>BROE01000021.1:13207983-13518888 GCA_036571765.1 Plecoglossus altivelis | reverse complement strand
GGGGAGGGGGAGGGGGAGTGGGAGGAGAGAAGGGAATAGGAGATCTGGTAACTGACAGATGAAGTTGGTAACTGACCGAAACTCAGTTAGTAAAGTAATACACTCATCCATAAAGCATGGGGGAGCCTTGCCAGAGTCGGCGTGTGTGACAAGGTACTGACCGCATGTGTGAGTGTGTATGTGTGTGTCTAGAGGGGTGCTCTGTCAGGTGGTGATATGTGTTCAATGGTGTGCTATTGCTGACACTAGGGATCAAGAGATAAGTCTGACCTTACCCCTACACACACACAGTTCATCTGGATCAGATCTCTATCACACACACGCACACACACACACAACTGCCCTTGAGTGGCGCTCCACCCCTACCACAGCAGGCAAGGTTCTCAGTAAACAGCTTTCACTTGCTTGCTTGTTGACGGTGACCCTGGGAAGGGACAGGTCACACCTTCATCCACACACGCACACATATCAGCACGTACGTCAACGGAGACTAAACAGTTAACAGTCCTGTTAGGTAAACGCATTTCATCAGAGGCAGAGGCATACAATGGAATCAAATCTGAATGTCCTTTCCATCTATCTGTACTACAACACCACCACCCCCTCCTTGCTCTGCCATTGGCTTTTGATGCACACAGAGATAATGGAATAAACATTAATGACAGTCCACCACCCACACAGACGCCATACCTCTCCAGCCCTCTGCAGGCATACACACACACAGCTGCTTTTCACATTAAGGATTTGTGTCAACAGAAGGTTGCTGTGCAAAGACTTATTCATAGTATACACACCGCTGGGAATAAACTGTGTGTGTGGTGTGTGTGTGCATTTGTGTGGTGTGTGTATGTGTGTGTGGTGTGCGTATATGTGTGTGGTGTGTGTATGTGTGTGTGGTGTGTGTATGTGTGTGTGGTGTGTGTATGTGTGTGTGGTGTGTGTATGCATGTGCCAGAACATCTCCTGGGGCACTGTTGAACCGTGAAGCCCTCTGCAGAACTGACTAGGAGAGACAGACAGAGACAGAGAGAGAAAGGTACAGTGATGTAGAAAGCAGAGCCCTTGTCCAGGGTCCAGGTCTGACTACAGAGGGAAGCTGAAGCAAGGTTTAGCCAATGGGAATCCATCCAGAGAGCCTGAAAAGCACCCTGCCATGCCTTTCCCCAGAAAGCTGTTCTTTCCCTGTGCGCACACACACACACACACAAACATACACAGTATTCAGACACAATCGCACACTGACACTTAACCCCCACGGCCTGCTGGGTCCTGCATTATTCATCATGTGGGTGAGAAAGCTGCTAAAGGGTCCATAACCCCATCTTTCCCCCCCAGCCCCCATTTCAACACCACCACCATTACCTAGTCCCCCTCCCACCACCACCTCCACTGGGGAGCCAGAGCCAAGGGAAGGATGCACGCAGAGGCAGCCGAGGCTGGTGACACAGCACAGTTCAGCAGGAGTAGAGAGACAGGCTCCCTGTTCTGCTTAGCTGGTCACCTCAGCATACCTCAGCCTTGGTGGTTGAGAGGCTGAATAGTGGCTGGGGGCTAAAGAGGGGCAGGAAGGCTGCTGAGGGCAAGAAGGCAGCTGGAAGGCAGGTAGAAGGCAGGTAGAAGGCAGGTAGAAGGCAGGTAGAAGGCAGGTAGAAGGCAGGTAGAAGGCGTATGCTAAGGGTGATTTAGGGGTGTAGTTTGCACTAATATGTCTCTTCAGACATGGATTTGAATGTATAGATGTCCCTAAAATACAGCGTACAGGAACACCAGTTTCTACAACTGTAACGGGTGAGGGGAGCTGAAGGGAGTAGGGGGAGGGGGTGGCAGGGAAGACAGGGAGGAGGGGAAGGAGAGGGAGGGGGGCTGTGCCAAGCTCTTCCAAGGCTCTTGCGTCCTGTTCCTGCTACAAGCGACTGCCAACTGGGTGCTTTTGATCAGAGCGTGTAAGCACCCTGTAAAAGCTTTTGAAGATTGACCAAACTCCAAATCAAATTGCCCTTCGCTCTCTCCCCTCTAACTCTCTCCTTCCTTCCTTCTCTTCCTCTTTCCCACTCTCCCATGTCTCTCCCTCCCTCTCTCCCTCTCTCTCTCTCTCACTCTCTCTTTCTCTCTCTCGCTCTCTCTCTCTCTCTCTCTCTCTCTCTCTTTCTAGTCTCCGCTGGTTTAAGGGAGTGTGCCAGCCATCCCCAAGCGTGTCTGTGTGAAGCAATTTGTCGAGTGAAAATGCTGAATGAATACGGGGTAGGAGTTCAATGTGTGGGTGTGTGTGTACATGGGTGAGTGTGTGGATGATGCAGTGTATTTAGAGTATTCCTGCTGTGTTGGAATATAGAGAGGGCTCTAGGCCAAGCATATACGCTTGATTTTGAAATGTGCTCCATTACGTAACACATTCAAGCAAGAGAAGATTATATCCTCTCACATCTAAACACGCCATGTAATATGTATCTGTGGGCATGACTTTGACTCTCTGACTCCCAGTCACAAACAAGCCATGCTTATCCAGACTACTACTTAAACTGTCATCCCCTTTATAGTTTGACTGAAACAATGTTCCAACCTGAATAGGGTTGAGGTGTTAAGAAAGATGTAACATGGTGAACATTAGCATAGCTGTGGATGCTAGAAGAAGGTGCTCTGGCGGGGTTGGGCTTCAACAGCTGAGGTAGAACTCTCTCTCCACTTCTCTCTCTCTCTCTCTCTCTCTCTCTCTCTCTCTCTCTTTCAATTTCAATCTCCATTCACCTGCACCTAAACTAGGCTTCATGTCAGAACACACTCCATCTAACCACCAGCTTCTACTATATTGTTTTCAAGGTCACTGAGCTATACTAACCCATCATCCCTGTCTAGAGGACACAGCAGTGGGTACGAAGGAAGGGGGGAGGGGGGCAACAATCTGGGTGTAAGAAGGAGAGAGACAGAGACTGTGGTTGTGTAAGAGAGAAGCATGGAGAAAGACAAAGAGCGAGGATGTGTGCATAAAAGAGAGAGTGAGAGAGGGAAAGCGAGATCAGTAATGTGTCTTACAGCTCCTATCTCCTATCTTTGCTAATCCATTTCAACAGTGTTCAGTGCTGTGGTGATAGGCACTCTATTCAGCCCTTTATCAGCCAGATCCCACACACTGGATTAAATACACACCCACAAACACACACTTAGACACACACACACACACACACACACACACACATACACTGGATTAAATGCACACCCGCAAACACACACAGTATATCACACATTGGTGGTGAGTGTGAGAGACACCTGTGTCTCACTCACACAGGTGTGTTAACCTACAACCTGTTCCATCAGAAAAGGACAAGGCCTAGCCTAATGAGAGGATAGACCCCATGCTAAGGCTGCAGGAGAGGCTGCAGGAGAGGCTGCAGGAGAGGCTGCAGGAGAGGCTGCAAGAGAGGCTGCAGGAGAGGCTGCAGGGAGAGGCTGCATGGGGAGGCTCCAGGGTGAGGCTGGGGTGTGGGACCTAGTGCCAGGGCAGGATGACTCTCAGGAGGAGCATTCATCACCCTCACATTAGGAGTGTGGTGCCATGGTCATGCCCCTCTGACACTCCCTACTCACCTCTGCCTCACACAATGCATCCTTACCTCCTACTCTCATTTAGCGCACACACACACACACACACACACACACACACAGAGTTAGTGTACAGCCTGTCTTCCCCCCAAAAATCAATTTGAAAATGTAGCATACTGCTATCATATTTCTTTACTACAGGAGGATGGAGAAGAGGGTGTGCAGCTCTCACTATCTGCACTCTCTCTCCCTCTCTCTAGTCCTCTCTCTCTCCCTCTCTCTAGTTCTCACTCCCTCTCTCTAGTTCTCTCTCCCTCTCTCTAGTCCTCTCGCTCCCTCTCTCTCCCACTCTCCCTCTCTCTAGTCCCCTCTCTCTCTCCTGCTCTCCCTCTCTCTAGTCCTCTCTCTACCTCTCTTCCTCTCTCCCTCTCCCTAGTCTTCTCTCTCTCCCTCCCTCTGCTTCTCCCTCCCTCTGCCTCTCTCAGAAAACTTGCAGCCCTTCTCTGCCTCGATAACACATCTAATCCATCACCTGTGTCAGGCTGGAGAATTCTGGTGTCAGCAGCCTGTAGCAGTCGGCTGAATATGTGTCTGTGTTTGTGTGTGTGGTTTTGTGTGTGTGTGTGTGTGTATGTGTGTGTGATGACTCCCGTCAATCCAGTGCCCAAGCCCCTTTGTTCTATTTGCTGTAGGACAATGAGCTCCTATAAGGCCTGTGTTCACCTGCCTGGCTGTAAGTACACCGTGTCACTTCCTGTAGGCCTGACAGAGCACCAGGACATACCTTGTCCACACCTCAGCGAGAAGGGTGGGGAGGGCACACTGATAGCAGGGGAGGGAGAAGACAAGATGGAGAATGCAGATCCTGTATCCTGTCACAAAGGTGCAGTTCACCAGCTCCACCTGACAAGGATGGGGGCGCTGTGGCCTCCCCTTGACTGGGCAGAGCAGAGACCCTGGTCGATACAGGCCAATTACATCATACATCTGGCCAGGCTCTATATAGTCTATTGATCTGCTCTCTAACACCTATACCAGTTAACCCTATCTACACACACACATTTGTTATAATAAGCCATTCTGGGAGGCACTGACAACCAGAGTGATGCTGCAAATCAAGATAGCAATGAGGACAGAAAACACAATGTGAAGACTGTCAGGGTTTTCAGCGCTCTATGTCAGCAAATACAGCCATTCATATCTCCGTGCTGAACGCCTTTCCGTAGAACATCCACGGTGGACGTCATCGCAACCGTCAACACTTCATTTCCATCCAGCTCTGTTTTAACTAAGTCCATACATAACGATGTTGTCAGCGTTTTGCTGTGTTTCACCCCGCAATCTAAATAGAATCCAGACTCCACGAGATGGGATGAGATCAGGGCCGACTCTAATCACTCCGCAACACAGACACACACACACACACACAGTCCGAGCCCTGCAGCACAATACATGGGCTATATTTAGCATCACATTAAAGAGCTGAGCGAGGGACAGCATGGTGGAGCCGGTCCAACTGAGTTCACTCTACGAGGGAGCAGAGGAGAGTGGAGGTCTGAGGGAGAGCTGCGTTCGCTGAGTCCCGTGAGACGGGTCAGCCTACTGAAGAGCAGAGGACGTTCTGGGAGAGACGCTGAACAAGCCCGGCAGGAGCTGCAGCTGTTCTGGTTGTGTCCAGGTAGCTGCAGCTCAGCGGTGAAGCGCTAGGCGACAGATCAAGATGTCTCAGGTTGGACTCGCGCGCATCACTTTGGATGGAAACACATTGTTACAAGGGGGAAAATATTTTTAAACAAATGTTAAAAATCACGCTAACTCGCGCGTCGCTTGTTGTGCGAACAGGGATTCAAATGACTTTCAAGGGAGCGTCTGCAGCCACGTGAACCTAAGGAGCGAGAAACTCGATCACACTCGGCATCATTCTGTTTAGAAAGTCGAGGAATGAGATGTAATGAAGTAAGAAGGATCAAAACTGGAGCTGAAATTTAAATAAGCACAGATCAGTAAATCCAATCAATGATGACAGCTCTTAGCCCTCAGAACTAGCGAATGCAGAGTGCACTGGCGATAGACCAATCATTTCTCAACTGTTATCAAAGGAACTTCAAAACCCATCTGCAGCCTTGAAACTCTCTCGCTCTTCAGGATCCCAGTCCCCCGGTGACATACCTGTTTAACGACGACAATAAAGAGGCAGAAACTCACAGCAGCTTGGAGGAGATTCACAGCATGACAGGTCCCCCCCCCACCCCCCACCCCCACCCCAAGTGTTTTGACTTTCCCAATTGGAATAGCACACCTGTATTGCCTAGATAGTCAGGTGGTGGGGAAGGAGAGACTGGTGAGTAACCCTGAGTGGCATGTCAGAAGCTGAGGCTGGCCGCTCCAGGAGGAGGCTGTGGGGCTGCACGGGCCCATATTGAGGGTGACAGGACGGAGGGCCTGTGTGTTGGAGCTGAACAAGCCTGATATTGATGAATGTATAATGTTGCTATACAGCCCTGACACTCTCTGCTGTCTTCATCAAAGCCACATTAGAGCGATTCGTGTCTGACACTCGCCAGGCTTATTAGGTCTGACGGCAGGTTAGTGGAGCAGGAGCAGGCTGGCTAGTGCGGGGGCAGGGGGGAGGGAGGGAGAAAAGGTGGGGAGGGAAAAGAGAGGAGGAAGGAGCGAGTAGAGAGGAAAGGGCATGAAAGTGGAGCAGGGGATCAGAGTTGCTGAAGGAGGAGCAGCAGCAGCACGTCTCCCATAATGACCTTCCACCTCCCCCCTGCCCACCCCTTCACTGGGGGCTCATAGGGCTGAGGACAGGGTTTAGAAAATAGGAGTCACCAGCTCCTGGTCACTCAGTGCCTGCCTGTATTCAGCATGAGATAGAGAGAGATCGAGATGCTGAGATAGAGCGCTCCAGAGAGAGAGAGAGAGAGAGAGAGAGAGAGAGAGAGAGAGAGAGAGAGAGAGGGGAAGATGCTGAGGGAGAGAAACGCAGAGAGATAGAGGGAGATGCAGAGAGAGAGAGAAATGCAGAGAGAGAAGGACAGAGAGAGATGCAGTGCGGGAGAGAGATGCAAAGAGAGAGGGAGAGATGCAGAGAGAGAGAGATGGAAAGAGAGAGATGCAGAGGGAGATGGAAAGAGAGAGATTCAGAGAGTGACAGAGAGATGCAGAAACAGAGAAGCATAGAGAGACAGAGAGAGAGAAGCATAGAGAAACAAAGAGAGACATGCAGAGAGAGACAGATAGAGACATGCAGAGAGAGATACAGACAGAGAGATTATGACAAAAGGAGAGGGGAGGGAGAGGTGCCATTCCAACGTAATGAGATTGCTATCACAGCCCGTTGGACATTACTGTGCACACAAACACAGATACTCAGTTATGTTCAAACATACACACAAACACATACACACACACAAACACAAACACACACACACAGGCACAGTCTAATGAAAGACTTTGACTGCGGTCAACAGTCTCATCTCATTACAACACAACAATAAAAGGTGGTTAATAGTCTGCAGGACATCAGTGTCATCTTACAGTACAGCTTTAGAAGAGGAAGCAGAGATGGGGGAAGGGAGACAGTGGAGATAGTTAGGACAGAGAGGTGGGAATAGGACAGAGTGGTTGTGCTGAGAGGTCTGGTGGGTTAGGGTTATTAGAGTCATTAGGAGAAAGTGGAGGGTGGGGGATGGGAGAGTGGTGTCCACTCTGAGTACAGTGAGTGGTCAAAGACCACCCAGCAAACACAGATTGGTGTTGTTTGGGGGGTAGGGGCAGGTGGGGTTGGGTTGACCCCGCTTAACGCTTCTTGAAAGAAAAAGAGGCCACAAGCCCAATGCTGGACATGGGTTGCCATGGCAACCCCCCCCCCCTCTGGCATGAGACCAGCAGGATAATAACGGAAAGAGTGAGTGAGCGTGTTTGTGCAAGCGACTGTCTGTGCTTCTGTGAGTGTGCGCGCTCGTAAGTGTGCACATGCATACACTTGGGTATCTGTAAGTGTGTGCAAGCATCTGTGTGCCAGTCAACAGCGATGCTACATTTGCCGGGAGTAAACAGCGTTATGTCATCCCTGCGCACCAGTGTGTGTCTAAAACACACGACAACAACACCTCATCAATATTATCCGATCAATTAGCTGATGAATGTCTGTTCGCATACAGCCATGTGCTTCTGGTTGTCATGGTCCCTCCATGCTGTGTTTCCTTGCTGAAGGAATGGCAGGCTGCAGAGAGCAGTCCTAGCTGTGGCACTGTTAAAGAATGACAACAGGATGCTTTGGTCAGTCTGCCAGATCAGCTCTGTCATATCCCTCCATGTGTCTGTGCTTGGGTGTGTTCGCTCTTAAATATCAATAACGCTAGCATGACCGCATTGCCAGGAACCTACTGTTGACGGCCCACACATCCCTGGGGTTGATGTGTGTACAGTGAACCACATAACCCAGAGGTACCATGTTCACATTGATTACTGCATGGATACATGACTAGAGAGCCTGCCGTGTGTTGCTGCATCCAGCTCCTCGGCAACTTCAGGTCGGAATAGAAGAGGTTATGCAAATAGAGTCCTGATTCATTAAACATAGACCCCCCTGTGGGAGGGGTTTATGACAGGGTTATTCAGGGAAGCAGCCTCTGGTTCACCTTAAAACACACACGTCCACAGCGCGCGCACAAACACACACTCGTGATCACACGCAGACACTCTAAGTCACATGTACCCGCCCCCACACACACACGCTATAAACGCATGCGTAGGTGCACACACGCAAGCACACACGTAAGTACTTGACACACACGCACACAGGCCACGGCGCGAGGCCGACATGGTGTCAGTGACACTCCCCAGCGCTCAGGGTCCCTGAGGAGGAGGGCTGAGGACAGCTTTATAACCTGTCACCTCAATGCCTGACTTCACCTTGGTCACACACACATACACACATTTCAGGTCTAGCAGAGCACTTGTGTGCAACACCTTCTGTACATACAGCACCAATCAGAAATGTGTTCATCTGCGTGTCTCCAAACAGCACAGGGCAGCTGAATAAGCTCCGCCTCTCTCTGCCTGCTGCAGTCTGGGGATGAATGACACATGACCAAGGGCTGCAGGGGGCTTCCAGCCTGACACATACTCACACTAATATGGACAGGCAAGTCTTAGCATTCTGCCATTGTGGCCTCCATTTATCGATATGTGCTTTCTCTTACTCTCTCTCTCACTCTCTCTCTCTCTCTCTCTCTCTCTCTCTCTCTCTCTCTCTCTCTCTCTCTCTCTCTCTCTCTCTCTCTCTTAGCTCTCTTATACTGTACCTCATATGAATGCTCTTAAAGATGCTGTGCATGCAGAATTCATGAGTAGTATGCGTACAGGTCAGGGTACAGGGTAAAGGTGTGTGTGTGTATATGTGTGTGTGTGTGTGTATATGTGTGTGTGTATGTCTTTCTAAAATTGCCTGCTCAAGCGTGGCACCAATCTTCTCAGTGGATTTAATGCCTCCTCCTCTCTCCAAGGAGAATGGCAGTCCTATAAAGTATGCTAATTCCATGGCACAAAATATGCTGCTTTAAATGTCAGCCTTACATTACCACACACACAAGCCTTGCCTCAGGACCTGGGAAAAGTCATGAACACACATCGACACACTCAGGCTAGTGAAATGATTTATGAACATGCAGGCACACATACACATACACACACCCAAGTGGAGACAGAAGGAGCATAAAGACCAATAGATCACAACCACTTTGTAAGATCAATAACTGAATGAACAAAGGACATTTGCAACAAAGGTAAGGACATTATTAAAGAGTGAGAGAGAATTGCAGCCTGAGAGACATAAAGGGAGAGAGGGAGGAAGACACTGAGTTAGAGAGAGAGAGCGATGCATTTAGAAACAGAGAAAGAGGGAGCGAGAAGAGAGCGTATTGGAAACAGAGCATCTGCATCATTCCGGGAAGCAATCACCTTGCAAACTGTGGGTGACAAGCAAAGTCCCTCTCCTCATCTAAGGATGACAGGACCATCAATTTAATTAACTTCATTAGCATGCCATCCTTATCTCACACTGGCTCAATTCACTCCACCATCGCATTGCTGTGCCCCCCCTCCCCCTCCTCCTCTCTCCTACTCCATATGCCAACAGGCGAGAGATGAAGGAGTTTGGGATGAATTGATACGCAAACATCCAAAGAGAGAGAGAGAGAGACAGTGAGAGAGATACTGAACGAGAGAGACCGAGCGAGAGAGAGAGCGACCGAGCGAGAGACACAGACAGACAGAGCGATAGAGAGACAGAGAGAGCGAGAGTTGTTTTCCTGGGTTTAGCTGTGCAGCAGTTTTGGGTGGAACAGTGTGGAGGGCTGCAAGCCCCTCCTGAAGCTGAGAGGGCAGGACAGGGGAGGACAAGTACGAGTGACAAGTGACAGCTTGTCAGATGTGGAGGTAGAGGTGATGCTGATGTGAGCCAGTGACTGAGCTCCTAGATCCAGCAGGAGAGAGGAGGGGAACAGGAACTAGCGAGGGCACACTACACAGAAGAACCAGTAGGTGGAGGAAAGCAGGTTTGTAGACACATAGACCCTGTGTGCTCCCACCCACCTGTCTTCCCCTCTTCTCTCTCCATTCACATTACAGCCTTCAATGGAACTGAGGAGCATTCCGCCTCCCCTCCAGTCCTCTTCCTTCCTCCCTCCCTCCCCTCCTCTTCTCTCCTCTCCATTCCCATTCTCTCCTCCCCTCACCCTCCCTTCCCTTCCCTTCCCTTCCCCTCCCCTCTTCTCCACCTTTCTCCCGCCCTGCGGGGGGAGGGTGTGGAGGCTGCTCCTGCAGACACAGTGCCCAATATGTAGGGCAGCACCATTACAGCATTAGTGCCGGTCAGCGGCCAGCCAGGGAAAGAAGGGAGGGACCCTAAATGTCTGGGGGGAGGAGACACAGCCTGCCGCCTCGCCTGATTGGAGCACGCTCGGAAGATCACAAGCCAGCCAGGAAGCCCGATGAGGCGCCCTTCAGCTCATCTGTCACTCTGCCCTAGGGTTGGTGAGGGTGGGGGTCTTGGCCTCCAGTTCAAGGGGGATGGGGGGGTTTAACACTAAGGATCCAATGACCCCCCTCCTAACAACACCCTGTGGCCCAGCAGTGAGCCTCAGAGAGGGGAGGAGAGGAGCAGACGCTCTCCATATCAACTCCATGGTTCTCTCTGCTGAGGACTGCATCTCTCAGAAGGATCTCTGGCAGGAACCTGCTGTCCGTCTGTCTTTTCAGACTGATTAGAACTGTATTACCTGGGGGAACTCCTCCTGTTTCCTGCCTGTAAATCTGCAGTGTGAGCTAGCGTCTGGGAGGCCAGGCGCCGCAGTTTCACTGCTGTACAGTACGTCTCGGAGCCAACTTTGAGAAGTCCAGGAGTAGCGTGTCCGGCGTTTCTCTTACCTCCTGCTCGCTGGAAACCCGCGGCTGACATCACTACAGGGCTGCAGCTCATAAGAAAGTGGCTGGGTTTCAGGTTCCAGAAGATGGAGAGGGGGTTTCTGAAGTGTGTGTGTGGGGGTGGGTGGGGGGGGGTGGGGGGGTGGGGGGGGGGGGGGTGAACAAGCGATCCTAGCCCAGTCTAGAAGGAGGCCTAGTCTACACTGGGACATGCAAAGCGAGGATTTGCAAGTCAAACAAGCAGTGCCCTCTCTCTGTCCTTATTTGAACAGCTGGAAAACAAAGACAAAGAACACACTGGGCTCTTCCTCTATGCTTCCCTCTACAAGTGTCTCACTCTCAATCTCTCTCCCCCTCTCTCTTTGTCTTTCTCTCTCTCCATCTCCCCTTTATGTCCCTCTCCCACTCTTTCCCTCGCTCTCCTTTTATCCAGGCCTTTCATGTGCTGACCACAGACTCCGGTCAGTCGGCTGAATGTTTGGGAACCCCTCTCCAGAACCTCCAGTATGGCACCACACTTTCCTGTTAGTTCAGGAGCTGGCATTTTTTCCCCCAAAATATCCCCCCCATCCCTCCTTTTCTCCCTTCCCTCATTTGCCCTCCCCTCGGCTGGACCACAGACGTGTTTGGCTCAACAAACTCAGTGGTTGTTTTCAAGGAGGGGGGAGGGGGGGGGAGCAGAAGGGAGAGTTATATTGACTGAATGGAACCTGACTGCCCACCACCCCTCCTTCTCTGACCGCTGTTTGCTGCTTATACTCCCTTTGTTTCCTCACAATGAGAGTCTGAATAACTGTGTCCATATGTGAAAGGGAGGGTGTATGAAGGAGGGGGGGGAATGTTTGGCCAACGGTCTCTGGCTGACACTTGTAGGTGTTGTCACTGTCTCAGAGGGGGCAGAGAGAGAATGCCCCACCGCTCCCTTTGCGGGGAAATGTTCAAGAGGAAGGGTTCGTGGTGGAGTGGACCACAGTGCATCATGATGGGCCATGAACACTAACAGTTCTGCCCAAAACTCCCTTTCCACAGTCTCACTGAGTGGGTGTGTGTTTGGTAAGTGTGTGTATGTGTCAACTAAAATAAGCCCCTCCCTCCTTGTCTTGTACTTCTCCTGCCAGAGGGTGTTGTTGAGAAATACAGAGAGAGAAGGAGAGGGAGACATAGAGAGGGAGAGACAGAGAAGGAGAGGGAGAGACAGAGAGGGAGAGGGAGAGACAGAGAGGGAGAGACAGAGAGGGAGATACAGAGAGTGAGAGACAGAGAGGGAGATACAGAGAGGGAGAGACAGAGAGGGAGAGACAGAAAGGGAGATACAGAGAGGGAGATACAGAGAATGAGAGACATAGAGGGAGAGGGAGAGAGGGAGAGACAGAGAGGGAGAGGGAGAGAGGGAGAGGGAGAGAAAGAGAGGGAAATGAAGAGAACTTGGAAGGACAGGAAGTGGGTTTGGTCTAATTTAAAAGCAGAATGAGGTTTAATGTTTAGACAATGACGTGCGACTGAGGAAAGAGAGAGCAAAAGAGAAACAGGAGAGGAAAACAATCCCATATTGACTGTGTGAGTGTTTGTGTGAGTGTGTGTTTGTGTGAGCGTGTGTTTGTGTGTGTGTGTGGGTGAGAGTGGACTGGATGTGTTTACATGTGCTGCAGATGTCACTTGTGTTCCCTTTATTTGCAGAGCAGCGATAGCTGAGGGGTCAGGGGTCACTTCATCTACTCTCACCAACATCATGTGACCAGAGAGGGGAGGGTGGTGTGAGGAAGCATGGCCTGGATGACTCCGATCTGCCAATCTGATGAGGATACTACTAGGCTCCATCCCTGTCCCTGTGTGTCTTCATGGATTAGCAAAGAATAATCAAGCCAACGTCAGCAAACAAGTTGTCTTTTTCTCGGCAGAAGCCACAAGGGTCACAATTTCAGATGATTACAGTCATTTGAAAATAAACCCAGGTCTGGAGTGTCTAGTCTCTGGGAGGTAGACAGACAAGGAGACATCGGCAAATCCTGGATGACACCTTGTAATCCCTGGGTGAATCACATTTAGGGAGCTAATCTCATTTCTTTACAAAGGCATAGAGCGAGCCCATCCAGCATCATAGGTGTGTGTGTTCAGGGGAGGTTGGGGGTGGGGTTGGGGGGGGGGGGGGGGGTTGGTATGTGAGTGGATCCCCCTCTGTCTCTCTCTCTCTCTCCCTCTCTCTGGGGTAAAAGAGGATATGGGATGTATGCAAGCTGCTGTGGCCCTGTGCTGAACACGTGTGTGTCTAGGGGTTCCAGGGGGGTGGTGGGGGGTTGTTGATGCTGGGCAGGGCAGACAGACAGGCAGTGGGCTGGAACCACAGCTCTCCCCCTCTCAGTGGCCCACATTTGACCCTCTTTTATATTCTCCCATCTTTCCGGATCCCTCTGTCTTAACCTCCCCCTCTCCCCTCTGCCATTTATTTTGTGAAAACATTCAAGATGCATCTGTGATATAGCCATGTGTCATAGCCATTATTCTTATTCAACAGATGAGCACAGCATGTTGACCAGAAAGAGACAGTGTGACTGTCGCCTCCCTCCATGCTTCAGCAGCACTGACAAGGTCATCGTTCTGAGCTTCCTGCTAGTGGGAGGAGGGGGTAAACCAACCTAATTCAATCCTAAACATCCCCAGTGAGTGGAGAGGGAAGCAGGCGCTTGGCCTCGCGCTAGGGCGCACAGCGTCTAGGGTGGAACTAACCGTCCGTGGAGAGAGGGGGAGGTGGTGGTGGGGGACGGGGGCTGGGGAATCAGCCCAGCTGACATCCTGCCTGCAGCCAGCCAGCCAGACATAGAGACACCCCCTCCACAGACCCCCTCATCCCCTCTCACCTCCCTGTACAGAGAGGGAGACAGACCTGAGGAGTCCAGCTGGCACCCACGGTCTCCCGGATGACTGAGCGGCCATGACCGCTAGCCTGCTCTCCACACACACACACACAAACACACACTTACAAACCAGTATCCTGTTTTTAAACAGGCCGGCTGTGGTATGGAGGATTCAGGGGCAGGATAGGAGGTCGTCTATCGATCATCCCTCCCTGGTTAGATCAATCACCTGTCCTTTAATGTGGTGTGAAGCCTAGTTGACCCCAGCAGCCAGCATCATTATTATTTATGGCCATCAGGTTCTAGACCCTCGTCCCTCCCCTTCGTCCCTCCCCTCGTCCCTCCCCTTCGTCCCTCCCCTTCGTCCCTCCCCTCGTCCCTCCCCTCTGCCCTACCGTCTCTGCAGGCACCGTGACCCCATAGGGGAACGTTCGCTTGGTCCCAACAGATAAGTGGCTTCCCCTGCCAGCCCTGAGCCCCGCTGTTTATGTTTGTGAGTGCATATGTGTGCGTGTGCATGCTTTTTAACGTGTGTGGGCATGCGTGCGTGTTATCGCATGCGTGAGCATGCGCACACCTGCGCGTGGAGCATCCTCACTAACCTCACCCTCAGTATTGTATTGTTCCAGTTACAATACAGTTCTGGTGACCAAGTGGTGAGCTTGCATTGTTTGTGTGTCTAGGTTTGGTTACTCAGACAACCACAGTTGTGGAGACCCTGAAAACACACACCTACATAATGAATTTAGTGACAGTTAAGATAGACAACAACAAGCACACAAAGCCTACTGGAGCTGCAGTAACTAAGCTAAAAGAATGTACTAATTACACGTTATTCAAAGGCCAGGGCATGTCTGGTAAGCCTCTTGCATCTCCTTGCATCCTACCGAGGTGCTGAAAAACATTCCTTCATGGCACCCTGGCACTGAAAGACAACAGCCATCCTAACAGGAAGCACCAGGTAGTATGGTGACCTATCAGGGCAGGAGGTCTCTATGGTGATGTGTGTCAGTGGAGCAGACCAACAGCTGTCCCTCTTCCAGGGTGCACAAAGAGACACTCTGTACAACATCCTCTCTGACGCTGCCGTGGTAAGCAACCTTCTCGTTTCAGAAAACGGCTGCAGCATCAAGGCTAATGTTCCATGCATTCCAAAACCAATATAAAAGACAAAGACATGATGGTCCCCGAGGCAACATTAACTTTGCGCTGCGTGCTACAGTATCTGTGTGCGTGTCTGCATGTGTCTACGTGTGTCTGTGTGTCGGTGTATGGGTCTGTGTGTCTGCATGTGTGTGTCTGCATGTGTGTGTGTCTGCGTGTGTGTGTCTGTGTGTGTGTGTGTCTGCATGTGTGTGTGTGTGTGTCTGCATGTGTGTGTGTCCACATGTGTCTGTATGTGTGTGTGTCTGCGTTTGTGTGTCTGCGTGTGTGTGTCTGCCTGTGTCTGCAAGATGCGTGTCTCCGTGTGTGTCTGCGTGTGTGTGTCTGTGTGTGTGTGTCTGCGTGTGTGTGCGCGTGCACGTCCCTGCTGACAGATGAGGGGGCTCACAGAGGTCTGACAGATCCGTGACAGACTGTGCCTGAGGAGAGGGCCTCCATGTTAGTGGAGGAGTCGCCTGCGTGTTAACTACACTTCTATAGTCCCAGACTGACACACACGCACACACACATTGCATCCTCCTAGTCCTGACTCGTCCTGGTTCAGTCCTGCCCCCCTCAACACCCCAGAGCCCAAAAACAAGGCAGCCAGAACAGAACCATTCGTCATTCATGCAGAGAACCACAAAAATGTACTAACACAGACATGCAACTCTCTCTTCCCCTCTCTCTCTCTCTCTCTCTCTCTCTCTCTCTCTCTCTCTCTCCCTCTCACTCTCTCTCTAGCCAGACGGTGCAGGAAAAGTAAGAGAAGGACAACGCTAACGCAGCTAAAACATGGCAGCGTGACAAGAGCGGCGGTTTGATACTGCAGGAGAAACTGGTGAGTACAAACACAGAACGGACAGCAGAAAGTCTGCTGTGACATGTGCTCTCATATAGAGAGGAATGTCCGTGCCAGACTCACAGCCGGCCCGTTAAAAGAGTAATGGCCGCCATCGAAGGGGGCCGCGGAGAGCGGCCTCGCAGGCAGAGCTCTGGGATGTTGGCTGGAGACCGCATATTTGCACCATGAGCGCACTTCCTCTCCAGCGGTGGGCAGAGCGGAGAGGAAGGGGCCAGCCTGGGGCAGTGGGCTCCTCAGCTGGCACATGCCTACCCAGTCACACAACCAAAGGTGGAGGTGAGGCCCAGATGTTGCCCCAATCCAGCCACCGCAAACATGCCTTCATAATGTGCACAGTAGACAGTCTGGAATGAGCTAATCACAGCCTCTCTCTCGAAGAGACTGGAAGAGACAAAAGAGGCTAAAATAAGCGTTCCTTAAACAGAGTGGGCCACATGTGAGAGGAACACTGCAGCTGACTGTTCCGTGTTAGCAGTGATCCCTACTGAGCTGTCTGGTACAGTAAAGCTGACTCTCCTCAGATTGACTTGAGGAGCAGTCTGGCCTGTCTGGTCCTGCTCCTCCGAGGGCCTGTATGCTAAGCTGGAGATGTGCACGTACCCACCCCCCTCCCCCTAGCCCCCGCCTCGCCCCCGCCTGGCCCCCACCTCGTCTCCACCTCACCTCAGAGTCAAGGCTGGCGCTTGCCCCCAGTCATGGCTGCAGCTAATTCATGAGTCAGACTGTCTGCGCCACCACATTAATGCTGTAAACACAGGATGTGCTACACACACACTCACACACACACCGCTATAGATGGAGTAGTAGTAGAAGGAGTAGAAGGAGTAGATTAGTGGGGAAAGACAAAGTAGATGAATGCAAAGCCATACCTTGGGCTGTTTAGTTAGAGGGGTCTGACCCTGGCCACTCAGTTAACCAGCCACTAGCAGCAGGGGGAGTTGCTCGGATCACGTACCAGGCAAAACAACAGGAAAGCAATATGCTTTTGTTGTCTGTCTATGGTCGTAAACTGTACATGGAACTATATTGACTTAGACTGACACAATATCTGGATCAGAGATTTAGCACTCAGCTACCTCTTATCACTGTGAAAACAGGGTTAGAACAAAGACCGTGTGATGAGTATGAGACTGGAACATTCTGATGGTGTGACTTGGCAAAGTTTGTCTTTGTGTGTGCGTGTGTGCGTGCGTGCGTGTGTGTAGATGGTGGAGCGGATATACAGCGCACGCCTGAAAAGCAAACATATCTCGTTGCTCAGGCACTTACAATTCCTCTTGTCTGATGATGTCTTAATTACTTCACATCGGACTGCTAGATATTCATTTCTATCTCCCTCTCTCTCTCTTCCTCTCTCTTTGTCTCTCTCTCCTCCACTCTCCCCCTCCCGTCTCCGTGTGTCTCGTTCTCTCTAATGAAGAACAGAGAAATGTCAGGTGCCAGGGGGATGAGGAAGAGTGTATTTAGGCACATCACATCCTCCAGAGTGGCAGAAAGACTCATCACACAACAACTGACTAATGAACATGAGGGGAGCATAATTACACCGTTGTACACTGAAGCACCACAGAGAGACAAACAAAAACAACATTACCTTGAGTGAATAAGAGGAGATTTCTATAGCACATTTCTGTACAGGAACAATAGGCAATCAGCTGCTAGATCAGACAGTAGTGAGGGGATGCCAGCAGTGGGGGGCGGGGCTCGTTGATACCCCCCAGACGACGCAACAAGCCTCGGAGGGAAACACATGGCACACAAGCGTCTCAATTCACTTCGGGAGTTCGGTCATGAAAGCACTTCTTCAAAAACGAAAAGCAATTTTCTCCAAAACAATCATATTTTTCAGCCGGGTAACTTTCGCACCAGCAACCTTAAGAGAATAGGAACTATTCTGAGATGAGAGCTATTCCCTGGAGAGAGCAAGAGAGGGATAGACAGAGCGTGCGAGAGAGAGAGAGAGAGAGAGAGACAGAGAGAGAGACAGAGAGAGAGAAAGAGTGAAGAGGTTTTCATCTGAATCAGGCTAATTAGCTCATTAGGATGGCAGTAAATGTCAGTCTTCCTCTGGCTGGCCCAAGGCAGGATGACATCGCTGCAGGCCCACTACCTGGGCAGCCTTCCTTGCCCCGCATCAGCACTTTCACACCATCCGTTGTGACCCACACGGTCACAAGCACACACTACCCTCTGTGGCACGCTAGATGTGTCATGCAGGGGGGGGGGAAAGTTTGCAAAGCCGCAGAGACCTGTTTTTTTGCGCATGGTTTAATTTCTTTGACATGGACACAATAATGAGTCGAGACGTGTTTTGGCTCTCGTCCACTTTGCTTGGAAACAGGGAGCTAGCTCGTCCTTCCTCTGGCTTCTACCGTGGTTGGATTTAATTAAGTTTTTTACTAAGGTAATTGCTTTAAGGGGCTAGCTCGCACGGACATGACTAGAGGATGTTCAAAGTTGGTTCACGGTCAGATGTAATGGATTCAGAAATACTTGGTTTTAAATCAGTAGTCAACTAGACACGTCCTTTTTTTTTTAAACAGCGTCTAGGACTGATACTCACATCCAGGTAGACAGAGACTGATTCATTAATGTTGCCTATACAAGTTCTGGACCGTTCCACCGTTTCCTGTCTGGTCATGTCTGCATTCATTTGACCATGATTCAGTTAAAACACACACGCAGCACTTTTGTCCCAGAGCCCCAGTTTGGAAACAATGAAACGGTAACTTCATGCACAGGTCTTAACGCTGTTAGCAGCTTCTGTTGACTCTCCTTCCTTGCCTTAAACCAAGCCCTGCCCCTGAGCTACACACTCCTGTTCATCATTCCACTTCCAGCTGCCTGAAGGCTGTTTCCTCCTCACCTCAATTGTAATTCTATATACACACACCCATCTCACCCAGCCTCGCACACAAACGTTTCCACTAGCGGAACGCGCAAATAAAAACACTGCCACTTAATCTTGCTCTCGTAACATGTCAGAGAAGCTTCATTTATGGCTACTAAAAAACTAAACTTTGGGTTGCTAAAATTCCCCTTGCTTCAAAAAAGCCCTGAGTTCCCTTGCCTTTTATTACCCTCCCATCCACACTTGTGGTTGCAGCCCCCCGCCCCCCTCCCACCACCACCACCACCACCACCACACACCTCTGTGCCTGCTGAACGAGGCTTGCTGAACGAGGCCTGCTGAACGAGGCCTGCTGAACGAGGCCTGCTGAACGAGGCCTGCTGAATGAGCCCCCACCCCGTTTTAGACTGAGGAGCCAAAGCGCATTATGCTGCTGCAAAGGGAACCATTAAAAACGCATTAATTGTGAAGTTGAAGTCTCTCCACGGCAATGATATGCTAATGTTTTTCAGCATTGGGAGAGAAAGTGAGGGACAGGAGAATCAAAAGATAGACAGAGGTGGGAACGGAGGGAGGAAGAGGGAGAAAAGAAAAAAATGTTAAGGAGGGAGCGAGAGAGGAGGAGAGAGTCTCCACACGCCATTCCAGGTCGATGTGACTCCCTGGCACTTGGTGTCAGTTTTACACACACACACACACACACACATACACACACACACAGACACCAAACAGAGGGTAAGAGGGGAGAGAAAGGAGAGGCAGGAGAGCGAGAAAAGCTGCAGGCAGCTCAAAACAAAATGGTCATTGTTGTGGAAAACATGGAATCTGACATTTAAGTGATACAGCTCAACCACCTCCCTCTAGAGCCACAAGCACAAGTCTGATCAGCTCAGGGAGAAAAGAAGAAGAACATGGAGGACAACAGGAAGATAGAGTAAAAGAGAGAGAGAAATGAAGATCGATAGACAGAGAGAGATAGATAGATTAGAGAAATAGGCGTGAGTTAGAGTAGTAAGAGTGGAGAGAGGGAGAGAGAAAGAGAGAGGGGGGAGAGAGAGAGAGAGAGAGAAAGGGAGAGAGAGAAGGAAGGAAGGAAAGAGAAGGACACGCTCTTCTCACACTCTTTCATCCTTGAATGTAAAGCATTTGTTTGTTCTGTGGCCGACCCATTCAGAGAGTGGTGCTTATCGGCCTTCCTCTAAGGCCAGGCTTGGGGAACATCACAGGGGCTAAGTCCCCACCAAGCAGATTAACACACACAGGCCCAGCCACAGACCCTGCCATACTCTCAGCTCCAGCCTGGGAACACAGCATGGATTTGGGATGCATCATCCAAACCAGATTTAAGCTTTTCACTGGCAATTACTCACAGTTCAGTCAACATGTCAATGCCTACTGTACCCATCATGCATTTGAACCTACCCCGTCCTTGAGACTGACTAGGCTGGCATCTGCTATCGAGCCGAAATTTTGAGACATTAGTCATATTTTATGATACGCTGGATATACTGAAGATGTATTTCCATAAAGTGTTGCTCCTCCTTTGAAAGTGTGTGTGTGTGTCCTGTACACAGTAAAGCAGCCGTGTCCTGTCACACTTACGTGGCACAGATGTCATTCTAGCATTTTGCTGTGTGCCTGCTAGCTTAGGCTTCATCACCACCATGGAGGACTGTGATCACAAGGGCAGGTGTGTGAAGAGAACCAAGAGGTGAACTCCCATTGACTCCTCTGTGACGAGTAGGAGGGGAGAGGAGACGCGCCAGAACTTGTTATTCCCCAGAGGCCAGCTGGTTCCTCTTCCTCCTCCTCCTCCTCCTCCTCCTCTACCTTCCCTCCCTCTCGCTGGTATAGGTAGGTACTGTACCTCTAGACTTGAGCAGGTTAATGAGCTCTTAAGGACCCAGAGGAGGTGGGTTTTTAATATGAGCTGTTCTCATCCTTCCATTCCTGTCAGACCCACGGAGGGAAAGACGAATGGGGGGAATGGAGACATGAGAAAGGGAGAGGTACAAAGAGAGCAACCAGAGACTCAGGGCTGCCAGGCTCTTGAAACAATTATGGGCTGGATGAGAAGTGTTACCACTGCCAGCCAGGCCCCAAATGTGGCAGTGAGGGAAAGCTATGGGGAGAGCTAAGCTAATCAGAACCAGATCCTCAACGACAACAAACCAAACCACACACACACAGGAAAGTGGAGACTTTGCATATTAAAGCTAGCAGGGGGAAAAAAGCCTGTAGAAACATGAAAATGTAATGAGGAACAGACCCAATGAGCACATGAGAGAGAGAGAGAAAAAAAGAGAATACAATAGACTTAGCAGTGGAAAGAGTGCTTTTAAAAACTTAATGGACCTGTTAAGCAAAGCGCAGCTGTCTTTTGTGTCTGTTTTACATGGTTTTGTTCTACAGTTGTTCAGCCAGACACAGCGTTCCTGACACCGTGGAAGTGGAAGGAAGGCTAGAATAGGGGGGAGAGACTAGAGTAGGTGAGTAAAAAAAGGGGGAGGCTGGAGGAAGGACGGAGGGTGCTAGTTGTGGGAAGGCCAACCTGTGTGAACAGTGTGTCCGGTGGAGCACCGCAGCATTCCTCTGTTGATTCTGTGGATCAGCAGAGCCCTGTCTGCTAGCCTGACTAGCTCCACATCTGATATGGAGATGCTGATCCAGATGGAGGCTCTGCTGGCCTTATATGGGATTGTGGCTCTGCCTGGACAGATTACACACCACGATCCTCAGAGCACCGACAGTGTGTGTGTGTGTGGGTGTGTGTGGGTGTGTGTGTGTGTGTGTGTATGTGTGGGTGTGTGTGTGTGTGTGTGTGAGTAACATTGACCGTGAGAGAGAGAGAGAGAGAGGCAGAAAGAAAAGAAAGAAAGACACAGAAAGTAAGAAATAAAGACGGAAGGAAAGAAAAAAAGAAAGACTGAACAAATAAGACGTACAGAGACACAGATATAAACAGGGAGAAAGATACAGACAGAATGAACATAAGTGAAAGATTCCAATTCAGAGCACAGGAAGAGAGACAGAAATAGAGAGAAAGATTGAAGACAGATGACAGACGGTATACGCGGCGAGAAGCAGGAGAGACGGTACCCACAGCTTCTGAGAGGGAAAGACCCCAGGACGACCCGCAGGCGAGATAGCTGAGAAGGAAACAAAAAAACCTTGACGCCCGAAAAAGCATGAGGAGAACAATTGATGAAGGACATGAGTGCAAGAGGAAGAGGCAAAGAGAACAAGAAAGGGAGAGAGAGAGAAATTTAAGACTGCAAGACTGACTTCCTGGTATGATATTGTGTTTTTCTCCAACTGTTTTTTTCCAATGATTTCTGTTCTTTGATGGAGGAAGTCATCAGGGTCTGAGAACAGGAACAATTTCCTTTCCGTCACACAATCCCAGCCCTGACACCATCAGCCCGCTGTAGCCTCCACACTTCCATTGTTCCACACTCACTCCCACAGGAGAGCACATTTTATTTTAGGATTTTATACCCCTGTTTGATTGTGACTCCGTTTGCCCCTAAATCTGTGCGTAAGAAGACAGGACACGCAGAACAAATAAAGGATATATGACTTGTTAAAATGTAAAACAGGATAGAAGATCACAATGCCCAAGGCCTACATTTAAATAGAATGGGAAATTGAAAAGACAAAACTGGATGAGGAGCGCTGTAATAGGAGCAGGCCCTCTGTAGCATAGGATGAAGGGAGTGTGTGAGATATTGCTACAGAGCGCGCTGCAACAAGGGCCTCAGTCAAGCAGCAGACACATAGAAACCTGAGAGAAATCAGCTTGTGTGATCAGCTGCCCTGGCTGTGTGTCCTATAAGAGGACAGCACTCCATCTCTTTAATCCAGACCCAACATCAGGCATATCCCTTTACAGCTCAGGAGCCTCTGGGGCCACGACCGACACCCAATCCTCGCCACACCTTCCTGTCTCACCAGCCTGCAGTCACAACACCACCTAACTACACACACACACACACACACCTATACGCACACACACACACACATCTACCAAGAGCAGAGTCTTTGTTTTTGTGTCTTTTCCTGCCGATGTCGATGTGTGATCAAATGAGCAGCAAACTAAGTGAGACATGCACGTAAACTCTCTATGGAGGATGTGATTAGGTTGGTTTTCCTGTCTGTCTGTCAACGCTTACCAGTCAGGGGCCGCACGCACACACAGACACACAAGCACAATCAAACGCTATCAGTTAGCTAAACCAGCAGTGCCACAGGCAGCAATGTAAAACTATCAGGTGTATTCACCAGCCTCCGGGTGCACTGGTTCAACCTTTATCCGAAGAAAAAATCAACAAAGCAACCAAGATAAGACCCCACTTTGCAAATTCAAACCCCCTGACACACACACACACACTTGTCCCTCTATCCCAGCAGAGCCTATGGGCTCTCCACCCTGCTGAGCCAACAGCTGCTTCAAGCCCCACATTGAGTGAGCCATATGCACTACAGCCCACGCCATGACTGAATGTGCCTCTGCCAGGGTTAAACTTCCCAGAGGAGGCGGAGAGGGACAAGTGCGTGCTGCCATTCAGTCACACCACAGCCTCCCTGTCGGCTGTGTTAGTTCTGACACGACCCCCAGGTCACCAGCATGCAGGGACTCTAATCTCTAACCTCAGCCTGGAGGAGGTGGGGGGGGCAGTGTGATGTTTCTCCAACGGTTCCCTATTAGAGTGTAATGAGTAACAGCAGCAGCTAAGCTGACCTGCAGCAGCTAGACCAACCCTGATCCTCTCACACCACAACCTCCCTACTGCCTGCCTGCCTGCCTGCCTGCCTGCCTGCCTGCCTGCCTGCCTGCCTGCCTGCCTGCCTGCCTGCCTGCCTGCCTGCCTGCCCTAACCTAGGCTGTGTGGTGAGCTGAGCTCCACTCATAAATGCATCCTTGTCTGCCCTTTCCCTCCAGTCCACCACGGCACCTATCTCCCTCCACCTCCCTCGTTCTCTGGGCCTGTGTGATTGTGTAATGCTATTACACAGCCCTGACCTTGTGTTCTGCGTTAGTGATCTGGTCGACCCCTCACACTAACTCTCATAGGGGGAACACAGAGCTAGGCTGCCTGCAGAGAGACAGCCAGCAGGGTGTGATTAGGTGGGCAGACAGACAGGCAGGGCTTGAAGCAGTGTCTAGGCTCAGGCAGCCTGCCTCAGCTGGACCTCCCTCTGACCCTGAGGTCAGAGGTGGTCTGTGTTTCCTCCAAGAAGAGGGGGATGGATGAGACTCCACGCTAGTTACACACAGCACTCTGTCTTCAGCAGTGCAGCTAACAGGGCCCTAGAGTGGTCAACACAGCAGCTACTTAGTATAGGCTCTCTGAAAAAGCAGTTGAAAGCTGTCCAATCCCAATAGGCCCTGAGTTAGCAAAAAATGGCTGCTGCTCAACACCAATAGCAGACTACCAAAGCAGTGGAAAGGCACCAGATTTGTAGCTGGGTACAATTTGTTGTGTCCGTAATGCGAAAGGTTACTACATTTAGCAGCAGAGTGGCAGCACTGATTAGGCCTGAGTGTTTCTCCTCAGCTATTGGCCAGCAGGGCTTGGGGGAGGGGCAGTGATCTGTGGATGAAGCTAGGTGTAGGAAGTGATAAGCAGGTAATGAGGTGGTGAAGGTAGATGTTATTAGTGTTCAGGGATATCATTACACACTATTAGCACTGGATCACAGTTCATTAGACTGACGCGCGTGCTCCTCTCTCTAGGGCTCAGGAAGGGAGAGAGATGAAGGAGGGATCAGGGAGAGAAACTGACTAACTAAAACTAACGAGGGGCAGAAGAGAGATGCACAAAATACCTGTGTCAACGCTCCTCATAAATGTTTCTATGAATCAAGATAGCATTCAAGTGCAACAAAGTAGCCGGCAACAAATGACTGCCATTCCTCATCAACCACATTAGCCCGGCAGAATAACGGAGCGTTTCTCCACAGAGCAGGAGGAACGCCGATATGAATCATATCAAACGCTGGCTGTAAACATGCAGTGATGAGGGAACTAAAGACACGTTGAAAAGAGGCTGGGAGGCAGACGCCCTGGGAGGCCTGCGTACGGCTGCCTGTACCAGACAGGCAGCAGGAGAAGCGTCCTGCTGGAACACACAGGAACATTAGTCCCACTGTCTCTCTGAGCACTCAGCTTCAGAGGAACGACATGTCTGGATTTCATCAAACCAGACTCTTCAACTTGTACATCTCCACGACTCCGAGCATCTAGAGGAAAATGACAGTTTGCAAATGAGAACATTTGTTTTGGGCGTTTTTTTCCTTCTTTTCTTTGTCTTTTTTTTTTACAGACAGATGAGAGAGCTACAGTTCTGCCTCCTCAAGCAATCTGGAGGTGTTAAGCGCTCTGGCTATTAAACGCACTCGCGATACCCTCTCATCTTCATGACTGTTACCAGTGTGTATCAGCGCACAGCATGGGTAGTGTGGTGCTATTTACACAGCCCTGTATCAGAGAGCTGGCTTTCTAACAGGTCGCGCTGGAGGACTGACTACACACATACTTAAGTCCTCTCACTGGTCCTCTCTTCCATGTCCTGTCATTGTTTTAGCTTGTTTCTGGCCACTCTAAAAGCCCACAATCTGAATGGGGTGATCAGAGTGATCTGACTCATTCAAGTGCTTTGTAAATCTGATCAATATTGTCTGGCATCATGCCAACCACCCACTCTGACAGTCAGACCTCATCTATTTGAGGACTCTATGTGTCCTAAAGATGTTTTCTCTCCGTTTTGATCCTTTGTGTCTGAGGTCACAGAGAAGTCAGGATGTGACACATCCCTCCCCCTGAATGTGCAGCCTACACACTGCAACACCACCATCCTCAGGAGAGCCAAGCCCAGCTCTGGCTGCTGCTAACGCTAATTGTGCAAATACATGTTTGTGGTTCACACACGCTACAGTATTCTATGCTGTGATTGGTTGTGATTGTGATTGTTTGTTTGTACACAGTACTTCAGGCTGGTGACAGAGTTTGGCTTACCCTTTGCAGCAGGCTGTTTTCGCAGCATCAGATCAATAGGCCCAACAACACAATTGATAAGAATTTCTATGAATTTCAAATGTTTTCCCTGCAGTGCTTACATTGGCTGGGAATGAAACAGGAATATTGATAGGCTGAGATCTAGCCTCCCTGAGCTGCTCCGTTGCATAATGTCCTGGACACATTTCAACTGTGTTTAATTAAACACCCTGGATAAAAATGTCGACTGCCAGGATGCTGTTTTACTCCTCCACCACAGTTTAAAAAGGCTGTATATAATAAATGCCTTTTGGGGGGAAATGAAGTGCTCCATTCTCACATGCATAATCTCCCTGCCTCGGCAAAGGGGTCATAGGATGTGGGGAACCAGTAGGGTCTGATGTGGTTCCCCAGTCCTAATGATACTGAGCTCCACATCAGGGTAGACCGCGGTACCAAGAGCTCCAGGCACCAGGGTGGCTGACAGGCCCGCAGAGGAGCAGCGTGGGAGCTGCGAGACCTGCCACGCTCTCCGCTGCCTTCCAACACTCCTACTGGATCACATTTATCTGACACATTGTGTTCACTAAAGCCGCAACAAACAACAATGGTGTCAACTGAATTTCAGGGTAAATCTGGGAGATGGTGTTGGATGTTGTATTCTCTCCAGGATTCTTAGGCGATCGGAACCACTCATCAATAAAGGGTAAATTAATCTAGCCTAACGTGATGTTGTGTCCAATTGCGTAACACTGTCAACATACAGTAATCTGTTTCGCAACAATAACCTGTGCCCTGCTGATTATGAATAAGTGGATGAGAGGTATATTCTGGGAGACGTGGCTATGCCGGCCAGATAAATAATTCTGGCATCAGCGGAGCACATGGTGCTTGCTGTCTCATGTGATCCAGTCTTCAGAGGGTTGATATGGTACAAACAAATATCTAATAGCCTACTGTAACTCTACAAGCTAAATAAGGACTGAATCCTTCTGCAGTAATGTGTGTGAGTATTTCTCTCTTCTTGAAAGATAATGAAACACTTTCTCTGGAAGTCATTTGCAGACAAGAGAGAAGGGGAAGGGAGTAAGAAGGAGGCAGAGGGAGAAGAGAGCGAGCAGTTTGAATGTGAGTAATGAGATCACTGCAGGGAGGGCAGTGTCATGGTAATGGAGAGAGTTTGGAAGAGATGGAGGGAGAGTGAGGGAGAGAGGGGGACAGAACGAGACAGCTGGCTGACCAGACCTCTACACACACACAAACACACACACACACAGACGACAAAGCTAGTGTAGGGTATATCCATGAGGACAGGGATGAGAGACTGAGAGTGGACAGTCGTCCAAGTTGAGGAGGAGGCGATGGACGTTTGTGAGGAGAAGGGGAGCAGTGCTGATGTGAGGGAGTAGGGGTGGGGGTGGTGAGGTGAGGTGAGGGGACAGGGCTTTGAATGGAACAGCAGGAGCTCTCTATCTTGTGTTCTCTAACCCTAGAGGCTGCAGGGAGCTTCCTGGCCAGAGCTGGGGGATGAAGGGCTTCTTCTCAGGGACGGAGAGGAAACGAAACGAAAGAAGAGAGGGTGTAGAGGCTGGGGAGGGTGTGGAGGCTAGGGAGGCTGGGGAGAGTGTGGAGGCTGGTCTGAGTGTGGAGGGTGACACGAGTGTGGAGGCTGATGTGGGTGTAGAGGCTGGGGAGAGTGTGGAGGCTGATGAGGGTGTAGAGGCTGGGGAGAGTGTGGAGGCTGATGAGGGTGTAGAGGCTGGGGAGAGAGTGGAGGCTGATGTGGGTGTAGAGGCTGGAGAGAGTGTGGAGGCTGGGGTAGGTGTAGAAGCTGGAGAGAGTGTGGAGGCTGATGTGGGTGTAGAGGCTGGAGAGAGTGTGGAGGCTGGGGTAGGTGTAGAAGCTGGAGAGAGTGTGGAGGGTGGGGTGGGTGTAGAGGCTGGAGAGAGTGTGGAGGGTGGGGTGAGTGTTCAGCACTGAGCAACTGAGGGTCAGGTAGGGGCCAGGACTCCTACAGGCTTCTTCAAACACACACACATACACACACACACGCATTAAGCTGGTGGTTAGCCAGAAAGCAATTGACTCATACCGCAGCATGCACACAAACAAATAAAAACAGTGACTTCCAGCAAGCACGCCCACTCAACCCTTCAGTCCTGTCGCACCGCAGAAAAGTACAAAGTGCTACCTTTCTAAAACACGCTACTCTCTTTGTAGTGCTGTGGCTTTTCTCCAGTAGTAAGTAAGCAGCTTAGCAGATGTCCTCAGCGTGGCCAGCTCCTATAGCTAATAGTTTGCGCGCCTGGTCTCACGGCTTCCTCTGATGCCGTCTGCAGGGCTCTCAGAGGAGACCAGCCTGTCTGATGATCTGAGGCCCTCCTCTACAAAGCTGCTCCCTCCGTCCCTCCGTCTGGCCGTTCCTCCCAAACAGCTGCAGAGGGTAATGCTTATGGGCCTTTCTCTAACAGCAGAGGGAAACTGTTTGCTGGTATCCTGAAAGCGGAGGTCAAAATAAACCGCTCCATGATTCATCTGCGTTTGGCCCTGGGTGTCATTCCAGGGTCTTCCATTATGATGCTTTTCACAGAGAAATGGGGTTTTGGGTCGATGTGCTGGAGACTACAGCTGCCTATTTCCACAGGCAATCCTAGAGTCCAGTTATGGCCACGGGACAAATTGAATCTGAATTGCTTAGTGTGATGAGCCTGGGAAGATTGCTGCCAAGACTTACAGTGAAACTGTTATATTTGTTGTTTCTGGAGGAATACTGACAGCTGTCACATGTTATAAATGGCTCCCTTTGTCCTGTTCATTTTGTTGTCACTTTTTACATTAATAGTATGATAAACAGTTTTAGACCTAATGAGATTGTGTCCTTTCATAAGCACAGAAAGAAACAAACAAAAGCCAATGATTTCACAAAAGGATGCAATTATTTGTTCAGCAGGACTTAATTGAACCCCACCATTCAATTTGAATGCCAAGTGATGCAGCTGTCATTGTGAATGGGAAAAGACAAATGATTAGGATGATTGGAAACAAACTGTACCTGTAAGCAATTATGGCACAGCCTGTCACTGTCTCCCACAAACAACTGTACTCAAGGTAAACTCTGCCTGATACTTTTCATGAAATTCAATGATCAAGTCACAATTTAATGGGATTATTCGTTTGTAGCAGTATTGTGTTGTGGGTTGTGTGTTTATGAGTGTCATGTGTGAGTGCGTGTGTGTGTGTGTGTGTGTCAGACAGGTTGCATGGCCCCTCCTGCTGTGTTCAGAGGAAAGTGTTCTCCTGGGGGGGCAGGATGGGCCTCGTTTCAGCTGTTGCCATGGGCCTCAGCTGTTGCTAGGGACACCATCCTCCAAGCTGGTTTAACTGCAGCACCACCCCAATTCTCCCCTTCTCTCTCTCTCTCTCTCTCTCTCTCTCTCTCTCTCTCTCTCTCACCCTCTCTCTCTCTCTCTGTCTGTCTGTCTGTCGGTCTGTCTGTCTGTCTGTCTGTCTGTCTGTCTGTCTCTCCCTGGCAGGACTCAGTGTCCTGATCATTAGGGTGACAGGGCAGGACAGGACTGTCACACAAGAGAGGAGTGGGCCGGAGATCAAAGAGAACAGCAAAAATTGACACACCTCAACACACACCCAGAATCAGACCCCGAGCCACACACACACACACACATACACACACACATACACACGCTCATACACACACACACACACCCCACAGAGAGAGCAGGTTCAGTGTGTGACCAGGAGGGAGGGCTGACCAGCGGGACCTCAGGAGCAGCTGCCTGTATACACGGCTGTTTCATCTCCCCGGTTCTTCATGTGCTACATTCAGCTGCTTCCCACTGCTGTGCCCCCCCCCAAACACCACACACACCACACACACCACACACACCACACACACCACACACACCACACAGACACGTGGCACGGAGATGATGGAGCGACCAGGCGAGAAGGTGGCATTATTTTGTGCAGTTTAGCAAGTCACTTAAATATCTGTCTGAGATATCTGTTTGGGAGATCTGACTGGGAGATCTGACAGGGAGATCTGACTGGGAGATCTGACTGGGAGATCTGACTGGGAGATCTGACTGGGAGATCTGACTGGGAGATCTGACTGGGAGATCTGACAGGGATATTAGTGTGGCTCTGCCAAGACACTGGGAGGACACCCCTGCCCCAGACTGACATGCCCTGCCCATAGAGGCAAGACCATGAATCAAAAGGTGGGGCAAAAGCTGTTTGTAGTCAATCACAGACTGACAATCACAGTTCTTGGGGGATGGGGCCTGAGGGTCTGGGGGGGGGCTGAAGGACTACAGGTGAGGCTTAAAGACTACAGATGAGGCTGGGGGATAAACCTGGGGACACTGAGCAACTTAGGGGAGGCTAGGTCTTTGGAGGAATGTCCTTCTATCAGAGCATGGCATACATTTAGGACATCCTTACATTACCAGACAGATCTACTGTTCTGACACCTTCGGTCTGCTGGTTGTTGGAAGCAGGAGTCCAGCAGGGAGGGCAGCTCAGCGTCAGGTCAGCTTGATTTCCCTCACCAGAGGAACCTCTGGAGGACTACCTGCTAGGGGCGTTTTAACCCCCCATTCATCTACTGTGCAGGTCTCTCTTTACATCCACGTTTACATGAGCTTCCATCCTGCCTGAATCAAAGGCAGCACTCTCCCAGGCTCCCTTACCACTTAATGCAGCTGGCTCCTCTCTCCTTTCCTCTCCTCTCCTCTCTTCTTTGGACCTTAAACTCCCTTCTTTGCTTACTTGTAGCATAGATTCTCCGTAACCGACGCCACCAAAAGCACCAGACACTCGTCTTTACTAACCCTTATATTTCTCATTCATGAAATGAAACGACGATTGCAATTGTTATGCAGTAAACTAGGCAGCCAGAAGGAGATCAATACATATACTATCCTTCTAGAACAATCAGTACTTGGTCAGGCATATTTCAACCCAAGACGTTTTGAATGCATTAGGCTGGCAATACATTACCTGCACCTCGCATACTCGTGTTATATCCCAATTCCCTGCCCTCTGCTGCTCCTCAATGCAGTTCGGTATCGAGGCCAAAAACGTTCGTGGTACAGACGCAGGTTACCAACCCTGCTCTATGGCTGGCATTTGTGCTGGATATCAGAATTAGGAACGTGCGCGCCCCCAGTTGCACGTTGCATCAATACTTCTTGCTGTGTTGATCTGGAGTGGCTACAAGTGAACCAATGGTCACTACACGCCAACGCCCTTATATGCCGATCGAATACTCGCCCTCCACCAGCCTTCCAATATACTCTACCTGCACAGACTTGGCGGCCACAAGGTACTTGGGACTTAACCCTTACGTCACGGTCCGCGCATTTTCCTTCTGTCAAGCCACCACATAAGATCAGAAACGCAGTCAGTCCATGACAGACTTATTTATACAAAATCACACCCGGTTTAGTATTTTCTCGATCAAAAACGTTGTAATGCTATATAGCTTAAGCGTGGTTCTCTATCACCTCCATATTTTGCATTTAAGTATCTCCCCGCCTCACGCCGCAACAAGAAAAACGTCAATCTCCCTCCCCTCAGCTCGTGGCACTCTATATAACGCCCTGTCTCAGTTCACACACACTCTGATCAGTAAGCCTCAAGACAAGACCATCCTAACACAGCTAGGCTTCATGCTTCCAGTCAAGCCCACCCCCCGGAACATGCAACACACCACATGAAGGAGGAGGGAGCGCATCTGGGAGATGCGCAGAGGCGACGAACTGACGGGTCGTGAAGTGTACGAACCCTTTGGGGAAACGGATTGCGAGGGCCTCGAATGTGTATAAGAGTTGGCGTTGGCTGGAGTCCCGAGCCGGGGACGGGGTGTACTGTTTTTCTCGAGGGCAGAAAAAGAGAGAGTTTCCAATCCAATTACAGGCAGCGGTGCAAGCCTGCTTTCTTCAGCTGCACTAAATTCACATTTCAACAGTCTCTTCCTCTCCCTTCTTTCTATTTTTTGGGTGTTTTTTCTGTCTCTCTCTTTTTCTATGTCTTTCTCTCTCACTCTCTCTCTCTCTCTTGGGGGGTGTAAGACACACATCCTCTAACGTGAGGACGCTCCAGCAACAGACGTCTCCGCCATGTCACCTGCTGTTCCAGGCGTCAGATCTTATAGGCTCTTGTCACCATATAGCCCTCCTCGTCATGCTCTGCTCCAGTCTGCTTGACGCTCCTCTAACACGGAGAAACATACACACACACACTCCTCTGACACGGAGGAACATACACACACACACGCACACACACTCCTCTGACACGGAGGAACATACACACACTCCTCTAACACGGAGGAACATACACACACACGCTCCTCTAACACGGAGGAACATACACACACACACACACCCCTCTGACACGGAGGAACATACACACACTCCTCTAACACGGAGGAACATACACACACACACTCCTCTAACACGGAGGAACACACACACACACTCCTCTAACACGGAGGAACACACACACACTCCTCTAACACGGAGGAACATACACACACTCCTCTGACATGGAAGAACACACACACACCCAAGCATAGCCAAAACAACCTCATCCCCTCCTCTGCCATTGTCATGTACGGATCAGCTCCTCAGCTGAGTGGACTTCCGGACTTTTCTTCCAGGTCTTGGCGCTGGGGCTGGGCGCAGTGAGCTGGGCATTGGAGCATGGCGCCGTGTCTCTCGGTGCGCTCCTGATATCCGGGTTAATTCCTTCTCCATGCTAGCGTTACTGTGGTTACAGCCGTGGCCCATCAGCAGGAGACAGGGAAGAGGCGCCAGCACACAGGGCCACTTTGCATGGGATTTCCATGCATGGAGCAGGAGATTGGAGACTGGAGGTTGGGAATGTAACAGCCAGAGAGAGTGTGAGGGAAGGAGGCTGGAAATGGGCATGCTGAGCCTGCAGAGTGGGGAGAATACTGTTCTCTGTCTCCTTTCATTCAACCACGTAGAGACAGACACGCACTAAATTATTAACTGGTTCAAACAAGACGATTACGCAGATTGAGCCTTCCCTGTCCCTGTGCAACCTCCTGATTATGTATAAATGAAGGAGTACCAAAATAGACTAGGACCACTTGTGTTGCTCCCACAGGGTGCTGAAAGCAAACGCTTGGTCATATCAGCTCTGGGTACTGGTGTGTGTGTGCGTACGCTTGTGTGTGTGTGTGTATGTGTGCGCAAGCTTGTGTGTGTGTGTGGGTGTGTGTGTGCGCAGGGAAAAGGATTACATGATACACGACAGCCGTCAAAAACCAACACAGTCAAAATACCCAATGGTCGGAGGCACAAATTTGCACATCAGCCTTTATGAACGTGATCACCGATCATGTCAGTCCTTTACTACCTGACAATCACTAGTTAATTCCCCTGCAAGGCTCCCTGCTCAGCAAGCCAATCAGACCACACTCTGCAGAGCCTGATGACCTCCTCACAGGCGCTTTCATGCCACCTTGTTTTTGTGGCGGAGCTGTGAAATCTGTCATTATTACCTGGCTGGCAGCCCTTAACCCAGCACTGGTGCTCTCTGGCCCTGCTCTGCTGCGGTTCATGTGGGCCTGCTCTCTCCAGCCCCTCACTGTGAGCCAGGTAGAAAGGTGCCCATTAAAACTAATGGGCCAGCGAAGGTTATTCAGCACTGCGACACTGGAGCACTCAACACAGGACGCATAACAACCACTCCAGAGGAAGCACCCTGCCGACCACCCCCACCCCCACCACAGGCATTAAACATGGACAAGACGTTGATCCCCATGACTGTGGTCCATACGTCCAGGAATAGGGCCATTTTAACACGGCCTGGCCCCTGGGGCACCGTCTGGTCAGCCCACACAGTCTGCGGGTCTCCAGAACCGCTCAGCAGACCTCTACCAGGGCAGCGAGATGAACGACGTTACTGAAGTTTTGTTTCTAGCTGTGTTGCTGTGACTTACCTTTTTGAGGCGGCCGCTCTTGGTCCCCACGAAGGCCACGCAGTAGCCGTCGTAGACGTAGGAGGTGACAGACGTCATGCGGTCGCGTGACTCCGTGTAGAGGGTGTGGCCTGTGACGAGCTGTGAGCCCCCCAGGGGCTGGTTGATGTCCAGCCCACAGAAGGAGTCATCGATGGGCACCGGCTGGAGGGAGAGAGGACAGGAGAAGGGTTAGTGACGGAGTAGGAGTAGATTAGTAGAGAGACAGAGGGAGTGAGAGAGAGACAGGGAGAGAGAGAGGGAGAGCGAGAGAGAGAGAGAGAGAGAGAGAGAGAGAGAGAGAGAGAGAGAGAAAGAAAGAAAGAAAGAAAGAAAGAAAGAAAGAAAGAAAGAAAGAAAGAAAGAAAGAAAGAAAGAATACATTAAAGAGTACGCTGAGTTCACAAGATTAGATTAGCGGACTGTGGGGGAAGTGTGAGAAGAGACAATGATCCAGAAAATAGAAGATGGAGGAGAAAGGGTGAGGGAGGTCAAGAAAAGGGAAGGAGATTAAAGGGTGAGACTGGTGAGAGGATGGGAAGAGGACAGGTGAAATGGGTTGGGTGAAAAAGCGCGCGCGCGAGAGAGAGAGAGAGAGAGAGAGAGAGAGAGAGAGAGAGAGAGAGGTGGTTGTGAGAGAGAGGTGGAGGTGTGCTAGAGGGAGCGCTCCTGCCAGACGCTGGTCTCTCTGTTCCGCTTGGCAGACATGTTTCTGCTGTGCCTGGCTGAGCCCCACCTTGCACTCCCCCCGCCTCATTACCCTGGGCTATGATCACTGCAGCGCAGGAGGACACGCACAGCATGCTAACTACCGCTCTCACACACAGGTACACACCCACACACTCTGCACACACACACTACAGAGACACACACGCATTCTGTGTCACACTCATACACGCACACACTCACTCAGACACACAAACACACACTACAAAGACAAACTACATACACAGTACAACCCCCGAGAACAGAGCAGCACCACTAGCTAACTTAACCGTTGGCCTGTTTTTGCCCTTCCAATAGAAAAATGACCTGCCAACATGTCAGATAAAATCTACTGCTTCGCCTAAAGATATCAGCAAAATAACAGACAGACTGTTCTTTTTCTTCCAGTTGTAAATGTGAAAAGACGCCCTGCACAGTGCCACGCAGAGACTGCTGGGATGCTGGGTGTAGCTGGGATTCAGGTCAGCTCAGACGGGGCCAGGGTGAGTGGCAGTGACGGTGGCCTCAAAGTGCCATGTAGAGTAAGGGAGATGGTCGCGCCACTGGGGCGGGCTGGGACTTCAGTCTCTGGGGCAAGGGGATAGACAGGCGCCTGCCACTGGTGACATCCCTGGCCCTGAGACACACACACACGCACACACTGCACAAACCCACACACCCTGTTTGACCATAAAGGCTGTGCAAGCCACCCTCTCCGCATGAGAAGAGCCGGACTTACAACACTGACAGCAACAACAGCTGAGTTCACAGTCATGCTAGGCTAGCAGCGGTGACAAGACCACAACCAAACCATGACAGCAGTAGGAGTCACCTAGGAGCCTCTATCTAACAGGGTTTGCTTCCACACCGATGGCCATTCCCATTCAAGCCTGTCTATTATGTTTACCGTGCTGTGATGTGACAGACAGAGAAACTGGGGACTGAAGCAGAAGTCCAGCTGCAGACAGAGCCTGGGAAACTGTCCTGGATGTCTCCAGTTCTAGATGTCTCTTGTTCTGAATGTCTCCAGTTCTGGATGTCTCTTGTTCTGAATGTCTCTAGTTCTGGATGTCTCCAGGTATGGATGTATCCAGTTCTGGAAGTCTCCAGTTCTGGAAGTCTCCAGTTCTGGATGTCTCCAGGTATGGATGTCTCCAGTTCTGAATGTCTCCCGTTCTGGATGTCTCCCGTTCTGGATGTCTCCAGTTCTGGATGTCTCCAGGACTGGATGTTTCCAGTTCTGTCAGTCTCCAGTTCTGGATGTCTCCAGGTATTTATGTCTCCATGTATGGATGTCTCCAGGTATGGATGTTTCCAGTTCTGGGTGTCTCCACCTTCTCTACTCCATCCATACCTCCTCTTCCCTCACATCTCCTTGGGACCAGCACTGCATATACCACAGCTGTTCAATGTAGCTTTAGATAAGCCCCGGTCCACCCCATTTGGTTCTGATTAGATCGGGATTGTTCGGATGATGTGTGCTTTGCGGTCTTGGCAGCAGTGGCCGGATCTCATGGGTTCTCATGTGGTCGAGTTTTCCCGTCTACCTCCCACTGGTCCGTTAGACAGAAATGCAGTATATTCCCCACCTCTCATCCAGTAGCTCTACCCATGCTAACCACATCAATTATCGTTACCAGAACTGAGGTAATTCCTAAAATAGACTCCATTGCTTAAGCCATTACCCTTTATTGAGTAACATTGAAGGCAGAGAGGATGGCTGTTTAATCCATGCTTGAACTTCACACCATCTCCGCACTCGCGTGGGAGGACCATTGCGTAACTACATTATCCACTTAGAATTTCTACAAGATCATGAAAAAGTGATGTCACGTGTCCGCGAAGACTAATAATGAAACAACTGAAAATACAACAGTTACTGTTGTATTACAGGATACTACAGTTGAACTGTGTGTATGTGTGTGTGTGTGTTGGTGTACAGACTACAATGAGAGTCCAACAATGGCCATCAATGACCGCAGCACAGGAAGGCAGGACTGTGAGTGACAGGTTAGACTCAAGATCACCACACACAGGATTGGGGGAGAGAGAGAGAGAGAGAGAGAAGAAAGAGAGAGAGAGAGAGAGAGAGAGAGAGAGAGAGAGAGAGAGAGAGAGGAGGGGAGTACTTCCTGAGCACACAGCATGCTGGTTGGGAGTGTGTGAATCTCTAGACAGCAGAGGGCTAGCTGATAAATCTTTGATTGTCTGTGTCTGTCCCCCCATCATCCACCCCAGACTCAGCCTCATTCCATCCCGGTCCGAACCCCACCATGTACTCTGAGAGGAATGTCCGCTACATCCAGGGACTCTGCGTTAGGAGAGCATCCAGTCAGGCAAGTGAAGGACAACTTCCTCAGAGTAAACCTTCATACACTGTCCTTCGGTGACAGGTTAGCTATGAATGTCAGTTTTGATTTAAAAGGTCATTTTCCTGACAAAGGCAACTGTGTAGTAACTCATCAGCCTCCAGCCAAAACCCAGCCAGCTGTGTGGGCAGATTTAAGATCACCAATCCAGGTTAGCAATCCTGACACATCCAGCTGTTGGTGGTCATTTGTATGAGCATCGAGAGCTCGTCATCCACTTGCTTATATCTGCATAATCCATTATACACCATTGATCCATCCTCTTCTCATTGACCATAAGGCAGGGCCAGGGTCCTTCCAGTCAACACCTCCTTATCTATGGAGACTGATGAGTGTTTATCATGGCTAGCACAAAGCAGAGAGAAGGGCATAGATAGGTCCATCAGCAGCACACCGGCAATTCTAATTAGACTGAGAGAATGCAGAGGTAGGTGTGGCTAGTTAGCTAGCGTCGGGCCTGGAGTGCGATGACCACGAGGGAGGATGAAGGTATCCTCCGGGGGACTGGGAAGGTTACGGCTCTGACTCCCACGGTTAGAGAAGTATTATGGGCGCCGCTGCCTCTCCCTCAGTGGTGCTAATGAAACCTAACAGCGCCCGCCTCAGATAACGTCTTCCTCCTCCTGACAATCACCTTTGACATGGTGCTAATGGGGAATTTACTGATGTTAATAAAGGCGGTCAATAAAGATCCCTAAGGGGATTAGCACACCGACAGCGCTAAGGCTCTCATCCTGGTGGGGAGAACGCATTAAAAAATATCATCCCCCACTAAAGACACACACACAGTCATTAAAAAGCAGTCCGAAAATGACAAATACATACACACACACACACACGCACACACAACATTAACATACACACAGACAATGACACACACACACACATACACATATTTAAGATGCACTGTTCAAGCCAGTCGCCAAGTGATTCACAAGGACCCTATAAGACACATACAGTTATCCAGTCATTAGTGCTCATAATTCCCCTTTTAATTCATATTAGCAATTAAAGAACAAAGACACAGAGGACTTCCGCCTCCTGGGACTGAAGTCAAACAAAGCAAGCTAACTGGGCCTGACAAGATGCTGCAGATATGTGGCCTCCATTAAAGAGACTGAAGACTGGTGCGTGATCTAGCACCAACATTAGCCTGTTTGCATTTTCTCTCTCCCAACTCTCTCTCTCTCTCTCCCTGTCCCTTTCTCTCTCCTCTCTCTCTCTCTCCCCACTCTCTCTCACCCTCTCTCTCCCCACTCTCTCTCTCTCTCCATCTTTCTCTGCTCATATTTGTTTGAATTCTGCTGGAGGAGAACAGTATCACTTTGATGGTTGCCAAGAAAAATAAATCCCCTCCTAATTTGTGAATATCTCTCATTGAGATAGGCTTTCATGTGGCTGTTCCACATATCAGAGCAGCAAAACAATTAGCCATAATTACATGTAGTGTAAGAAGTATTTGATAAGGGGAAGTGTAGCTGTCAAAGTCATTTACATCTTGATGGCTGTGTTTACTATTGGTGAGATCATTCAGCCTTGTGGCTTCTGGGGTCAGAGGAGATCTCGAGTCCCAACTCTGCCTGATGCTGACAGCAGGAAACATGAGTGCTCCGGTCTGTTCTGTGAGCCATTACCATGAATTAAATCTCCAAGGGATGTTAAAGTATCACATGTGAATGAAGGATACCACTGGGTTGTGGTGGTGAAGGAAAGGCTGATGCAAGCGCTCAGCGTGAGAGGAAACATTTAGCATTCGCTGCGGCCATCGTGTGTGTATGTGTATGTATCAACTGACCGCCTTAGTGCACTGCACATCCTTCCCCAGTAGCCAGTTGAGTTCCAGGTTTCCCTCCCCCTGGTAGCAAGACTGCAGGCGCTCCTTGATGCGGGCGTTGATGTCGCGAATGGTGAGGACGCAGAGCGCCGAGTCATCGGGAGGGCGGTGGTACTGCTTCTGGCCCTTGGAGAAGACGGTGAAGAGCACATCGTCCTGGGCGCTGATGTTGAGCGAGGCAGCCAGCACGCCGCCGGGCTTGGCGAGGTAGGCGGCCTGCAGCAGCCGGTACTCCACGCCGTTCTTGACGCAGCCCACCGGCAGCGACACGTAGGAGTGGAACTTCCTGTCGTCCTTGCAGAGGCGGACGATGCGCGACGTGTAGAAGAGGTCAGAGGAGGAGCCGCCCGACGACATGCTGTTCTCGGGCGTCTCGGGCTGCACGGTCAGGAAGTAGACGAAGCCGCCGCTGGCGAAGCCGTACACGTAGTAGATGTCGAAGTGGGAGACGAGCGCCAGCGTGTCGGACGGGATCTTGATGAGCGACGACACAAAGTCCGTGTGCAGCTCATAGTCCAGCATGGAGGACGACTCGGGGTCGCGGGGAAGCTTGCGGCTGGAGATGGTGGGGAAGTAGTCCTGTTTACCGTCCACAGCCGTCCCGATGAACAGGGTCCCGTCCTGGCCCTGGGAGGAGGGCACGATCACCCCGTACATGGTGCCTGTTTGGTTGACACTGGAGAGGTAGTGCTCCTTCTTGTGGGACGGCTCCACCAGGATGAACAGGTCGTCCAGCCTCAGCAGCTTGCAAACGCCCTGGTACAGACTGCCGCAGGCTAGCAGGCGGTTCTGGGAGTAGTCGATGAGCAGCAGCTTGTTGACGTTGTTGGTGGAGACCAGAGGCTCGGAGCAGGGCTGGACGATGAGAGGGGGGTAGCAGGCCTTGTTGTCATCCTCTGGACCTGTGTCGTGGGACACCAGCAGGGTGAGGTTACCTGACAGCTTGTAAACGCGGTTGACAGCGCCGATGTACAACGCCCCGGTGCTCTTATGGACGGTCAGGTGGTTAAAGGCCCACTCCCGCCTCTCGGGGTGGAAGCTGGTGAAGCTCTGGCTGCTGCACACAGCGGAGAATGGTAGGAGCCAGCAGGCCAGCAGCACCAGCACAGCGCCCCCTGCAGGGCCTGGTGAGAATGTCCTACGTGAGACCCGCCAGCCTTCCATGGCTCACGGGGCCTGCAAGGCAACGGCAGACGAAACAGAGAGATGGGAGGAGGAGAGGAAGACAGGAGGCCAGGAGGGCGGCTACCTTCCCCTTTGTGTTGCTGAAGGCTAACTTTCCGTTTGATGCTTCACCAGGGTCTTCACATGTTTCTGAAAGAAGGAAAGGGAGGAAGAAATTAATTAGTGTTCGCCCATACTGACTCACATTCTATCAAAGGGAAGCAGATTAATGCTGATGGAAAAGCTCTCTTCATTCACTGGCTCCTGCTGTTAGCTGAGGGTCAGAGGTCTCCTTCAGTGGGGCGATGAGCGACTGAGCAAGGGAATGGAGACCGCCTGAGACAATAGCAGGAAGGCCTCATCACCACATTCCAAAGAAGTAGCAGGGCAGGACAAGACAATGCAGGAAAGTGAGACGGTTACAGGAACGGAAATGTGCCTGACCTGAGTCATAAAAGCTTGTCAAACAGTGACATAGAGGTTTCTAAGAAACAGCACACAGCAGCCTGTCCGGAGCATCGCATTTCACACACCTACCCAGGCGCAATGTGCTGGATGTTAAACTGGGAGTCATCTGAATCATCAGAATAGCTGTCATTCTAACAGCACAGAAACTCACTCAATGCTAGAGGAGCCAGAACGCACAGATTCCAGTAAAATGGCCGAATGTAAAACACTGAGAAGCGTGGTCCGAAAGGACAACGAGTAAGCAAGAGATTCATACAAATGTAGTAGTTATGGAGAGCAGCAGGCTCAAGTGTTTTCATACATTTTTAACGACCAAACAACCACGTCGAGCATCTTAATTAAAAACCCAGTTAATGAGATGTTGATTTGGCATTTGGCTTTAACGGCTCCGAACCAAAGATATGACCCTGAAATTAGCTGACATTCCACTTCCCTCATATCTTCCAATTCTCCTGATTATTGTGGTCTACCCCACTGTGATGTAGCTCCTGTCTCAAGACCTACTCCTCTTCTCCATCTAGCTGGGAAAACATACAGCAAGGAAATGCTGCAATGTGTGTAACTCTTCTTTACACAAGCAGCAGAGCATCTCCACCCCCCATCTCTGACATGAGTCAGGAGAGGGAGAGCCCCCTCTTCAACGTTTGTCCCCGGGAGTTCATTATCTCGTCCACTGGAAGGGGAGGTCTGGATCTTATTACTGGAACAAAGTGAGAACAAATTGGGATCCCCCGTTCTTCGCACCCCTCCCTCATTCCATCCCTCCCTCACACCACTTTCTTCATCCCCCCCATCCCTCCCTCACACCACTTTCTTCATCCCCCCATCCCTCCCTCCCTCCCTCCCTCTGCTCTTTAGGAGTGCTGTTAAACTAGATCTAAATCCATAAATTATTCCTCCCAACATTCTTTGTGTTTCTCGCTTCTCTTATTACGATGTTCCCGCCGACACGATCAGAGGCAGCAAGGATTAATCACAGGCTCCCGTACAAACATACCTAAATGAAGCAGGCCAACGTCGGCCAACGGCACACACAGCTTCCCCATTACACCATCCAATACTGTATGTGTGTGTGTGTGTGAGTGTGTGCGTGTGCGTGTGTGTGTGTGTGTGCATGTGTGCTTCCCTCTCTGACAGAGTGTGTGTTTTATCAGTTCCTCCTATCGGTACAGAACGACATGAGGGGCTAACAAGTGGAGACAATGGTGCTGCATCCCCAAATCAAGTATGATTAGGCGGAGCGATCCAACAAGGGTAATTAGTGGTGAGGAGCGGGGGGGAGGGGGGGGGGAGCGTGGCGGGAACGCTAGGGGGCTGAACGTGTCGAAGACGGCCCTACGGCGTTCGTTACGCTCCGCATTTGCATGTTGAGCAGCGAGGGCAGAGAGAATCAAGGGTGAGATATGTGGCTAGAATAATCAGTCGCACCATCAATTTGCATGTGTAAGTAACTAGAGAGAAGCAGGGGGAGAGAGGGGGAAGCATGAGACTAAACTCACAGTACAGCATTAGTTAGGATCTGTCTGGATCTGAACGAGACCCTCTGAAGAGTGACTGCCGTTTTCAAGTCTTGGTTCTGAGCGTGGTGGCAGCCACCTCAGGCCCCCTCCCCCTGGGTGATGGAGGGGTGCTCCCTCCGACCCTGACGCTAATAAACTCTCCTGGGGAAGCTATTGATCCGGAGGCCCATAAAGCTGGGAGGCCTGGCGGACCGCTCAGCCTGCTGGAGGCGTGTGTGCAGGCGCAGGTGTGGGAGGTTCCCACTCCCACAAGCACTACATTAGCATGGCCATAAAACCCAAGCAGGCTGGCCAGTAAAGCCAGACCTGGGCCCTTAACCGTTTCCCCACCCTCCCTCCCTCCCTTCCTCCCTTCGCCACGCTCCATTGTTTGAGTTTGCACATGCTGGAGGAGCAGAGCACATCCCTCTGGAGGTATAATCAGCCTCCTGCTGAGCCAGCTCTTTCCCCCAGCCCCTCAGCCTTTTGCCCTCTGGGGCTTTAGAAACACCGAGGAACCCTACCCCACCCCCCTCCTCCCTGGTAGATATATTACTCCCATCCATCTCTCCTACCTCTCACCCTCTCTCTGTCTTTCTCTCTACCCCCTCCCCCCCCAGGCCTTGGGAGGAATATATATGCATCAATCCTTTCTTCCTCTTTTCATGTTGTGGCGGCAGCTGCATTGAGAAAGGCATCCTCCACAATAAATGACTTCTGAAAGGTTGGCTGTTAATATTGCTTTCGGGAGGAAAGGCAACGGAGCTTTGTTGATGTTGATTGTCCCCCTCTGTCCTCCACTCCACACAGGGACTTTCCTCATTATACTGCCAAGTAGGAGTTTTTAGAGAAGCAGTAAGGCATCCACCTTCTTTTGTTGTTGTCTGACGCTATACTTTCGCTCTCTGCTCGGAGTCGGAAGTAGCGCCGCACAATTTCCATTTTAATGCTAGCAGTGACTCACAACTCAGTCACCCGACAACCTCGTCAAGTCAGCTGTCTTAAGGGGCTCGCTGGGGGTCTAGAGTGGGGTAAGCCATGGGTCATGTTCATGTGGCTGTTGCGGTTGCACAAGTGAGACATTCGCAGTCAGGCAGACGGCATTTGGTTATGCGAACGGTTTGTGTAAAAGGCTTGCACCTCTATACTGACTAACTATCCTTTCTGATGGTGAACATGGAGAGCAGTGTGGAGCTTGTGCCTAGCTTACTGCCCTAGAAATAGAGACTGTACACAACAGGGAGCTGTCTATACCGGCATGGCCACGCTGAACCATCTGTTTTCTAAACAAGCCCTGTGTGTGCAGAAGCTGTGATCTGTTGACACATGAGAACAGTGTAAGTTGTAGTGATGCAGAAAGAGATATTGGCATACCAACAAATTGTCAGCAACTCTGGGAATTACATCACACAAGCCAAGTAAGGGAACAAACTGCTGCTACAAACCTGAAAGCACCCAGCGCACTAAACACATTTATCTCTTCCTCAATGATTCCTTTGATGCAGCCTGTATTTGGAGCATCTGAGGTACACGTCAGCAAGGCCTGCTGGCCCTCTAGCCTGACCAGCACACCACGGCACGGCAGCCCGCAGCACGCTTCTCCCTCCGAGCCTGAACAGGAACGGCCCACACCAGAAGATTCCTAGTCATCTAGTCCCCCAACAACCCCCGGAGCCAGCCGTGTGAGAAAAGACCAAGTCCAGAGTAGACAGTGAATGAAGACAAAATAACCCACTACATTCCACTATGCACAGAAGCTGTGATCATGGTTTGGAGTAAAGACTGTTTTTGCATAGCTCCATAATGAGTAGTGAGGAGCGGAGGACCATTGGCAAGCGCTCCAGTTGTCTCAGAACGGGCGCCTGGGCACCCGTGCCTGTGCCTAAACGCTGGCAATGCCCACAGCCACTGGCCAAGCTACAGGGGCAGTGCCAACAGTGGGCACATAGGACGGCATTGTGGCAGATAATCTGTAGAAGTGAGAGGTCTGTCACACTGAAGAGCAAGTGAGAGAAGGATAGGAAGAGAGGAAAAAGGGGCACTGTAAAAGTGATCCAGCAGGGATGGTTGCAGACTGCATGGTGAGGAACATGAAGCCAGCAGAGAGGCTAGAGAGACAGAGAGCACAAGCCCCTCTCACCCTGCAACCTTGCAGAATCCCCACACCCCCCCCTTCCTCCATGTTTTAGCATATGCTAAGCTCCTTAACAATGCCGCCAAAGTTTGTTTGATCTCCTAAATTCATATTTACTGCAATTGTATTCCAGGAGATAAAGAACATCAACTGAAATCCGGTTCCGCTGTTAAATCCAATTAATTGTTGTGGAATAGGAAAATAAATGACATATCGGAATTTCATGCCTTGGATTAAGTCGTTATTCCCTAAATGATTAATGTATAAAGCGCAAACATTTTATGTTTAATAATCTTGGACGCACGACAATAGACAAGGAGAAAAAAGAAATTGACAAACAAATAACTCAAGGTATAGTTATCATGAAATAAGAGGTTTAAAAAGTGTTTCCAAGTTTGGCAACCGACTGGAAGTTGATCAGTCAGCACTGGTTAGCACAGTAAAAATAGAAAGTTTAATCTTGTCTAAAGGGAGGTCCTTTTCTATAGGAGACCGTAAAAAAGCGATTAGCAGGAGGGGTGAGTCCATTAGTCTTTATTTCTTAACTGACATCCTCTGTGGAGATAATGAGAGCCTTTCTGCGTCTCGTGTCGAGGAGTTAGAGTAGCTAGCTATATTTATACTTCCTTTGTCTCCCTGGGAGCTCGCGTCACACTGCAGAGGCACACACTTTCTCTCTTTCCCTCTCTCGGGAGCCTGCTCTACATGTCTGCCTGCCTGCCTGCCTGCCTGCCTGCCTGCCTGCCTGCCTGCCTGCCTGCCGGCCTGTCTCTGTCTCTGTCTCTGTCTCTGTCTCTGTCTGTCTAACTCTCTGAAAATAACACTTTGTTTCTGACACTTTGTGCCCCCCTGCCATACACACATGGTCCAGCCTCAGAGGAAAAAGGATCTGGTAGTGGAGGGCAGGGATAACAAACAGGGAAACCACAAGGTTTATCATTTACCTAGCATGGGTTTCCTGAGCTGTATGCTTGGGGAAAATTATGCTAGCTGGATATTTCCTTGAATAACAGTCTTTATGTTCTATTGCCTGCTGCTGTCAGACATTAAACATTAAGGACTTAAGCCAATGCTTTACTTGTTACTAAATTGTACCGTGATGGCACAAACCATATCTTCATTTATATTTCTTCAAAACAACAACAGTCTTGAGAGCACAGCCTGATGGCTTTCAGACGCTGCACTTACAAAGACTGGGCTTTCGACATGCCTACCACCACACTGAACGATGGGTAAAGCGGAGCAGGAGTTTAGCATAGCTAATGGATATGCACACTTCTCCATGATTCCGCACACACTCCAGGGCACTCCGAGAGCCCTCTCATAGCCCTCTGCCTGCAGTGTTCCAGCCACTTCTGGCATCACGAGTGACCCATGTCACTGCACCTCCCTGGGGCTGTGTCCCTGGAGAGGCTTGGAGCTGGATGGGCCTGGAGATGTCATTCACACACTTAACCCATCGAAGGCAGTCACCGGAAGAGGGATTAATACAGCAGCATCCCCTCTGAATTATTACCCAAATGAAGCATATCAAAGTCGGTTAAATCCCCTCACTCACAGACATATTCCATGGAAAAGCCATGTCAATACAACACTAGAATTAGCGGGTGTCACCATCTCCGTTTATCCTTGAATGCAAACAAGGGCGTGAGGATCTAACCCCCGTTAGATTAAACCCCCCGGAGGCCATGCTCCCCCCCCCCCCCCCGCCTCACACACTTCACTTTAGCTGCGTTTAAAGACGTGCTCAGTGGCATTACACCCCACACCTATGACATGTGCTGAAGGAGATTATAATATCATTGTTATTCTAATGTCTTCTGTTCACTCCACCCACTGTCAGCACCTCCTACACGAAACACACACACACACACGCACACACACATACACACACACACACAGATAACAAACACTCCCCGGCCACAGCTTTCTCTGCCGACACAACCATCATCTTACAAGCAACAGTTTTGTTCTTTTGTATCTTCAAAATGCACTGCACAGCCATACTGACAGACAGACAGACAGACAGACAGACAGACAGACAGACAGACAGACAGACAGACAGACAGACAGACTATGACATCAGTCGACCAGCCTCAAAAGCAGCCAGCCGGTCAAGTAGCCAGCCAGAGAGGCAGACAGAGCGACTTGTCCTCTGGTGGAAGTAACTCTCATCAGAGCTGTCTGTCAGAGGCTCAGCAGTCTCCTATTAGCTCCATTTCCATAAATCTGAATTGTAAAGGGCGACAGGCAGGAGAGGGAATCCTCCACAGAGGTGCAGAACAAACAGGCAGCGCGCCACCCGAGGCCACGAGATCAGATAGGGCTCCTCAGCCGCCAGGACGCCAATCGAATTAGGCACTTTGATTGACACCACACACCCTTAAACAACTGAGAAGCCTTTAACCACTCCTAAAGCACACAGCCAGCACTGTATAATCCTGTCACTATGAAAGTCAATATCATGCTATAATGAAAACAGGTATTGAAGGACAATGCTGCGGTATGTTGGGGGTAAAAGGCCAAACATAGCTTGTCGCATTTTAACATTCACAGTACAGGGTTATACAGATGACCTGAATTCAATACAGCTTTTTATAAATATAGCTGTATTACAAATGTACCACTTTTGAAGGTGATTTTTTGAGGACATGGTTCCTGGAGTGACTCCGCTCCACAGAAAGGGAAGGGCTAGGCTAACACTGGGCTGTGAGCAGCCAGCAGCACTAGCCCAAAGAGAGCTGGCCCAGCTGCGCCCCAGCTGCAGCGCAAGCAGACGCTTTCACAGCTATGACATCACCGCAAACGGCAGATACGGTTTCCGTGTTCCAACGGACATGAAGGTCTTTGTCTAAGCCTGTCAAGAGACCCTCCCAGTGGAAGGGTTATGTGAGGTCAGCTAGCTCAACTAAATGGACTAGGACCTGTGTATACAGCTGGCCAGTCATGCACTGGGCCAAGGCAAGCTGAACTCAACCCTCTGTCAAATCATCATATCAGATCCCTACATAGAAGCCAGCATCACAAGCTGTTGCTGCTGAGCAGAATGTGTGAAAGTACGTTCTCACTCCAGGAAACAGGAGCTGAAACCAGCAGCAGGAAGAGCGGAGAGGCTCGGGAGCTAGGAGCTAGGAGCTAGGAGCTAGGAGCTAGGAGCTAGGAGCTAGGAGCTAGCCACAAGTCCAGTCACATGCAGCCATATGTGACCTCCTGAATTAGCTGCCTCTTCAGAACCAGAAGCAGTTGGAGAGACTGAGAGGAGAGGGGGATATAGAGATGGAGAGAGAGAGAAAGAGGAGAGAGAGAGGATAGAGACAGAGGGAGACAGAGTGAGAGAAAAAGACAGAGAGCCATGTCGTTCATTAGTCCAGCTGGACACCAGGCAGTTTGTAGCAGCAGCTACAACTCCAGCAGCTGGCACCAGCACCATGCTATCTGGAGCCTAATGCCACAGCCGGGCAGCCACAGCCACTGAGGAGAGAGGGGGGAGGAGTGGGGGAGGCTGAAGAGTAAGAGAGAAAAAATGGTGTGCAGCTACTAGAACATCTATCATTTTGGTCTAAATTCACTCTGTCTTAGCTCATACTGTATCACAATGAAGCGAGCACACTTCTGACTGTTATTTCTCTCAGCGGGCCCCAAAATCCAATAGGCTTACATAAGAGTTCCAGGGAAATGGGAGACAGCCAGCCAGTCACAGTAATCCCTGTCATTCCCTCTGCTAGTGTTTCAAATATGGACTGAGAGATAGAGAGAGGCTCACCCTGTAATCACACTGACAGACAGCTCGGCGTTAAAGAGTAGGCCACTCAGTGCTGGACTAGGCTATCTGCTCTATGGAAGTCACACAGAACAGAGTCACGACAGCTACAGGGATGCTCTGTGCAGCCTTGATAGACAGTGTGGAATACCCACACTGTCCTGGCTCTGAGCTGAAGCCCTGGGCAGAGCCATGAGCGGCACAGTCCAGGCACACACACACACACACCCATACACACACACACACACATACACACATACACAACCTTACCCACACACACACATACATACACAACCTCACACACACACACACACACACACCCATCCACACATACATACACATACATACACAAACTCACACGCGCACACCCATCCACACATACACACACATTCATACACCAACTCATACACACACACCCATTCACACATACACACACATATATACACAAACTCACACGCGCACACCCATCCACACATACACATACATACACATATTCACAAACACACTAACACACGCACACACACACACATGCCCGCTGGGCTAGCTACAGCTCTCTCCCCATGCCAGAATCAATTAGCTGCCAATCCAATTAGCATGAGTGTGTGTCTGATGGCTGCTGTCTGTGTCCTGCATGGCTGAGACACAGAGACACCAGGCTCGTCACAGCTGCACTGCTGTGACCTGGGGAGACAGGGGACAGCACCGGCACGCCGAACACAGCTCAGTCACATTGCTGTAAAACCGGTCCTCATCCCAAACCTGCCCTCTATCAAGTTCATTTAAAGGCATGTGTTCTTGTTCTGTTGTTCTCTGTTTCAGATGAACTTGTATTAAACACCTGACAAATGTCCACGTGACAAATTTAAATATTACTTTAAGCAAGTAGCGCCATGTTTATTGAGCAAACATTTGGAATTGAATGGAGTTGGAAATATTTAAACCTGTTGTGTGGAAAGATGGTGTTTGTACAGTGTTTGGAGTGTACAGTGCTGTATGTACAGTATGCATGTCTCAGATGGCCTGTTCAGTCAGGCTCTTAAGACACTGGTTTGAACAGAAGCATGAGTCCACTTGTCTGCTGGGATTCCTGCCTAATTATATTTACACTGGGCCACACTTCTCTGAAAACATACAGGATATCCTTCATCTCTCTGTCCCATCTCTCACCTGCCTGCAGCAGCTTGGAAGCCAGTGGGTGGGAGGTGTGGAGGCCAGGGGGTTTTGGAAGTCTGGAGGACAGGGAGTGGGCGGTCTGGAAGCCAGGGGGAGGGGAGGTCTGGAGGCCAGGGGGGTGGGAGGTCCGGAGGCCAGGGGGACGGGAGGTCTGGAAGCCAGGGGGGTTTGGAGGTCTGGAGGTCAGAGGGATTGGGAGCTTGGAGGAATAGTAACCCCACACCAGAGAGACTAGAGCCCAGTGGGCAGGGACCCAGAGGCCGTAGAGGCAGACCAGATTAAGTGTGTACCACCTTAAAGTTTGGTTGAGACCATGAGCTGTAGACTGGCTGCCCCCCCACCTCCCTGCCCCCAGATTAAGTGTGTACCACCTTAAAGTTTGGTTGAGACCATGAGCTGTAGACTGGCTGCCCCCCCACCTCCCTGCCCCCACACACACACACACACACACACACACAACTCCCTGCCCCATCTCTCACACCACCCACACTAACCTAATCCTAACCCTCACAATGTCGCTGTCCGAGGTCAGTGATAGGTCAGGAAGGACCATGCTGTGACTATGTGACACACGCCAGACTTTGACATTTAACACAACACTAACAACAGTGAGAACACTACACACTCTGGGAGCTGAGATCATGATCATACAGGATCATACAGAGCAGAAACATAGCTCTAGAGGAAAAGCCAATATACACTCAAAACTGTATCATGTTTTAATGTGAATGAATTCCCTGCCTTGTTGAGATGTGGCGCTCAGTGGGAAGTAAAACTTTGACTAACCTGAATCAAAACATCAAAAGGAGTTCTTCAGATATCTACTGTATTAATATAGCACTGGCTACCTCCTGGGACTTCATGCAATACCACACCATACTGGTTTCCAACGTGCTCAAAGATTTGGTGATAAAATGGCTAGTTGTCAAACAATGCTGGTAATAAGGATGCCACCTGGGTGGTGTGAATAAACCTAAACCTTTATAGTACTATAACAATCTCTCTCTCTCTCTCTCTCTCTCTCTCTCTCTCTCTCTCCTGGTCACTAGAACACTGTGACACATCAAGGCCTTGTAGAGGCTCTATCTGCAGACACAGGTAACAGACACATTTCCAGTGATCCACAGGCACAGGACTCAGTCTCTTCCTTCCCTCTCCCTCATTTCTCCTTCCCTTCCTCTCACTCTCTCTGAACTGCACATTTCATGCACACACACACACACAAACACACACATTTTCTGCACAATAAAGGCCTCAAATCTCATCAGAAGTGATGATGAAGCACAACAGAATTAGGTTGTCGTCTGGTTACTTAGTCCAATCTGAGTCTGGATGGGAGTAGGGTAATAGCTGTGTGTGGCATCAGGGCTGTTTCTGTATCGGTCATGCAGAGGAAGGACTTGGCCATGGCCAGCATGCTGTCTGAGGAACTCCTGGTTCTGCATGTACACAGCAGGTCCAGTCCAAGCCACTGAGTGGTGTAAAAAGTGTCAAAGTGTCAAAAGTGTCAGTCAAGGCCAGGCTGGGCCAGGCGAAGCCCACCCAAGTCATCAACATATCATGACAGAGTAGAAACCTCTTCCCTTCACAGATGGAGTCTAGGACGAGTGTAGTGTACCAGTGGGAATGGGCCTTCTCAAATAAATAAATGAAGACAATTAGTGGATGTATTTGAACCGGTTAGCGGTGTGTGTGACACAGAAGTAGGTCAAAAGCACAGTCCCAAAAGCCCCTCAGGAGATTCAGAAGGGAGAGCAGAGATAAAGCGAGAGGGATTATGCCACGTTTCAATTGTGCTCTTTCGTAAGAGTAGCTATTTACATGTGGTTTTTGTTAGCTTATATGTCATTCAATACTGTTTTGATTTCTCCACTGCTGTGTAGCTAGCCCACCTAAATGACCTCGAGACTAGAGAGCAGGCTGACTCCAGGATGACTGCTGAAGTGCACATTTATGCCTTCCGGCCTGTTCCATCTGAGCCCCACAGGATGGAGGTCTGGCTGGCTGCGTGGCTGGTTGGCAAAGACTGGGGGAAAATTAGAGCTGGTTTCCTGTAAACCTACATCCTCAGAGCAGCAGCATGTCCAGCAGAGTCAGGCATGGTAGGACACTATCACCTGACAGGCAACTTCCTTCACTTGACCAACACACACATACACCTTACTGCAAACACACACAGTCAGACATGGTTAGTGTTATGTCTTCTCCACACACTTCTCTCACTATAAAAATATACCAGTACAGTAAATTATATGTTTGTTGAACGTATGCAATACAATGCAACATGGAACAGAAAATAACTATCTTAGTAAATACAAAGCTTCTAGCAGTGGACAGTGACCTCATACACACACCCTCAAATCCACCCACGCACAGCGTACCTGAGAGCACATTCATTACGTGTGCTATTGTACCACTGTCCTCCTCCACCTGCTAGGGAGAGAGGAGAGGAGAGGAGAGGAGAGGAGGGAGGAATGTCACAGTGACCTACAAGCCCTAGGATGAAAAATAGCATGTCGCCGAGGCAATAGCAAAGCTCTGCGTTCTTTGCTTTGCTACGAAGGTTGAGCGTGGTGCGATACAGCAGGGCACAAGGCTGTCTCCGGGACTACGCTCACCTGCGAAGGGGAGGGGGGAGGGGAGGATGCTACTTATTGGCTCAAACAGAATTGGACCAGTGCGCCTCTTCCTATCCCATTTTTGTGCTGTCTAGCCAGGTCCTGTTGAAAGGCCTTGAGCACTGCAGGCTCAAGGCCGACTGCGCTCTCGTCCTCCGTCTCCTCCCTCTTGCCTGTCTCTCCTTCAGTTATTACACCTGCTAGACATCCTTGTGTCTGGGGTCGGACAGAGTCAAGCAGCCACCAGTCAAGCGGTGTGGGTGGGGAGGGGGAAGGAGCAGGGCCTGGGCAGATCTGAGAGCCCCAGGCTGCAGAACCTCCTCTAGGCCTGGCCGTGGGACTAGCAGAAAAGCCCAGGGCTACACAGCAGGTCTACTTGGTTTCTCACTCTCCGCTACAGCTTCAGTACCACCCCGCCCCCCTCCTCAGAGTCCTCCCTTACAATAAAGTACAATCAATATAGAAAACTCCTTCACTGCCTGTATACCAGGGGGGGCTCTCATGTATAGCAGGGATTCAGTGTTTTACAAATGTCCACCAGCACTGCGTATACACTCCATCTTGACTAAGTCACACAGGAGAGACTGGGCCTAGTGGATTGCTGTCACTGATGTAATCACACAAAAGCATGTGTGTAAGTAACTCCTAAGGGAAAAGTCATTGAAATTCTGATCAGGGCCATTCTAAATCCCAGCTCAACATGTGAACGGCATAGCAATCCCACAGAGGCGCTGCTCTTCAGGCAACACAACAGCAGCAGCCCTCATCTCTGACTGGACCCAAACTAGGAGGGCTTTAGGACCCTGTCTGGTGTATGGCTGGAGGCCTGGATGTGGAGCGCTCCACTGTGCGAGCCCCTCCACTCCAGTGGAGTAGCAGCAGCATGGCTTCAGTGGCCAGACTCCAGTCACAAGCCCACCGCTTTCTTCTCTCCCTCCCGGCCTGAATGCAACAGCAGACACTCTCCAGGCATTAAGATTGATCAAAGACAAATCTGTGCTAGAGAGATGATTAAAATTAGCATCTGTTTCACTGTATGCGTCGAGGGAGCTGCTGGGACAAGAGTCCTCAGAGAGAGGGAGAGGGAGAAAGACTAGCGAAGATAGGAAGGAGTGAAATAGCAAGCAATGAAGGACAATTAATCCTTTATTTGGATAGGTGATGAAACTAAAACACAGATTGAATTCCTCTGGTGTATCGCCTCAAATGAACTCTCTGACATGGCTGAGCACACACACCATGGAGAAGCAAGAGGACGATGACGATGATAAGGATGATGATGATGTCTAGTCCAGACACTGATCAGAGATCCTAACCTTGGATTTGTTGTAACGTTGCTGGAACAGAGAAGGACTAAACCCTTGGTCAAGTCTGGGAAACTCTAGACTGGGAGAATGCTGTGGTCCAGGATGTGAGGATATAAATGCCCACTTTAGAGCCAGCACACAAGCACACAGCTCCAGCGGCAGATACACAAGCAACAAGCTGCAGCATAACCTATTGTCCCAAAACCCAAGTTTTGGGGGAGGTGGAGGGGGGTGGGGGGGTTGGGGGGGGGGGGGGTTACGCAAGGTCGTTAAGACTTTGTGCCAAACAAAATGGCGTACCTATGTAAACGTAACCCGGGCAGAATGTATTCAGCAGCCAGGAAGGCACAACATATAATCATAGACTAAAAAAAACTGCAAAAACGAACTTCAATAACAGGAAAGACGAGGGCGATAAAAATCGACTGTTTCATACCCTAGAGAAATGGCCCGAAAAGCCCTATTCAGCATTTCATCAGAAACACAAATAGGAGCAGCCAGTCGGAGCAGACGAACATGCAGCACTGAGCTCATTAGCGGGTTAGCGGTGGTGGCTCGTCTAGTTCTCCCTCTGAGACTGGCTAGGAGACTAGGAGGAAGAGAAAGCTAAAGGCAGAGGGTGTGTGCGAGTGCATCTGTGTGTGTGCGTGTGTGTGTGTGTGTGTGTGGTGTGTGTAGAACCCAATCCCTGGTATGCCCCCTTGGCTAGTAGAAGCTTTCCTTCAACACCTGCCTGACTCTACTTTGACTCTTCTCCATGAGAACAAGTCGTGCTATATCAAGGGTGGCATTTTCAAATCTTCCCAGGCTGCCTCTAATACCCAACCCCCCCGCACCCACACTACCACACACACACACACACATACACACACTCCCAGGACGCCATCAGGCTGTTTCATACACACACGCACACACAGCCTGAGTCTAATACAACATTCTCTTTCAGAGCAGCTTCCTCTCGTCTTCCTGTCTGACTCACAGTCAGCACAAGCATTCCCAGGCCTCCTCTTTGCTTCCTCTTCCCACTGCGTCTCATAGGTTGCGGAAGTTGTCTGTCAACACAGGGCCACCCTACCCCACACACCCATGCTTTGATCTGAGCGGAGCGTGATCAGGTCCTCCAGCAGTAAGTCAGTCTAGCGCCACGCGTCTGAGGGGAGATAGGCAGCCTCTATGCTTTTCCCATGTGCTCACCTCTTGATTGGATTTGACAGTCAAATGCCCAAGGTTCCAAATGTCCTTATCTCATCATTGTCTCAACCTTGTTAGTCTACAACTGCCCACCATCCTTCCTCCTGTGCTTGCACTGAGCCCAGGAGCCCAGCCTGTTCCAGTTCTCTCATGGTGGGTGCTGGTCTACAGTGTGGCAATGCCATCCATGTCAGCAGCTAAGACACATCTGTCCTGCCCTGACAGTCTTTCCTGAAACGTTCGGTAGCTGCTAGAGGTCAGAGCCAGGGACTTCGCCATGCCAGTACATCCGGAAAGAAAAACAGTAATATCAAGGAACAGAGCACATGGAGCCATGGTCACTAGCCGACACACTATACAGCAATCATCCAATCCTGTCTGTTTGCCTCTTAGCAGCGTACAGATGGAGGGGTGGGGTGTGTTTGCCTTGACACAGAGCTGGATGCAGAGTGCCACAGGCGGCGGGTGAAAGGAAGACCGTATTTCAGCCGTTTCAGAAGTGAAGCCATTCAAGCTGCTGCTGCTTTGTGGCGAGGAGCCGACAGCTACAGTAACCGTAGAGAAACAAACAAAAGACTAGCTGTACTTCATGAGGCCGTCGGGCGCTCTAGACAAGGTCGTCTCTGAAACTGAATGGAGGAAGCTTTACAAAGCAGCAAGGAGTCGTGTGTGGCAGCTGAGGTCTACACGAGAGCATGCCGATGTGTGTGTGAGTGTGTTTTTAACTGTATTCTAGGACTACGAGTGTGTCCTGTGCGAATATGTGCGTGCACCATGTGCGTGCATGTGCATGCCTTGAGTCTACACATGGCTACACACTGACCTGTGGTTCTGGTAGCAACAGCTGCATGACCAGACCAGGGCGGTGAGCACACATTAAGCTGGTAAGGAGAAGTGTGTGAACATGCACTCACATACCCCAGCATCATCCCACCTCCTCTGGCTGTTCTCCACCCAGCCCCCCCCTCCGCTCTACCCCGTTCTTATTCCTCCGCCCTCCCAAGTAAACAAGGGAGAGAACAGAGAGAGGAAGCAGTAGGAGGGGGAGGAGGAGGAGGAGGAGGAGGAGAGGGAGGAGGGAGGGAGGGAGGAGGGGGAGGCAATGCTGTAAGCTGTTAATTGTCAGCTTTGAAAAGACAGAGACGAACTGTATACACAAAAGCACACAAGAATGAATGCTTAATTCTCTTGATCAACAATGACACTGTCAAGGCATATTTCGCTTAATAGTTAACAGAATTTCTTCAATGATACATGGGACTTTAGTCATGTGCGAACAGTGAACAATGAAATATTCATATTGGACTTGAAACACAACAACTGCCATGTTCCATGTTAAATCTGCATAATAACCATACCTGGAAGAGGGTGTTTTGTAATCAAATGCAAATGCATCTCACCTCTTCACCTGCGTTTAGTTGAACACACGGTTCTCCAGCTAAATGAGAACAGCCTGCACACATTTGCAGCAGTGGTAAGGCTGCAGCCAGACATCCAGTAAACGCTGTCTCCCCAAGCTTCCCAAAGCTCTCAGTAATAAGAACATTTATCTAAACTTGGGGTATTAGTGTTGGTCTCCCTCCATAGGCAGGGAGCCAGACACTGGATAATGGTCTGGCAATGCCATGGCTAGGGGGTGAGGAGGGGAGGGAGGGGGGTATCTGTGGCAGAAATCCCATCTACTCACCTTCTGTGTGTCACCCACTTAATGGCATTAGATCTTAAATCCCTAAGTATTGCAGATTAAGACATAAGAAGATGTTCGCTCACTGCTGTCGTAGTACAATCCTACCCAGTCCCTCCCTCCCTCCTTCTCTCCTCCAGGCAGGCAGGCAGGCAGGCAGGCAGGCAGGCAGGCAGGCAGGCAGGCAGGCAGGCAGGCAGGCCTGTGCTTCAGAGCAGTCATATTTGATCTGCATCTTTATGGACAACACAGGATCTCCAGTCCTGCTGGTACAGTCTAGCCTGTCACACTCAGGATAATTGTCTTAGATACTGTAATTCTCCAGTCATTCTCCCTAAACGCAGCAGAAAGGAAACACTGTTGACCTACATTGCTGCAGATCTGTGAATTATACATGATGTCATAATTTGATTCTTTATTTTGGCCCGTGTTATTTCAGATCTGGGCGCTTATGATCATAATTGTGTCTCTCTTTTTTGCTTCAGACATGAGAGGCGGTGTGGGGAGACAGGCCGCAGTCACGTCTCACGTTTCATTGGTTATGACATGGCCAGAGCAGCGTTGCTAGCGCTAGCCTAGCGCTGCTACTACCATCTGGTTCCTGACACTGCCCAGGTAAGGGGGAGCGGAACGAGGAAGTACGGGCAGGGGGGAAAGCTACATTCAGCCTCCAACTCAGATCAGTTTATCTTGATCACAATTGCTACGACAGGAAAAAACGGAGGGCTTTTTGGAATGCATGCTGTTGGATTGTTATGGTTTGTACATAAATCACAATGGCCATATTGTTGATATGGCTTGCTAGGAGGGCACGCACGCAGGGAAGGCAAACCAGTGCCGCTTGTTCTCTTTCAGCTCTGCGCCCGTGAGCCCACAGAGGTCCTGCTGCTGTTGCTAGGGGTGCGTTCCACAGCCTTGTGATTAAAGGTCAAGGGCAGGCCAAAATCAATACCAACACAGTGGAGAATGGCTCCAGGTCAGTTCAAATACAGAGAGGAGTTGCATTGCTGTAATGTACTTCATCAGAAGGTAGCTACACTCTTCCCTATTTCCCACGGATCTCTCATGGCTGAAACGAACAGAGTACTACTTTAAAAAGCACCAGTCTTCCTCTCCAACTGCTCCCTCTCCCTCAATGGGTCAGTAAGAGTAGTGTGTTTGTGCATCAACATACAGCAGTATTCCCAGGGGGGCGGTCCCCCCTCCCTGAGCAGGACCCTGCAGGCATCTCTGGGCCAAAGTAAAGAGTCCAGAGCCTCGGGAATGGAGAGAGGAGACTCATAGACTGGGCTTTTAAAAACACGACCTCCCATAAGCACCTTTCTCATTTCCCCCCAGACTGAGACATGACCCCAAGTCCAGATCCTAAGAATGGACTTGCGGTATTTGTAAAGGACTGTGTCCAATCAGGCTGGCAGTGGCAAGCCCACTGTGATTGTTCAGCCCAGAGTGGGCTTTTCTCCAGCCCGTACCAAGAGGGAAACGGATGCCAGGCTTGGCTGCTTCTCAGTTTGAAGTTGTGGCGTTTCGCCGTCTTTCATCATTACTGTAGTCGGGTTTGTTATGGTTCGCACAGTGGAAAGACTTTATCTGCATCGGAAGAGTGTGTGAGTAAGAGAGACACAAAGAGAGATACAGAGAGAGAGGCAGAGAGAGAGAGAGGGACAGAGAGAGAGAGAGAGGGACAGAGAGAGAGAGAGAGAGAGAGAGAGAGAGAGAGAGAGAGAGAGGGACAGAGAGAGTGTGTGTTTGGGGAAAGAAAAGGTAAGGGGGGTTCTTTCATTTGAGGTATTCTGTTATCTGGCTCAGGAATGAGTTGGGAGGTGTTATCGCTTCTCTTGGTGGCTGCTTAAGGTGGAGGGGGTGTGAAGCCATCCGCATCCCAGAGGAGCATTGGAGCTAGTTTCACTGATAAGGCCACGGCTGGCTGGAGAATAGTAACACAGCAGCCAGTAGGGATGCAGGTGGCTACATGTCACACAGCTCAACAGGACCAGGCATGGGGGAACACAACAGGCCACACTCATAACTCATAAGTAAGGCTACTCATTCAGCAGCCAATGGTGTCACATTAAGCTAATGCATGTGCATTAACCATGTGGATGGTACATTTCCGGAGTGATGAATAAAGCTTGAGTCAGTCTTGTGAGAAACTCAGTCATTGCCTTTGGAACAGATGAAAAAGAGCTAATGATGGTGATATAGCTGAGCTGCAGGTTGTAAATGGTCTGACTGTAATTAGGCAGCAGAGAAATAGGGACAAAGCTGTCGTTGGTCTCTCCCGCTCTCTCTCTCTCTCTCTCTCTCTCTCTCTCTCACTCACTGTCTGTCTCCCCCCCACACGCATCTCTGTCTGCCCCCCCATCATCTCTTTCCCGCTTTTGGCTCGCAAAAAAACTAGACAAGCAATGCCTCTGCCCTGTCTTCTGTAACCATGGCAACGATGGCAGACGGGGCGTCCTCATCACCAGGGGGCAGTGTGGGCTTTGCCGCGTGTTGCACATTGATGCCCACCCCAGTGCCCTGCGTCTCTCACTCACACACACAGACACACACACATGCAGAAACACACAGTTGTCTGCTGCTGACAGCTGCCCCTTGGCGTCTGTGCAGAGCCCACGTCACCCCCCCCCCCCCCCCCCCCCCCCCCCCCCCCCCACCCCCAGCCCTCCTCAGACGCCTCACCCGCTCTCTTTTGTTGCTCACTTATTGTCAACTTCCACACTAAACAAAAACGCACATCCTCCCATGACACAAGCTAATTGATTATTGATGCTGCCAGCCCAAACTGACTTATATTCAATGGCTGTGAAAAGGGGAAATAGTTGCGAGACAATGCGGTTTCGAGCTTTCATGAAACTAAAATAAGTCAAGGCATTTGCATGGCGAGCTCAAGGTTTGCAGCAGCGGCGGTGGGCTTTTCTGTGTGCTGTGCCGCCTTGGTAACAGGCAGCGGTCTGAGGTGAAGCAATGCGAGCTGAGTGGTTGGTTCTGGAACAAACAGCCACATAGCCTCTCCAACCATGTTGTCGGCCTGACAGGCTGCCTGGGACGGAGTGTGAAGTTCAGTGACAAACAAACAGCCAGACTTGTTATTCTACAGGTCCCGCTGCCATGATTGCTGTTCTTATCACCAAGATCGGGTAATTTCGTTACACACGGTGAAAATACAGCATGGCTGGTGACAGCAGGGATCAGATGGAGAGTGTGAGTGCCTGGATAGAGACATGGGGAGATGGGCCTGCATGCCTGAAGAGCCTGTTGTCTGTGAGAGCCTGATGGATTGAGAGTGGCGGGGAGATTGAGGCTCTGCAGAATGGCAGTGGAGAGGGATCCAGTCCCATGGAAATGTGTCATGAAGGCAGTTCCATTAACATCTTAATAAAGGCTGCGTGGCCCTGGAGAGCCCTCCTAGACTGACTGCTTTCTCTCTCTCTCTCTCTCTCTCTCTCTCTCTCTCTCTCTCTCTCTCTCTCTCTCAGGCTCTCCCTCTCTCCTTTCTCAGACACACACACAGTCACAGTAGCACGGCCTCCGTGGGGGAAAGTTTCACCAATGTTCTGCCAATGTTGTATTGTGAGGGTATTATGCTTCCCTAAGGACCGGCCTAAATGCATAGCCACCACCATGCTCCACTAAATTCCCTTTCTCTCCTTTCTCCCTGCTCTCATTTACTGTCCATTTCTCCATCTGTTAGATTCGGTGGTCAGACAAAAGGCTTTGTTTCTGCAAGCTGGCCGGCCTCTGAGACCAGAGAGAGGAGATGAGAGGGCACATTGGGGTAGTTATGCAGAGGCCAGTCCCTCTGGCGTGGGTAGAGAGGAGGGTAAGTGTGCTTGGGTCTGGAGGGCTGCTGCGCTTCTTCTGGCAGGAGGATGCTGCTTACTGCTTCAAACCCTCTCCCCTCTCCAGAGAGACTGGCTAGAGCCTGCTCTCTGGCCAGCCCCATCTGGGTGGGCAGCCCTCCATTCCACCAGCCCGTGGCAGAGCCAGTCTCCCACCAATGATGTGGTCACGCACATTCCTCCACCGGCGCATGGCAGGTGTGACAGAAGGACCTCCTCCCACCCTGGCCTCTCCGACCACTAGATCCGAGCACGTGCTCGGACGGGAGCCTCCGCAAGCACCACTCGGAAGTGCTGTTGTAAAACGTACCTGGGGAAGGTATCGGAAAATGAAATGCAGAGCTGAGACATTGATTTCTGCCCTCTGTGCCGTGTTGCTCATACTGAGTCAGCCGCTGCTTAACAATGTAGTGGCCTATGGCCATCAATTCCAAATGGTCTCAACGATTCGGTAAGTCACTGTAGGCCTCACACAGCCCCTTCAGATAAACTAACAGCTGCAAGAGTAAGCCATTAAGCGCAGCCCTAATGGTAACAATTGTAGAAGCTGTCTTTTCAAATGTTGACTTGGCTTGTTGGCTTCAACAATATCACAGACAATTTGATGGAAGAACTGGAGGAAGGAACACACAGGGAAGTAACAGCCTGTAGGGCATGTGTTTGTTTCAGCTCATTCACATCAGTTTGTTGCTCATCTGCATCTAAATCCTAAACCAGACTGTTAAAATCTACAGCTCTATAGATCCTTATCTACCTAAGCTATGTTGAAAGCCTCTAGTCTGGGTAATCGTAGCCAACAAAGGACAAGTCTAAATACAGTCCTGCTGAAAACGGATGCTCAAGAGCAGCGACACACTAGTAAAAGCCTTGTGTTTACTGCCATTACTAGGACGAGGAGAAGGCAGTCGGGCTGTCTGGCTGGCTGACTGATTGACTGGCTGGCTGTGGGTAAAGGGCCAGTGGTGTCAGAGACAGAGCGGGAGAACAGATAGTTCTGCTTTCTCCCAGACCACAAACTCACTACAAATGTTCTCCCTGGACACCCTCCACTTCATCAATGTCATGGCCGATTCAAATCTCTCTTGTGTCAATCTTCACATGGAAGCACACACAGGCAGACACGCACGCACACACACACAGACATGCGAGCACACAGTCACACGTGTATATAACATGCTTCACTGAGTGGAGCGCGCAGGTCAGACAGATAGAGATCTGTGTTTTGACAGCTGGACAGTCGAGAGGTTCTGATAAACAGCCCACAGTAAGCATTACGGGAGGCTAAAAGCATTCAAACAAACACAGTGCTTGTACACATCAGATAGGATGTAAAAGACCTATACATCTGCGCTGAACAACTCAACGAAGACACAGCAGTAGCCGTAAGGCATGTGTGTGTGTGTATCAGACAGACAGCGTGCGTGTACATGGGGGGGTCGGATGCTTTAAGGGGAGGGAAGCCTAACCTACTACACAGCCGCCGAGCGCATTTGCACTGTTCACTCATTAAGAAATAGGTCAAGGATTCCGCCTGCATGCATAGCAACTTGTCAAAACCTCTCAAGCTAAAGAGGGGCAAATCTGGCTGCCTGGGGGGGAGCGGCAGAGAGGAGCAGGAGACGAGCTGAGTGTGAGCAGGCTGGTGACACAGCAAATCATCAAAAAGCCAGCGTGTCTTCACACCATGTATCTCTGTCACCTACCATGCAACTCAGTTAGTACTACCGTATGAGGACTTTATGAAGGGGGGGGGGGTATCATGTCCTGGGCCCCAGTGTATGAAGCTGTCTGGCCAGTGACATCTAAGCTCTGAGGCATCACCATCGATAGAGAACGTTTCGGAGGTGCATGCAGCAAGCCTCGTGTGGACAGGGATCTATCCAGCCTTCGTGGGAGACACACTGAATTAGGACGGCGTGACAGGGTGGGGAGGGCGAGGGATGTGGTTAGGACAGGGTTAATATGACATTCAGATGCCCCCCCCCCCCCTTCTTCACTGAGGCTATCAGTGTAGACAACACCTCCAGGACAAGTCTGAGACAACTAATACCCAACGGCAGTGTTGAAACCAGAGCAGTGAAACAGTGCATCAACAAACACAACTCAACCAAACAGACTAAATAACAGAGCATGTGGATTTCCTTCTTGGAATGGTTAGAAAGTGGTCTGTAGAGAAAAGCTTTATACCCGAGAAACAGAACTGATATTATGTCAAAGGAGGTGCACATACAGGGATTAAGACCTTGTTACCCTTAAGGTTCCTCTATATCTAACGTGGCATAAGCAAATCGATAGCCTGAGATCAACTCAGACCACTGTAAAGACTGCATGTAAAGAAACATGCAGTCAGACAACTGGAGCTCGTGTCTAGAGCGAGTGGAGAGAGAACGAGAGAGACAGGCAAAGACTCGATTGACTATGGCAGAGCGAGAATAACCTGCATCTAGCCAGTCCTATTTGATGGTTTGCTCAGTGGAAGCAATTTCTGTGCGTGCGTGTATATATATATGATTACATCTTATTGATTACCAAGTCTGTGATGTGAGGGTGTGCATTCGCTTTTCTTGGACTGTCCGTTCATCTAATACATTTCTTGACAGTACTGCACTGAGCCTAAATAGAATTGGACAAGCAACGTACATGGAAGGAGGATTTTTAGATATGCAATGTGGTTGAATGGTTCTGTGATTTTGCGAGTGTGATTTGGGGTATGCCTGTTTTGTCACTGTCTGTGTTTATACCTTGAATTGAAAACCCGAGCCTTTCTAGAAGGACTGGAATTACATTACAGCAATCAACAATTAGCACTGCTAAAACATTTGATGAAAAAAATCACATTATCTAAGCAACCAGATCAGGAATGTTCCAAAGCTCTCTTCACGCAAGCGATCAACAGACGAGTCTTGGGTGGCTAGTGAGAGCTGATATAATTGCGTGTAATATCCATAGCCTATATGAGTGGTGGACTGGTCAAACAGACTGATTTCAGTGCAGTAGCTCCAGACTATCAGAGCATGCTTTTTTTCATCAGACTGGAGTTAATTAGGTGAACGTAATCAGTATGTGATAATCAACCCATGGCTGAGTGCTGGGTTTGTTCTTCCAAGGCAGCAATTTCCACCCTGGTGTTGCTTTTGGGGTCAAACTGCTGTTTCGCTTTGAGATGGATATTAAAATAATGATGTGAGTAGGTCATGCTTCCGATACAAAAACTTTTTACGAAGAGGAAATAGGGTTTGATTGCATGGTCAGAGGGATTAATACGCTCTCCGTCATTCACGGCAGATGCCAGACATTTTCATGCAAATGTAAAGCAATTTTCGACTTAAAACAACATTTATTTTCTTTAGACCCTGTCATGACTGTCTGCCAGAGCGCTGAGAGTAGGATGGAAAATGTAGATTTGTGAGTGCATCTGCTCCCGAGTCATACAACAGATGAGCGGCAGTCTATCTTGAATTCCAAATTACAGCCAGTTGGCAACAATGTATCAGATTGTAGAGGCTTCCAAGCCGGGGGGGGGGGGGGGTATGGGGAGTTATTCTATTATGCGGCACACCACATTGTAATAAGAAGCCTTATTATAAATCAACTATGTGGTGATCCTAATCTATAGAGGTAGAAATAACGTCTCGGTCAAGGGAAGCGAATGGAACTTCCAACCACAAGCAATGTATCTGTCGGGTAGTTCTGTAAAGCAAAGTAACGGCGTGACATTGTAAGTGTGAACATATTACATCCAGACCGCATTCATTGATTGCTGTCAGTAAAGTCCAGTATAGGTTCAAGTACAGTAGCTGAGATAAGAAGTAGGCTGATCTGCCTATGGAGCAGATACGATTGCATGGGAGTTCGGATTCAAGGTCAGCAAAACTGAATTGTTATGTTAATCATAACACGATTGTAATAGCAGATATAGTAGACTTGATTGCTATGTTTTAGATCATGTCTCTTTTTTACTGTTAAAATTTGGTTTATTAGCCCCCCCAAAACACACAAAAATCAACAGTGTCAATCAGTCAGTGTACTTGCACCATGCATGCTTTATCATTTCACATATAGATTAGTGCAGGTTATTTCATATGTTTATATCGATTTAGTTTTCCTTGTCATCTGGCTACGGGTGGACATAAAGTGTATATAGAGTGTTAGGTTATACCCAATCTCCAGGTTGTCAATTCTTTACGCATGAATAAACATAGGTAAGTGCACCTACGTTTCTTTGGGAGCGATACATCTTCCATTAGAATGCTCTCTTATTTTCTTGATAATTAATGGTCTTTAAATAATGACGATGTACCACCACCTCGCTAAACCGTGAAATAAAATCACCCAGAGCCTACTGTCAGTTGGCTTGCAATGACTGTAAATTTACCCTGCGTCGGATACCGGAGTCTGAACGAAATGTTTTACAATCGGCTACTTTAGACTATGACATTAATTCAACAAGGCTTTTCCGTTTTATCGTTAAAATAAATATGATCGATTTCACCCACCTCTAGGTTTCAACGAGGTCTCCTGTTTTCGGCTATTTTATAGCCTTGTTGTACTCGTCGTCTTTTGGTAATGGACTGAACAACTTAAATCCACGGATTCCGAGTTCCGAGCACCAGAAGTCTGACACCGCACCTCAATGATGTTCGCGTAATTAAAGACTGCTAGCTAGATCCCTCTCGTTTCCTAGAAAATGACACAGGATAGGGCACTCTAACCAGTCTCTCATTCATACACATCCATTGCGCTGTGCTGCAAGGCTGCTATGCTGGCTCAAAACTGATCTCTACAATTTTGCGCGTAACTTCGTAAGCTTTCGTTGACACTTTCTACGAATTTATAGAGACATTCCTGCGATATGGCACATTCCTTCAGTTTAAAATGGAATGTCCTCTAGCCTACCCTAGACACAGTTTGGCTTGCCATCGTCCGGGATTGTCAGCATGGGCTACAATTTCGCAGCAGTTGATTCACTACTCGCACTGCCTTTCTTGTAGGGTTGTGCTAGGACTGGCACGAATCGGTGGCGCTAGCCAAAGCCAGTCAACGTACAATACTGTACCACTTGCACACCACAGCGTTTAAACCCAACCCCCCTGTACAATTCAGCATCACGGGCTCATTTAGTGATTGTGTTAACTGTTTGAGCGCAGAGTCCCGTAGCATGGCCATATGTTGTGTTACATATTTATTGGGACAAATAAAAACAGACACGTTATTCTCGGAAATGTATTGATGAAGGCACATTTATCCGTATCATTCCCAGAGGCTCCTTCTCTCTATGTCCACCAAAATATCCAAGGAGGCGAATACGAATGGCATGAAATTGGTTACTGTACAGTGTACTTTAGCCGCAATTAGTCTGTTCCTTTTTCACTCCTATGCCAATTGAGGATATATTTAGAAGATCAATTTTCTTAAACACGTGAAGATCTATGTTGTTTTATTGCACGTCTCATGAGCTTACTCTGCTTGCATTCAGAATGACAAAACACCATTCAAATAATTAGATATGTTCAAAGCATTTTTTTTATGAACATAATCTAAGTCTTTCCAAAATACTGCGACGCGGTCTTCACAGTTCCAGTGCGCACTGACACCAAAGAGGTATCAGCTCTTGTCCTCGCCAAGTCCGTCTGAATACTGCCATCTATAGGCCAAAGTTAGGAGCTACGTACGACCCAGCATCTTACTAGACAGTTTTAAGTTCTTTCTTTTTTTTTCGTTCACGGAAAAGTCCTCTTTTTTTCTTTTTTCTTTCTTTCTTTCTTTCTTTCTTTCTTTCTTTCTTTCTTTCTTTCTTTCTTTCTTTCTTTCTTGCTCTGAATTATACACTTCCTTTCTCCCTTTTTTCTTGTTTCCTTTCTTAATTTCTTTCTTTTTCGACTCTTTGACTCGTATACTTTCTTCATCAGTTGTTGTAATAGCATTTACTGACTGCAGTAACAAACCATGAGAGCACTCTACAGTGTTGATTGACAGTTTGATACCTGTTCTGCTTCTGATATAATGATCCAGTCAACAACTTCTTAGCTTTCCTGAGAGTCCGAATGCTTTCATTTGAAGACGGAACAACGTCCTTAACGTAAGTAATGAGCATTCATAAATGCGGTTATGTAATTATCATGTTGATCAATTACACATTTTGGAGGGTTGGTTTATTATTGAACTGCATCAATCCTCAAGAAGTGACTCAGATGTTTCAAACACCATGGATACTTTTAGCCTCTGGGAAGTTGGCCATCTCCGTGTCTTTCACCTGTGAGTTAGAGCCAGATGATTCAGATCAGATCAACTGTCTATCATCCTTTTCTAGTTTCTGGTCAGATTTTGCTTTTCTCCCCGCCCTATCCAAAAGAGGTAGAGCTCTGATCATCTTATCTAACCACCCCCCACCTTTCTGCCTTTAAAAAAGTCTGTCATGGCATAATAAAAGTAGGCTAGCTGCATTCTCTGACCCATCAATAATTCAGAGTGGGAAAAGGCCCAGTGTCTGCCGTCAAAAGTATTGCAAAACTGCCAAAAGGGAGAAGATGCGGACCAACTAGTGTGTAAGTACACTAAAAGCACAGCATCCACTTAAAGATGGGGTCAATATCTGGAGGCCGTCCATAAGTTCCACCACACTACAGTACCTCTCAAATGGATCTTAGTGGAGCCGCCCACGGCAGCGTGGTAATCAAATACAGGGCTCTTCAATCCATTACTCTCAGCCCTGTTTGGAACAAGAAGTGATTTGTTTGATTGGAATATAACCCAATTCATATCGAGGCAGAGGGTGCAGAGTATCGCCCATGTACACGGTTTGAACAGTCTTGTCGGAAAGGATGTGATGTACAGTATAAAGCTTTTAGCAAGAGTCATCATTCTCAACTGTATTTCTCTTCGTCTGCATCGAGACTGTATTTCTCAGTGTCGAGTTTCTGAGCAACCATGGACAAGTCAATTACTGAGAAGGCTATGCTACGCACTTTGTGTAAGTAAATACTTGGATACTTGAATTGCAAACATTTCATGGACAAAATGAGTAACGTGAAGGCTTTGACTCTGCTGCATTGCTGAAGTAGATAGAACGTGCGTTGCTGGGTTTGAAATGGAGAATTATTCAAGGTTGACTTGTACCGAAACTGAGGTGACTATTGGAGAAGTGCACGGAACGAGTCAAGGCTTGACCTTGAACCTCATAATGTGGTCACAACTAAATGGATGACAACTGTGACAAACCCAGTAGAGGCACACAGACAGAATAGCATGCTTGTTATCATGGGAGTTTATGTGGTAGCGTTTGGGGATTATATCATCTGCAATAATTGAGTCAAAATAAATATCTTAGCACCCAATTATGCTTACATGAGTAAACTATATCAAGCTATATTGCATGCATCTTTACAGTACACACCAGACACACTCAAACTGTACATTCACAAAGCAATACCTGTGGGTTTCAAACCAGTACTGTGTTGTGATTTGACATGGCAGGGGTGCATGGTTGTTGATTACCCCAACGTCCTTACGGCACCTCCTCTTCATCCCTCTGCCAGCAGAGATGGAGATAGATCACTCCTCTGTCCTTGGCACTGGGCATCTGCAATCGGCCTGTATCTCTCTCACCACACCTCTGTGCTACATTCCAAACCTCATCTGTCTCCAGCCCCTCAAGCTCCTTAATGGCATGCAAAGATGCAGCGAATGCTAATCGATCGGCCCATAACTCACAGATGCACCACCCTGTCACAGGCCTCCATTAAACCCTTGGGTCTATGCCACTGAGAAGGATGCAGAAAGGTTGGCCACAGGGTCTGGCCTCTGGGACACACTGTCTGCCACTCATCACTGTGAACTGGGAAGCAGGTAGACAGAGAGATCAGTATCCACCTCTCCTGCAAGGCCTTTTTGGGAGGACCCTGAGGAAGCTCTCTGGGTGATGTCAAGCCCAGGTGAGGTCTTTAATTGTAGGGATTATGAGTCTGTGAAGCGTTGGCCCAAGAGTTTATCTCAGGAGGGAGATGGGATGGTGGGGGGTGGGGGGTGGGGTGGGGGTATGGGAGTGTCTGGGGATGGGGGTAGTGCAGGAAGGGGAGTGTGAAGGGAGATAGAGAAGGAATTCTTGGCAAAGCACAGAGCTGATTTGTTGGGTGATCAGTTCAGTGAACAAATCAAACAGGGGTTGGAGACTGGGGGTGGTGTGGGTTGGGGCATCAGGGGTGCGAAGCTCACAAACAGGAATGTGGAGAGATGACGGGCTGCAAAGACGTTGTTCGACCGCTGGTTGATCAAAGTACATACAGGCGGCAATTTCATACTAAGTTGGAAGGTTTCAAAGAGGTTTCCTGCGATGCCTTAATTGTTTTTCCTCCAGGCGTGTTTGAAGATATCACGAGGGATTGGGGCGACCTGTCGACTCTGCTGGAATCCCATTCCTTTTCTCCTTTGACCCATGTCTTGTTAGAGATAGAAGGAGAAATATTCCTGAAAATAATACAGAATAACACAGAAAAATAGACTTTCAGTCTGAGGACATGATGCATTGAACAGAAAGTCAAATTCAATGAAAAAAGGTTTAAACACGTTTAAATACAAAACCTTTGTGAACATGGAGACTAGGGACGTCAGCCATGTTTCAAGAATTCACAAGTGAGGTCTTGTGTCTCATGAAGAGATTCTGAAGGTGTTTCGGGTGAGATCGTTTTGCATGTTACAGTTGCTGTTCATTACGGGTCACTCTGAACACCACAGCCCACCCCATCCGCAGCCCACCTGTCTACCACACAGAGAGTCAAGGGGCATCAAGGATTACAGTAGGGACGATTGCCATGTACAATGCCACCACAAAACACACATTTTGAACACAATCACACACACACACACACACACACTCTGCTGCAGACTTACAGGTGGCCCATCACTAATGGCCCACCCACAGAGCCACAGCAGCGTGCTGCCACGAACATGAGATGATGAACGACCAGCCCTGCCACTCAACACTGGCATGCCTTCACTTCACTAAGAGGGAGACTGAGGAGCTCAGCAAGGAAACGCACATGAAAGAAAACAACGTCTGGTGCCTTTTAAAATGGTTGGAAAGATTTAGCCTACAGAAACCTTCTACAAGGTGTTTTACTGCATGATTTAACGGCTACCGTCTCCCTCCAGTTGTGGCTTTCCCAGCTGCGCTCCGTTCTTCACCACCTGGTTCTCTCCTCAAATACACAAACCACCCTCCAGAGCAAGGTTAAAAACATAGTGTGTCTTCTGTTGGGCAGAAACGTAACGCACCATAGAGAAACCAGGAGAAAATGCTTGCGGTTCAACAAAACAACAAACCTCAACAAGAACATAAAATACAAGCCGTTCTTTTGGCTCAGAAGTGACCGGAAGCATGAGGGTGATGGTGAGCCTCTCCTCGCGGTGTGCGTTGTGGCGGTGAAGTGTCGGTTGTTGTTTCGTCCTCGCTTGGAGGCATTCCCAACGCAGGGCATCAGGACAATCTCACACATCAGATGTACCAAAACAAGTCACTGACTGCAACGTCACGGTCTGGCGAAAGCGACGCCTCAGAAATAGCATCGAGAGATAGGAGAGGGTGCAGATGGCTCTGCATCCAACACATCAGTGGCACCATCATGCCGTCAGGGGCGGATGAATAATGAAGGGAAAAAATACAACAATTAAGCACTTTGCGCCCCCAGCAGCAAGTCATTTACACTCACACGAGGGGAGCAATATTCAAAATACCCCACACAAGTTGGATTGGCTTCCAATTACTCTCCCTCACACTTTATTCTCTCCCCCTCTGTGTCTTCCACTCTCTGTCTGTCCCTGTCTTTTCACTCTCTGTCTCAAGCACAGACACACAAACAAACAAACAAACACACAAACAGCCAAAGGCTACACCTAGGAAAAACTACCTGAGGTACTTTCACAATGTGTTTAATTACACAGTTGTTGTTTTAATACCATGCTCATCTGAAGATAAATCACAGGAAAGTGTTGCCTATTTATTTCCTGCTAGGTCTGCTCCCATGTCTGGGTTCTTGATAAAGCATTTTGTTTTAATTAGACCCATTTCCCCACTCCAGCAGGGATGACCTCTTATTATGGTGGAGTGGGGCCGCTTAGAGAAGCAGACAGGCAGGAACAAGACACCGAGCATCCCAATCATTTCTCATCCACGCTCATCTCACAGCCCCAACCAAATCAAACGAGCCACTATTAAGCAGAACCAAATTGCTTAATGGTGTAATCTCCAGCAGATTTCTCCCCCCCCCCCTGCAATTGGAAATGAGGCATGGTGAATAAAGTGATGCATTGTTTTGCATACTAACAAGAAACCTTGAGTCCTGATCCTTAACGGTTATGGAGGATAGGTTTCAGAACAATGAGAATCCCTCTGAGTTCAGATAGTTGCGGGCCAGGGGAACAAAGCACTGAGACACTGTGGGTGTTAGCAGAAGACTGCAGCAACCCCAACACACAGGCAAAGGTGAGGTGGCTCACTGTTCTAGCTGGCTAGCAGTGGAATTTCAGGTCTCTTAGCGAAGGTTCATGGAACATATTTACTGCAGTAGGAACATAAAAGCAAGGTTTTGGAGCCTATAGAACAACGTAGGAAGCAGCATGTGCTTGGTCTAGTGTTATATCTATAATAAAAGGCATTGAGTCTTGCTAAGATACAGGCTGCATGTGGGTGTATGTGTTTTTTTAAGGGAAAAACATTGCCAGGTACACCAACAGAAACACAATCTCCAAATGCCACAAAAGGCTATGAATAGTACACCAATTTCGACGAAGAACACACCTGACAGTGAAAAGTGTGTGTTTTTGAGTGTTTTTCATGTTCTGTATGTACAGTACAACTGTTGAGTTGGAGAATCAAATCACTGGCATCCCGTTGTTTTGGGATCTCCGGTGTCTAAATGAATCAACATGAATCTGAACAGTGTGGTGTTCCTCTCAGACATGAGTTATCACCCTCTGCGTCTCGGTTTGATTTGTCTAATAGGACTCAAAATCAGCGAGAGAGAACAAACAGAGGACGAAGCAGCTCCGTCCGACCTTACAGGCCAGCGTCTCTGATCTCCCAGGGATGGAGGAGACCGTAGGACGGAGAAGGAGGGTTAGAGGGGAGGAGTAGAGAAGAGGCGAGAAGGAAGGGTAGAAGATTAGAGGAGGGAAGAGAAGAGAGGGAAGGAAAGGAGTGCAGCCTGCGAGGCAGAGGGTGAGACTGATGAGGGCTTACCAGTAGCTTGTGTCCTGCTCAGCTACAGACAGGGATTTAGAGCTCCTGCCTGTCTGTCAATGAGGCTGCTTGGGTCCATGGTGATACCTTAATCCTGCCTGGCCTTTTCCACGGGGCCCAGCCAGCAGCCCATGCAGATAGCAGATGTAAATGGGGGATTGGAGGTGTCAATGGGGAAATGCCAGGATCAGAATCTGACGTTGTCATTAACTCCCCTTTGTTCTTCTGTTAGTCACAGGCAGGAGCCAGGAGACGTGAGCGCAGAGGAGACGTGACCAAAGGAAATCCAGGGGGACCTTTACAACCTCTGCCAGGACTTCAGTAATTGAATCACACACATGTGCTTGTTACATGCACACACCCAAGAACACACGCCTGCACACACATTCTAGACCTGTAAGTGAATTAATTGCAACTTTAATATTTTTCGACATTGGGATCAACCATTATATTTCCAGATGGAAGAACAGGCATTAGGCCGTGAGGTGCTGGAGCAGACTTGATTTTACTGGAATGTGCCGTGTGCTGGAGTTGTGTTGGAAGTTCGAAGCTGCAGTGGTCTGGTGGGGAGTGTGTGTCAGGGTTACCTCTCCAGAGCTGCCAGACAAAGGCTGTCAGTCCTCAGCACCAGCCTGCTGACTCGGGCCCTTTAAAGCTCTCTCCTCAACCAAGCCCGCTGAAATTGAAATTCAATTCATTCAGAATTTCATTTTTTAATCATGTATTATTCACCAAATCCCTTTGCAGCATCACCAGATATATCATGCAGACAATCATTAGAATGATAATATCAGAAGCGCGTCCCTGGGGATAGCTTCACAAATCCCTCAGCCTCTATTTACCAAAAACATGTCTGAGAAGATGTCATTAATGTTGACTGAACACATCCAATTTTGGTTGGTTATAACGCTTGTATGAATGTAGTCAAACGTGTATCAAACTCAGATCAGAAGTGAATATACACGATGATATCTCATGTTCGAATTGATTTAATAATCACCCAGAGGATTGTTTTTATCAAAGTTGTGTTGTTAAATATAAATGACATGATAAACAATGCATGGGATTGAGAGAGAAGCAGCTCTGCTTCCCTTGCTCTCCCTGTTAGAACTGCAACATTAGCGTGATTCCCTACTTCGAAGGAATTCGTTTATCACCTCCACAAGAGAAAAATCTCTTTTGATTTATGTATATGTAAACTTCAATAATATTGAAGTTACAAATGACCCCGGCAACACAGAAACAGAGATAGTGTTAGAACACATATATATGTGTTGTGTGGTGCCCTAAAACTAGACAGGCGCCAATATATTCCAACAAAAATAGCAACAGCAACACCAGTGCTGCGACAGCCTGGGTGTGACCCTGGCTGTGACCCTGCATGTAGTCTCTCTCCCCCTGCTCACAGCCTCTGTGTTCCGTCACCCCCTGCTTGAGACCTGGGTCTCTCTGTGAGGCACAGCAAACCAGGCTCCTTACATCGCCCTGCCATACTCCTGACACTCACACATCTCTCTCAGTTTCTGCCAGCTCTGATACGTGTGTGTGCGTATGTATTCTCTTGTTTGTGTGTTTGAGCATCAGAGCTCCCAGTGGAGCAGCAAGCAGCTGAACCTCTAAGACCCATAATATCCTGGCTATTTTTACCCACATCGGCCCTGCAAGAGCCCACAGCACCACCAAACACCACTGATGGGAGAGAGGCTTTGACATCATGTCCACAGATAACCCCAGGAGCTGTACCCCCATGAAGCCTTTTAGTTCCTAGTGTGTCAGCACCTCTCTGGTTAGGAAGACATCTTGTTGTAGGTTGTTGTGGTCACTGCAGAATGTCAGGTACTGCAGAACGTCTTTTATTTTTAACCGGGTAAACAGCTGAACAAATTTCCACTATTTATGTGGCTACTTTGCAAAGTGGAACCAAATGTTAAGACTCTAATATCTGGACCACAAAAAATACTGTCGTTTTTGGCACCTCGCAACTATTTCCATTCCACTTTCCATTTTGGCCGACCATGAGCCCGGGGTTAGAACCTTTCTTCTGCTGCAAGTCTTCACACCTAAAACACATTTCATATCTGATGACTTGGAAAACATGTATAAACTCTTAGTTATAAGAAAAATTCACCTCATCAAGTCTCAAGCCATTCAGTGTGTCTGTCCAGGAAAACAATCCATTTGGAGCTCAGGGATTGGCTTGCCCTCCATTTCTTGTCATTTCTGCCTACCCTGAGAAGCTGGGCCTGAACACATTGTATTTAGGTGTGGGTGTGTTAGGGTACTGAACCCCTGGGGGGCTTGTGGAGCTGTAGGAGCAACAGGCCCATCAGTCTTTGACCATAGCCTGGACCTGGTGCCTGTGTGACTGATGGCTTGGACCTAGCTCTGTTATATCACAGTCGGTTCCATTACTGCTGTTACAGACCCCCAGACCTCCAAAAGCTAATGAAATATGGCTGGACTCCATTTACCATTTAGAAAAACTTCTAGGCAAAACATGACATGTGGTTTCCAGGAACTCAGACATTCAGCAAAGTTTTGGTCCTTTTTTTCTTGTAATTAGAAAATGCGAACTGTAGATTTTTTGTCAAGTTTAAGTTTGCCAGTTACTGTTGTTGCTGTATGATTGTTGTTGATGTTATTGTTGTTGTTTAGACCTAATTACAAAATTCATTCTCTGCAGTAAATTACAATGCTGGTGATTTCTAAAGAGGGGGCTGTTAAGGACACCCGGTGTGTCTGTGCTTGACTTGTTACAGCTCTATAAAATGGCAGTTAAGCTTTTATGAACCAGGGCCAATGAGGGGCCTTGATCCCCAGGAGCAGATGAGACAATGGGCTCGCTCAGCTGGATGGCAGAGTGGCCAGGCCGCCTCCCCCCTCACCTCCCCCTCGCCTCCACACCACACATTACCAGGCAGCCATTACCAGGAAACAGGGAAAATGGCCTCTAATTGGCCTTTTAATTGCAATGTAAATTCAAGTTGCAGAGCCTGTAATCAAAGCATCATTTTGGTCGTGAACAGCCCTGTCTCTCCAACGGGCTGGCTCTGCGTTTGAAGACATGTTTTCTGTTGGAGCAGATGGAGATGCATGCTGGACCAGGTCCCAAAGACCAATACAATTTTCCCTGCAATACAAACCCATTATGGCACTCAGTGAGTAACTCAGTGAGGCCACAGTGAATCCCAAGATCCAGAGGAGTCACCATCTGCTCTCTATTGTCCTATCCTTTGCTCGCAATTCTCAGTCTAACAACTCTAGATTTGTTTTTCAGCACCTAAGGTAACCACCGCCATTTTCAGTCAGCTCTAAATCATTGACATACATAACAGGATAGTATATATGTGCCAAAACATTAAGAGACACCCCCTCCTTCATCCTGACAAATCACATACACACAATGTCTCCCTGCAGACAGAATGGTAGATTTCTTCTGGGCTGTGACAGACTAAGCTGCCAGTCAGCCCATCCACCTGTACTGGTCCTGATTGGTCTGTGAGCCTCTGGATGGTGATTGATCCCTGGCTAAAAGCTGAAGCACATGATTGACACCCCATGATTACAGTTCACACATGACTGCAGCCTGGCCTTCTGTCTTCATGCTTCATCATCCATGGGGATGGATAGAGATGAGCTGTACCCTGAGATATACAGTAGACTCCATTCTGTAGAATACATCCTGCTGCTCAACCTTCACAATCCACCATATGTAAAGTTTCCTGCTTCCATTGATTGGAGTTCTCTTGTTTTTACACTTGATGATTGGCAGGTGATCTATAGATATCATTGGCATCGGAGCCATTAGAAAACTACAGAAGGTTGTGGTTCTGCAAATGAAACACTGTCTCCACCACCAAACCTGGCAACCTAAATGCATACCTTTTAGTCCAAGAAAGTATAACAGATGAGAGGATATAGCTTACACAATAAGTCACATTTGTCAATTTCGTCATAAAGGTTTGGTTCCAAACAATCACTACTAACAGTACATGTGATATTGACCAGGGCATTCACACTAAAACCTCTGTGTTAATGTGAAATCCATGGGGCCATATTACTAATGTAGCATGTAGATAGCCTCTGTCTGACATTGATAGAGCCAGTGGATCAATGACCCAATGAGCCACCACAGAGGCAGAAATATAAACACAGAGTTCACTTGAGTATTGTAGATATAGCGTAGCCCTCAAGCAAGGCACATTAGTGAGGAATGCTCAGTGTTTGGACATAAAGATCCCTACGTCGAGCAGAACTGGTGTGATCTTGGGCTACAGCCCCAAAGTTCTCTTCATCAAAGCAATGTGGGTATTTCTAAAGATGACTCAAACATGATCTCTCTGTAGGACTGTCGCGGAGGCTAATACAGTGTCATTCTCTGATCCTTCTTGTCCCACATGTCATTGCCTAGGTATAAGAGCAGATCCCAGCTCCTGACAGCGGAGAGAATTACCTCCAAGCCTTGCACTCAATGTGCCATCTCTCCTCTCTGTAGGGAACAGGGAATGGGATCATAATTGAATCACTGTGAGCAATTATGATGACATGTCCTTGGTTGTGGGGAGGCTTCATGAGGCCTGGTATCCTCTGCTGATCATAGCGGTCTCCCAACCTGAGGGAGACGACTGCTAATCTTCTATTCTGACCTGCAGCATGAGGATGAAAGCTGCATCAAAGATAAGGATTGGAGGGCAACAGGGCACAACGGAATATCCACTGGACACGAGACCAAAGCAAACCAAAACGTGAAAATACAGAGCAAGCCAAGACAGACCCAACAAAGTTGTCAACTCATTCCAAAACCATGTCCAGATACTCTCTATTAAGTGAGAGAAAAACATGGAAGATAATGACGCTTCACACCCTCAGACAACTTCAGACTCTTCTCCAGAAGCTCTCCACCTCTGTCATTTAACCCCTAACCTGCCTCCCTGTCTCTACCCACCCAATCTGCCAGGGTTTTGGGGGTTGCCAAGCAACTGTGGTTGCTGCCTTGCTGTGTTGTTTGGCTGCATGTGCCTGTTCTACTGCAGCGTACAGATGTGGCCAGCTGGTCCAGGTCCTGTGCTGGCTGAGGTTCGGCAGAGGCTAGCTAAGGCCGGCTAAGGCTGCCTTAGGCTGGCTGAGGCTAGCTAAAGCTAGCTAAGGCTGGCTGAGGCTGGCTGAGGCTGGCTAAGGCCAGCTGAGGCTGGCGGGGGCTCAGCTGGGAGCCGCTGCTGTAGATTTTAAGGTACAATGTCCCTCACAGCATACTGTATCAGATTCCAGGACTCATCGTGGCAAAAGTATAAGAGATTGTCTATGTTGTATGGTAAATTATGCGACCGATTCTTATATTGATAAGAAACGTAAAGGTTTATCTGATCTAGGTTGGTTGAGGGGCAGTTCTATAGGTGCATGTGAAGCCCTCTGTGACACTGCTTGTAAAGAGGGCTATACAAACATACATACATTGTCTACTGCCAATCCCTGGGAGATGCAGTGCCGCTTGTTCCCATCTTAGGGTCACGGGTGACTGGAGCCTAACCCAGTAGCTTTTGGGCCATAGCAAGTTGCAGGGCCAAGCTATGCAAACATATTTCGATTTAATTTGATTTGATCATTTGAACGTTTTATTGGAAGTGTTTTGTCATTTAATAAATCACAGACCTTCAGCTCAGTGTTCTAATTATCAGTCCAAAAGGAAGAGGTTAGACAGAATGCAAAGAATCCATCATTGAACCATGGTTCTGAACAGGAGTCTATTAGGCTTTACTAGAATGGCAAGCTTTCATTTACCTTATGTCTATGATACCAAATGACCTTTTATGTCTGACGGCTATGCTTTCAGGCACTGTTTAACTTACTGCGAAATCCATCTGAGCTTTTATCTTCACTGAGAAAATAATGTCTTTCCACATTTGGTAGAGCCTGGGCAGAGAACAAACATGGGAGTGCATTAAGTCCAGAGCTTCTAAATTAACATGATTGTGTGGGCAATTACATTAAAAGTGAGGAGTGAGTCTTTTTAGAAGTGAAAGCCTGATCCTGTTTTAGTGAATTGGATTTGCTAATGTGGTTATAAGCCACTATCCTGGGCTTTGGCATTGACCCCTAGTGGTGCCAGCTTCCTCCGGGCCTCAGGAGAGGCTGACAGAGAGGGGTAGATTGAATGTAAAGACTCTAGGTAAACACTCATCCATTTAACACAGCGGACGTTTCCTGACACCCTGGGGCCTCTGAGAAACTGCTCAGGATGGAGGAATAATGAACAAGTCTGTGTTGTAGATACTGTAGCTGAACTTTCTTGACTTCTACTGATTAGGAGACTAGCATCTAACCAAGTGCTTTCAATTAAAGGTGTCTGATATGTAAATGATAATAATCATTTTAAAAATCTAGTCACTCACCATCTCATAGTACTGTGGGCCCACTCTCATGGACCCCCCGATTTAAAGCTATTTACCATGGTCTTGTTCTCCTCCCCATGACTATTGAACATGTTTGACTGCATGTAGGTCTGATGTTTCCATAAGTCAGGGGACTTGTTCAAGGCCAGCGTCTAAGCTCACCAGTTATTCCTTCAACTGTGTTTTGGTTGTATATGGTTTCACTCCAGCGGGAAAGAGTAAACAAAACATCCCTCACCACAGATGTGTTTGATGATTGAGTTATGTGAGTGTGTGTGTGTGTGTCTGAATCTATATGCCTTTGTGTGTGTGTTTGTGTGTGTGAGTGTGTGTGTGTGTGTGTGTGTGTGTGTATGTAAGTGTGTGTGTGCGTGTGTGTCTGTGTGTGTGTGAGTGTGTGTGTGTATGTAAGTGTGTGTGTGTGTGTGTGTATGTAAGTGTGTGTGTGTGCGTGTGTGTGTGAGTCAGTGTGTGTGTATGTAAGTGTGTGTGTGTGAGTGTGTGTGCATGCCCCTGTGTTCAAGAAGCTGAAATGTTTATTTGTCTCTCCTGGCCTCTGGCTGTGGCCCTGGATCTCTCTTGGGCTCATTCTGTGTGAAACCAAATCCCTTAATTAATCGTCAGAATGGCCTCCACTTTCTAAACCATTCAGCAATTACACCATTAGAGGCTACCAGGTCTGCGAGCTGATAATGGTTGTGTGTGAGTGAGCTGCACCCTGACAGTGTTGTTTCAGCCTCTGTGGAACCATAACACCCAGGTCTACCAAGGTCTGCCACAAAGGACGCACACAGGGGGAAGTCTCACTAAGATGAAGCTCATGTTAAAGGAGGTCTGGAGAGGAGGAAGGGCCATTAGAAAGTGTTAGAAACCCATTACCAGTCCTACTTGTATCCACATCCATCTACGCTGCATGATAGTGTATCCCTATCAATGTTTGTCCGTATTCTGTCTGTCTTCTGGTAATTGACTTCCCGAGTAGTTATTTGTGCAAAGAACTGATGATCAGTAGATCCTTTTTTGATTTAACAGCTTTGCTTTCAAATCCCAAAACACCAGTGGGAAACTAAAACCAGCCTGAAGGAATATGAATAAAAGGCATATGGTGGAGTGTTTCTTTAAAAGCCCCTCTCTCCCCAGTGAAACCCACAGGAGGAGCTCTGCCATTAGAGACACAGGAGTCTGTCTACTGCCTGTGTGGGAGAGTGTTGTTACAGCAGTGAACTCCCTGGGTTGGTCACCACTTCACACACTCATATAGGAGGGCACTATCCCACCAGAGGAGAGGACTACCATGTCTATTTCCTCTTCATCCAAAACCACCACATTCAACGTGGAGTTGGTTACATGATTCCTTAGACAAATGTTGAAGTCTTCAGTGTGTGTATGAGTGTGTCTGTATCTGTAACTGTGTGTGTGGTGTCCTTGTAAACTGCTGTACCGTCTACCGGTAAAGTGCTTTGGGCTATGCATTTAGAAGGTCTTACTCCTTTGCTTCAAGTTTTTGAAAATTTTCTGAACTGTTGAGACCATCTACTTATTCATCTGCCTGTCTTTCTATCCGTGCCAGCATCCTTGAAAGAACTCTTTCTCTAGTTTAAAAAGAACCTTCCGGACATCAAAATAATGATGTACTAAATAGTGCAAAAGAATATCAGCATGTTTCAAGAGCCACTGAGGATTTCATGTTTATCCCAAACTTGGCAAGCATTCATTTCAGAGGATGACCATGTGTGCCACTTTTCCCCATGAGGCTCACCTCCACTGACCTCTTGACCTTCACGCTTCACCCTGCTCCCCTTCCCAGGGAGTGCCTATGGAGCACTAGTGTGTCCCCACGCTTACAAAGTCTGTCTGACTAGCTTGTTATCAGAAGTTTGGGTTGTTTCAGACTGCTATCCATTTCCCTAGCCATCGTGAGTCTACCATGCTATCTCCTGACAGCGGCTTTTCCACCTCATTTCCTGTCAGATGGCCATGTCGTCTTGGCAGGCCAGGACAGCTCTTCTGTGGCCCTCGTTCAATCACAGGGCCTGATTTGATTGCATCCCAAGCTTTGTGAATTAAGGGGAGTGGATCCCATTGTGCCTAGATAAATAGATGCTGAGGAGCCAGTGTGCGGAGTCAGTGGGGTTTAAAGGGGACACCAAGGAGAAGAGAAGCGGCTGGGCAGCTCCAAGGTGTCAGCCAGAGTCCAACACTCCTGAAAGGCTCATTTAACCCTGGTCCTCCCTCTGGAATGGGAATTTGATTTGCTCGCTGGTTAATGTACTAGGGGTCCCTTAATGAAATTTGAAGGCAGGATGGGAGGGGGTGAGTCAGGAGGGGTGAAAGAGTGGGGGGGGGGTAGGGGACAGTAGCGGAAATTGTTATTTCTCGAAAGTCTTTACAAGAGAATGCTGTGGTTTGAATTCTCCGCCACCTGTCTGGCTGGTTGTGGAAGGGCCGGGGCATCTCGGGCTGATCACAGCAGCCTCTGATGGGACTAACAAAAGGCAACAGTCCTTGGCTTTATCTCTGAGAGCAGGAGGACTTTGTTAGCCCCTTTATAATAAAGTGAATGCAGGCTGGCGGCGGGCTCTAATTGAATTTCCTGGGCCTGCGACTGGGCTGCTCACCTGCTACCATTGTTACCCTACAGGTTCAACCATCCCTGGCCCAGATGCAGCCTCCCTGCGCCCCCCCCCTCCTCCCCCTTCTGCCCTCCTCAGTCTGATAAAGCCACTGCTTTCATAAGAGTTGGAGAGATGATGACAATGAGAAAGAAGAAAGAGGGGGAGAGCAGGAGAGGGAGAAAGAGAGAGGAAGAGAGAGAGAGAGAGAGAGAGAGAGAGAAAGGGAGAGAGATAGGCAGAGAGAGAGGGAGAGAGTGTGTTAATGTCAGTGTATTAAGTTAATTTGTCAGAATGTCTGTTTTTGTTGTCTTTGTGTGTGCGTTTGTATGTGCGTAACATGAGGAGAAATAAACAGTGGTGAACAGTTCTTGACCTTCAGGCAGCCAAGGTTACATTCCTGTGCACAGCTGGCAAGAGAGAGAAAGGGAGAAGCTGACAGGCTACTCCCTGAATTAATGATATGAGTCAAGGTCAAGTACAAGCTGATTATGCACCAGATATTCCGAGAGACGCTTTCTGGAAACTGGTCCATTAGGAGACATGAGCAGGGAACATAGCCCCAGTCCCATGGCTTCCTATTGAGGAATCCGAGAGAAAGGCACTGAAGATGGGATTAAAAAACAAGCAGCCGTGCATTCTCTCTGCTTCTCTCTCTTCAGCCCCCTTCCATGGATGGCGCTCAGCCCAGCCGAGTGTGAGGATATCGGTCTTGGAGACAGAGCAACATCCTGAAAACATGTAATCAGTATCTGGCTGCTGTTAATTGAAGATGTTAGTGCAGTGGAGTGGGTAATGACATGGGCTCCTGCATGCTTCCTATGATGCAGATGGAGATCTCTACTCACCACCCCCCAACTACCCCCCACTACGACCAGCTCCCCAACCACATTCTCACGCTGGAGGCACTCCACAGCAGCTTTCTACCATGAGCAAATTGAAGAAGGAGGGATGCACTGAAAGGTGCTCATTACCCCGTTCAGATGGGGATTATCTCTGTTACAGTGTCATGAACATCAGACTGATGCCTGAAACTGTACACACACAGATGGATGGATAGACAGACGGACAGACAAAACAGTGGGGAATGACAGACAAACGGACAGACAGGCAGTCAGTCAGGTAGACAGGATGCCCTCATACTTAAACCTTCCGGTGGTTTGCTGCAAATGAAGATAATTCCGAGCATTACTGATTCAGTTAAGAGTATAATAATATGGAGCAGGCTAAATTGAAATCATTGAAAGCATTATTAGAGTGAAAATTGGTGAGGGTGTAGGAAGAATGTGTTTCTTACATTGCGCTGAAACTGCTAGAGCGACTGGTCTCGTTCATGCCTGACATCTCTGAAGCAGATTCCCACACTGCCCCCCAGAGGTCAGACCTGAAATAAGGAAAGTTGTGTTTGGATGAAGCTCAGGGACAACGTATAGTGCACAAGTAGAATTTCAGAAGAAAGACACTTAATTGATTTTACATCACGTCTTGAAGATTCACATAACCCACAAAAACAAAAGAAGAGGTTTAGAAGGTCGTAAGAATGTTGTGAGGTTATTGATTCACAAACAGCTCTGATCTAAATGCTTCTAATAAGATCTTTAGCCCTTCGTCCAGGGTTGTTATGACGATGTCCATATCAACAAAGAACAGTAAGAAGCAAGAGGCAACAGGAGGGAAAACAAAGCTGATATCAGTCACCCAGAAAAGATCCCTTAATGTAATTCCTGTCCCTGCAGCAGTAAGAGCTGAGGCATGGTGCTACTCTGGTAGCGTGCAGCCTCCTGGCCTGAACCTTCCAGCACTCAGTCCCCTCCAGGACATGGCAGGCCTGGACTTGAAAGAGCCAGGCTATGGGGCAGATCCACCTCTGCCTAGATTCCAGTAAACAGATCTAGAAGGTATGTGATCAAAACCAGGCCTATTTCTCTCCCCTTGCAGCTTCTGTGTGTTGACCCCAGCAGGCACAGTGGAGCTGGACCAGACCCCTGAGCCCTGCACCTGTGCATGGTTAAAGATGTCTGGCGCTCTGGGTTTGATCTCTTTTGACAAAGCAATATGAGTTCTCATGGATGATTTTCTGTGAGGTGTGACTGTCAGTGACGGTGGTGGGCTTTGTTCAACACAAGAGAGAAAGGAAGTGATGTAGATGTGCAGATGCGACTCACCCAGATAGGGCCACACTGCCACAGGTGACGGCGCGTGTGGGGGGAGGTTGAGCACTGAGGGGTAGAAAAATGGACAGGAGAGCGACGGAGGAGTGGAGATGAGACAGATATGTAGAGACAACAATCAGGAGGCATGACAGGCCATCTTTAGGCTGTAACGAAGCGAAGACGAGAGTAATGAACTCAGAACTCAGTCTTACACTTGGAAGACTAAAATACACTGACAGTCTGACAGAGACGGGGACAGAGAGAGAGAGCGTGTTCGAGAAAAAGAGGAAGTAAAAAAGAATCAGATGCAGGTAAAGAAAGAAGCGGCAAAACCGGACGTGTTAGAGAGCGTCAAAAGAAGTTGATGATATAGATGAGCAGAGATCACATAGTAGACATGGGCCCCCAAAAGAGACAGACGAAGCCACCTTTGTCTTGGTCACTGCTCCCCTAACGTCCTCTAAAGAATGACCTCTGACCTGCCGCCGTTCTGCTCTGCCTCCCTCAACACATGGACTCTGGTCACAGCCAAGAATCTGTGAAGCCAGCTCGAACAGCAGCCTTTAGGGATAAACTGTTCTCACCAAGCCAGCTCATTTTGAACAACAATACCGGCAGATGCAGAGGGTGTCACATAGTTGCCCTGGTTTTGGCTTCTTGTCCTGTTGCCGGGCGTGGCTGGTGGAGGAGGAGAGCGTTAGACCACGACAGCCTTTTATTGTTTTCCATGTGGCCATGCTGGTGTAGCAGCGTGGCCACATGATAGAAATGACCCTCTCACAAGACTTTCTAACCCGCCAGCGGATTTCCCTTCTAATCAGAAAACTCATTATTACATATGCTGACAGCTTGTCCATTACATCCTGAAGAAATGTGATACGACTACCTCTGGAAGCCTGTGGATTTTCTTTTTTTCGCACAGAGAACAGCAAAGGGCCTGCGTGCATCACATCACCCGTTAACCTAGAACATTGGTTCGAAGGTTTTCATGCAGTTTCATGCAGCATTTGATTTCTCATTACCTCCAGTGAGGCACAGTGAGAGTCACTGTCTCCATTACGAAAGCTCTTTGTTCTGGCCTGCAGTCTTCATGGTCATTTTAGTCCCTTCCTAAGGAAGGCCATTCCACACTGGGCCTCATTCGGCAAAATGGAGCCATCCTAGTGATCCAATATGTAATCTCTGACCCAAAGCTCTCTTGTTCGGCCTCCTAAAGTCAGCCTGGTGTGTTTTGGTGATCCCACCGTCTCTGGAGGCAAGGATGAAGGTCGTAATGTACAAGACTGCCGGGGCTCCAGCCTGGCAGAAAGCCAGTGAAGAGAAGCAGGAGAGGCCAACAATGACGTTTTTTGAGAAAATTACTTTCTAATTGAAGCATATGCCTTGAACATGACGGACGAATTAGCCACTGTCAAGACACTCAGCCGAAGAGCGTCACTTGCAGTGTGTGTTTTGAGAGCAGGAGCGTGCGAGCTTATCGCACCATGTCCATGGTGAGTTCTGAGCCTCTCTGAGATGCTCGTGCTTAGATCTTGCGTTCACACTTTCTACTCTCCTGACTCAGACGCACTCAGTAGACTTTTCAACCTTTATTAGTGTCATTAAAGCATCACTGCAAGTCTGTTAACTAGTGTCAAGGCAGATACAACTTCAACCATTCATTATTGAGACATTGAGGAAATGGTTCAGAGAGAGGAAGGATGTTCCCTTCAAAACGGAAAAGAATCTCCTTACCCCTTCATCCTAAACACACACTCACTAAAACACACACACACACATGGTGAGCTGTGCATCCAACAGAACTCCAAGCAGCTGGGCTGGGTTCACAGTGGTACCGACAGCCTTGGAAGAACTTGCCGAACAAACAAAAGATGGAACAACAAAAGCCTTGTGAACGTGAGCCAGACTGACTGAATAGATGCAGCTGTTAGAGTGTGTGTTCACTTTGTATTCACTGTGGTGGTTCTCTGCTCGGCTGGGAGGCATTGAACATTGTTAGACATGCCAGGCCTACTTCATTGTTCCTGTTCACGTTTTTGGCAAACAAGGATCTCTGCAAGATGACATTTTTGTACATTTTGTACAACAGTTTACCGTCATAGAGGATGCTGCCGTGTTTGAATAAAGACAGTCTCCCAGTCAACTCCTTCTTCATCATGAGAGACGTCAATCCTGATTTGATTAATGCAACAACTGAGACAAAATGAGACCCAACAACACACTCGGTACACTCGGTCAATCAAACGTAATGATAAAGCTGAGCTGAAGGCCCCCCCCCCCCTCGGTGGCATACTGTGGGATCAGACCTGGGCCGCCTCTCTGTCAGCCACACCACCTTTCCCCGGAGGCATGTGTCTGTAAATGGCAGTGAGAGTGTAATTATGAGATGGAGAAGGTAGCAGGTAGCAGGCAATCAGTTTCCCCTGATTGAGATGGAACGTTAAGGTCTGAAAGGCCATTGGACTGTGAGCTGACGGCAGGTGCAATCTGACGCCTGGATAAGCAGGGTGGAATTAGTCCTCGCCATTGTACATGCATGTGGGGCCAGAGTTAGGCAGGATCTCCCTATCTGAGTTAATGGCAGGAACAGAGCGCTTCCTTCTATATTCATGTTCTTTTAATGTCAATAAGGCTCTTTCAAGTCTCAGGTGATTTGCTTCTGTTGACAGAAGTAGGCACGGAATGCTCAATGCTAAAAGCAATGCATTCACAGTCATTTGTCTCGAAAGTCAATATCAGAATGTTTCGCCAGACGAGGCAGAAATGATTGCATCAATGAATGTCTCATACTTTCGGTAACGCTTAACCCTATTCAGACATTTTACTGTAGGTGGTGGTATCACAAGAATGATGACACGTTGTAATAACATCCAATTATTTACTGTCTCAACCTCTGAGGCAGACACACCGAGGGTGGCAGTGTGTACTTTTAGGAGATTGACATGGAGATCGCACTAATCCCTCTGTTTGTATGTATTTATAATCTAATCTGAACACAGCCAATTACATACACCACTGACACTGTACAATCAGGGGTTTAGGATGAACTAATTAAAATTCTGGAGGAGAATTGTCTTTTCCTGGGCTATTAGCATGTTCCAGTGCCATGGTATGTGATGTTTATGAAACAACAAGGTCAAGTGATCCTGGAGCTGGAGACTGATGGGGAGCGTGGCTTCAGCACCAAGGACAGCGCTGCACACCACTAACAACCAGTTGAGACACTTTCCTCCGATGAACATCAATGCAAACAGAATTTAGGTTTCAGACTGGACTCTGCTGCTCCGCAGTCCAGTCAGGTGTGCAGACATAAATCCATGAGACCATCTAAACAGGCACATGGAAAGCTTAGCTATAATCCTAAAAATGCAATATAATGTGAAGACCTGAACCAAAACCAATTTTCAGTGAAAGCTTCAGAGCACTGAAAACAAAGCCTGCCTTTCACCACTGAACACCATTAATTTGGACTTACATAGAAATTAGTCAGGCTAATGGGATTTCTGCCAGTCAGCAGGCGACGGAGAGAGAGAAAACTACAGCATCCAGCAGTGTCTGTCCATTGTTAGATGAAGCAGGTAAATAGAATTCCCTTAGAAATATGTCTGCTGCTTAGCAGAGTCCTGTAAGCAGATTAAGAGACACACTTAGTGGCGCGCGGGTGGCATGAGCGTGGGCTCCCAAGCGCAGCAGGATGGGGAGGACTGAGGCTGAGATGGGGGGGCTGGGTGAGGTGGCGCGGGGCTGGCCTCTGCAGGCAACGTCTCTGTCTGTGCATTAGCCCCATGCTGGGAGCTCAACACCAAGGCGGTTATTAATGATGAGAGGGAGGGAGGCAATCAGAGCTCCTCCTTTGTGGTAGCAGACTTCATCATGGAATGTGGAAGCCTTCGTGTCCTCTGGGGAGAGTCAGAGAGAGGGATGGTGTGTGGAACCACACCAGCAGCGCTAGGTCAAACTTCATTGAGCATTAGCATATGGTTTGGAAAGGCGACAGCATCATCACCACGTATACAGTAATAACTTTGGACATCACCGCCAACACAATGCTAACTCACGTATCCAACAACAGCACCTTCAAACTGTTTAGCACCTACAGTTTGAGGCTTCACCAGCTTTCGAACGTGGGGGAGGCCTCTAAAGGAGAGAAGAGAAGGTTTGAAAAATGTAAAGACGAATGTCACAAAGTGTTATGTCTGGGCAATTGTTCTTGTGTTCGATAACTGCCGCTCCCAAGGAGCTGAGAAGTCTTTAATGGAGGAGTGGAGAAAGATGTCGTTTTAAAACCAGGAGGGACCAGGCAGACCCCGAGACCCATCAAATCAATCTAGCCTGACGAAGGCAGGGGAAATGGGTGCAGAGTCTAGCAGGTCTTTGATTGCTATCTGGAGAGGAGTGTGCTCTTTCCGCACGCTGATCGATACTGATCTATAAGAAATGAGCAGTCAAATGCACTTACATGGTCTATCAAGAGATAAACATTCCAGACATACAGGATAATGGTGTGCATCTGGCTTTCCCCAACTATGGTATTTCTGCCTAGCAATTTGGATGTACCTCCATGCAATTTCCTCAAATTGAAACGTTTTGGACTCCTATTAAATTCACTGCCCCACAGCTTCAGTCGTAATCCTCCATTTCAAAACACATGTGACCCCTTGAACTTCCTGTTGTGCTAAGCTCTGGAGATCAATGAGGCCTTTTCCAGATGATCACCTGCAGGTACCGTATCTCTGGCTGCTGCTGAGAGCTTCTGCTCGACCAGACCATCAAAGAGCATCAAGCAGAGGAAATACAATATGTTTCATATGACTACGTGACTGTTTAAGGCCAAGGTCAACAGGACAAAAAAAACATTCAGGTTTTATTCGCTATAGGAGGAATGGGCTGATGAGTAATCTATGCCCTGCTGGAAATGATGTATATACCACGCATATTTACAAATGCGAGGAGGCGGAGCTAAAGTGAACTGGCCAGAAAGGTTATGCTGCAAACAGAGGTTAAGCAGAGTAGATTCAATGTGTCACCTCCATGCTACACTTCCAAGTCAAGCGAGTGATGGCAGCAATAATGAAGCAGCATTTTTCTCCCCTTTATCTGCCCTGTCTCCTCCTATCCAGCTGTCATCAGTGTGGACAGCCAGGCATGGAGGACCATGACAACCCATAGGAGAGGCTCACTCTGACGGGGTTTATTGAATTTCACATCAACAGGAGGGACAATTAAGATGATGAGTTTGCGTGGGCGGACAGTTGAGGGAAGAGCTCCCATCATACAGTCGGTACCTAAACAGTCCCTGTCACAGTGGGCAGGGCTGGGCAGGCATGTGTGGGTCTGCTCCTGACGTGTCGCTCCCACCCCCAGAACAGGTGAGGGCTGATGAGAGGGTCGATCAGTCCTCCTGTCAGGGGATTGGTTATATGAGGAAAGTTGCTGGACGTGATTGACTGCATGATTTTATTCCCAAATAAGAGTGGAAGCACACAGATGTAGTGCCATCCATATTCACTGATGACACTTTGTTTCATTCTGCCTCTATATAAAGCTCTGCTGCCTACTTTAGGAATGCGAACAGTAAATCAGATGTGGCTTGAGCCTGGAATGATGGCAGCTTATGGAGCAGCTGAAGTAGAGTTAGGAAAGGATGTCTCTCCATCTCTATCTTCTCCTGAGCTGGAGTACCATGGCAGCAGGGTAACTAGTCAGTACTCATTTCCCTGCAGCCAGCCTCTTTCCGTTCTCTTCCTTGCGCTCTAAGCTTTTATGGGCAGAATTCTATCATCTAGAATAAAGTGGAGAGAGCAATTTGCATGATATAGCATTCAGAGATGCAGCTCCGCAGAATGCGTGTCCAAACATGGTAAACAAGAACAGGAATAAATACATGGGAAATGAGCGTTTGCGATCCGTAAAACACACACAAAGTCATTAGGAGATGGTTACATTTGAATGTAAGTGGGAGTAGAAAGTTTCAAATATTGAACATGGTCGCTGATGTTGAAAAAGGTTGTGTTTCCAAATGACCTCCGTGCAGATGAACAACACAGGACCGTTCAGAACCACAGCCCTAAAGAGAATGTGTCATGCTAAAGTGTTTAGAAAGACTTAGGCGTGATCCTCTGATCCTCTGTCTCTCTTGTGTCTTGCCCTTCTCTCCTGTGTGTTCCATGTAACAGGACAGCAGGACAGAAGGCCCAAGGGACAGACAGCCCTGGGAGAGGAGGGGGACATGGCAGAGGAAGAGGGGGAAACCACCTGGCCTTGGTTTAATGGTGCGCCCATGAATGGCCTTTGAAAAGGAAACAACAACAGGCAGCTAAGTGACTTTTTCTCCCCCCCCTTCCCCCCCCAGGCAGAGACGTAGAGAGAGACTCGCAGAGAGAGAGAGAGAGAGAGAGAGAGAGAGAGAGAGAGAGAGAAGGAGGGAGATCCTGTCCTGGGGGCAGTAATTTCCTTCTATCAGGTGAAGTGACCTGGAGAAGATCGGGGCAAACACAGTGAAAGGGTAAAGTGAAAGAGAAAAGAACCGACGAAATGAGCATCTCTTCTTTCTGTGTAGGGGACAATCATCAGTCACTGATGGATGAAGTCTGATGGAGGGGCCAGGAGGACTGTGTTTCTGTGTGTTTGTTATTGTGTGTGTGTGCGTGTGTGCACATGTGTATAAGAGTCTCCAGTGCCCTGCCTGCAGACACATGTATGTCAAAACCTCAAATGACCCAAAAGTGATGGTCATGTTTGACATGACAGTCTGAAATATAGTCTACAGAGGAGTGTCTGCAGAGAGTGTCTTGAAGTCTCAATGGTATACTGGAAACATACCAGCTCCAGAAAGCTCTCTTTTACACTTCATCAACTATTCTTTTAGTGTGTGTGTGTGTGCTTGCTTTTGCGTGCATGTGTAAACCAGTGTGTGAACGTACATGTTTGTGTTTGTGAGCGTATATCGAGTGTGAAAATGATGACTTTAATTACTGCAGCATCTCTTGTTCTCTGTGTTGATGAGTGGCCAAGTGTGACAGGCCCAGCTGAGAGCATGTCATTGGGTGTCTGGGTCTGCGGGAGAGGGCTGGACACATTCTACAGCCCTGAACAACCCTCTCCCCCCCCTCCCTCCTTCTCCTGCTATGCTTCCCTCTAGCCTCTCCGAACATTGATTAATGGATCTCGTCAGGTAGCGTCCGCTGCCACTCACGCCAATTAAGACATGAGGCGTTTCCAGTCGACTTCCTACTTGTACACAAACAGCGGGATTGCTGTGTCGCCCCCCCCACCCCCACCCCCCTCTCTTTCTGTCTCTCTTGCCCAATCAGCCCCCTGCTTATCCAGAGGAGGGGTTGTTGTGGAGGGACAAAGAGAGACCACAGAGGTGACTGGGCCTGTTAGCCTCTCACTGTGGGGTTCAGCGCTGCCAATGGAGCAATCACAACCAAGTCCCACACCGCCTGTGTGACACTGCAAGGCATGGAGACTCACGCAAGCTTACCTCCCAACTGTCTGGAGGACACTGTGAAGATGCACTCCACTTATAACTCAAGTCTTAATTAGATCGACAGCTAACTGGCCATTGTGGTGCACCCTGGAAAGTGAATCAAAGCGGCCTCCTTTGATTAGTGGCTTTTAACCCCAATTCTCATCAGAGAGATCTTAAGTTAATCGTGTCCGTAACCTTTCGAGACCCATGTCCAAAAACTTGCTTGGGCAAATTGAATATGTTATTTCTACTTCTGAAGAGCCCAATCAAACATCACTTTCATTGCCGGTGGGTCCGGAGCATTGCATTATCATAGAAAGATAATACCTCCTCCACAGCTTCAATGGCAGCTGCCTCCAGCCCAGTGAACACTCTAATGAGATTAGCCATGGATATCAGTCACTGTTATCAGACACTGGGAGAGAGATAGCTAGGTCCTAATGTTCAGCGATTTATTCAATGTGTCTGGGCTTGTTCCTTTGTGTCAGGGTCAGGCCTGCACGCTCCTGGTCTCCGCGTGGTTCTGCCCGTGGCGAGCGTGGGCGTCGCCTCACGTTAGCACGCCACTCAATCACTAGGCCGCTGCCTGTCGCTCATCAAGGTGCTATGCATGATTGCCAACGCTGGGATATGGACAGATTTACACCTCCCTGGAGTAGGCCCTCACAGACAGGCAGAGGCTGGGGTGTGAGATGGGCTGCGGGTCTGATCCACTGTGACACTTGTGCTCTGTGACACACCGACCTGCCTGCCACCACCTAGTTGGGTTTCCCACAGACATGTTCTACTGCTGTGGATGCACACGCACCAAGGGCATGACGGGCTGTCAGTCACTGCAGGGCTGTGTCATGTGGACGACCACAGAGAACATCAGATCCAGTCACTCGTGAGAATCCCACCAGAAACTGTAACATCCCTTGGACCTGAAGAAATGGGTCTTCTTCAGGTTTACTGAAGAGTTACAGTGTTCCTCTACATACAGCGTCGTGTGTTGGTGTTCATCGTAACATACTGGTTACTAGGAAGCTGAAATAAAATGCATCTGCTAGTGATCATCTAGATTTTTCTGTTCTTTGGAAGTCGAAAAGTATATTGACTTTGTGCTTAAACCTTTTCTCTTTGCATTTCATAGTGCTTACTCAGGAAGAAGTGCTCGAAAAAGGTTTTGTTCTTAGAGAATATTTGATGGTTTTGTGCTTTTTTTTGTCTGCAATCATGTTCCTTTGTTGAATCCAATCATATTTTCTTTCTTTCTCTCCTCTGCCAGCAGGCTTTTGGAACTTTATCAAGTCTCTTGACCTGTAACAGAATGAAAAGATAGAAAGCAGTCACTGCAGCACTCAACATAGAGGAAATTAGTGAGGGAGGGCGAGAGAGAGCTGGCAGAGCGACAGCGCACCACTGCAGAGTGTCTCCAGGAAAGAATGTTTTCTATGTCACTGCAGTCCTGTATTGTCCGCGGAAAATGTCACCATGCCCTTGGGAGGCGGAGCCGGGAGGTGAGCCTCATCTGTCTGCCTGCATTTACAGAGCCGTTCCGTGGCTAGACCCAGAGGAGCTGGAGGAGCTGGAGAGGAGGCCCTCGCCTCTGCTCGGCCACAAACACAAACTCAGTGATTGTCTCACACTTCTGTGACCCCGACCCAAATGACTCCAAGACCTCGGACCTGCTCAGAATACATTACAGGTACGGCTCGGTCGAAACACTCCTCTCTATATACTTTTGGGACTGGAGTCCATTTGCTATGTTTTCATGCTTTCTTGCTGGACTGATAGTGGTGGATTTCTTTCTGATCTTGCCACCTAATTTGGATGATTTATTCAAACATTTTTTTGCGGTGAATAAAACAGAAATGAACCTTCAAGATCTCAGAGAAAATGTATGAATCAATCAAGCAATGAAATAGCTTCTAAAGTACGTACACTGTCATTACCTGTCAGTCATTTATGATAAGTGCCTCACTCTCAAATAATGTTCAGCATCAAGCCTGTCATAATTCTTTAATAAGATGCTAATCTATGCCTGTATCAAAAGTTTCCAGAACTGTGGGAAAAAGAAAGAACTGGCGCTGAGAGAGAGGAAGTTAACTGCCTTCAAGACATATAATCAACATTCACTGGTAGACACGACCCATGTCTGACCTCAACCCACATAGTCATGTTTATATTCAACTCAAACGGAAACAGTTCAAGGAAGGTAAATGCAAAAGTATTTACATGAAAGGCTGAATTGCCATTTATTGAATTAAAAATGAAAATGTGCACAAGTTATGTTTATGAACAGAATCTGTGTATGGCTTTAGTTCTGATCTGTCTCTTTGGATCATGGCTGGACAGATCTATCCAGTCTAATCCCGTTCAAGATTTTAGGTCTGACATAATAAGAGATGAGAGACAGCCAGTCCAAAATGAAGTTCTTCTGATGTGTCTCTGATATCAGATGTATTCCAATGCCAGAAAATGTCTTCTTGAATGGACTAACTTTCATCAAATTCTTCACCAACTATCTCCCTTCCGTTCGATGTTCTTACCCCTCTCTCTCTCTGTCCCTTTCACTCATACTCACACTGTCTACCACAATCAGATAGCTAACAATCAACTCCATTCAAAGCTTGTGATGTTCTGTAAAAGTTATGGAAATTGTCATAGTAAATTGATGTTTGATCAAACTCCAAAGTATAAATTGTTATATTGTTGAAACAACAATACAAACAAGATGCTGCCGTGAGTCAATGAATGATATGTGCTGAGAAATTCTGGAAAAAACCAATGAATACCAATGCAATGTTACAAAAAAGCCACATTTCCTCTCAATACATTTGTGATGTTTTTAAATGCTTTTGTGCAGTGCTACTGGAACCATACATGTTAGTAAATTAGAGTCTGAATGCAGAAATGTTAGTAATCCTCTAATTGAGTACATTTCTGAGTGCCTGGAGGCTGACAGCTAGCGGGGTGCGTCTGCTGCCCAGGATTATCGCAGCTCATTAAAGAGAGAAGCATCCATGATTGAACAAGGCCCAGGGCTCTTTGCTCCTAAACAGACCCAAGACAAAGACTGGAAGGAAACCGGGCTTTATCAGGCTTGGACAGAGCTCTCAGCCGCTGGAAGTCCTGGACACAGCATCGGCCACATCGACTGGGCCCACAACCAAGATGAAATGGCTTATTGACTGGCTAGAGGGACATCAGACGCAACGGCTTGTAGATGCACTCACCTTCAGATGTCATCCATCCCCCAGTACAGAGAGGCAGAGCAGGGTATATGTGCTGCATGAAGTATGTACGTGTGTGTGTGTGAGGGCGCTGACACTTGATGTATGTTGTTTACTGAGAGAAAGAGCTCCCCCAGAGCTGGCAGGAGTCCCCATGGGCTGTCATCTACAATCCCCTTGTTCTCTGTCATGTTGCTTACTTTCAAAAGCATGTTTATTTCAGAAGTGTCTTTGCTTTTTGTCTTTATTGAATTGGGTTTATACGTCCTGACGCTGGAACATGACAAAGGTTTGTATCACATCACAACCGGTTTGAGAAGACCAGACATTACTGGAACTTCATTACCTGGCCAAATGAAATGCCAGTTCTCTCTGCCACTCTTCTGAAACATTCATAAAGGCCAGTTACTGATGGAAGTCACCGGTGAGAGCAGGCCAAGCTGCCTGAAATGCGATGTGGGAATTGTGGTTTGTCGTTCGTTCCGACAATTGCACATGGCCCTTCAAATCATTGACTAGTTCCTCAAGTAGGACTTTTTTGCCACACTTTATTTGAGGGCAGGAGGTTTAATAATTTATGAGTACTCAGGGGCATTCATGGAAAGGCAAGATTGAATTTTTCACATACAGTTTATCTGGTGCCTGCAGCTGGGGGGCTTCTTGAAGGTGTATTCAGGACCTTGTCAATACGCTTTGCCAGTATTGGCTGTGACATTAAATTAAATAGGTTATTGACTGGCTGGTGAGATGGCAATGAGGCTGCTAGAATGCACGCTCACTAGCTCCCTGACCTTACCTGCTGCGGGTCAGTGCTCCATAAATCAAGGCCTAATAGATCCTGATCTCTGGCCACTGCTTCTCTCTGCTTCCTCTATTTGTTTTTAATTTGTATCGATGTTAATCCCCTGGCCCCCTCCACAGATATGCAGGAGCAATAACACAGACAAATGCCACTGCTTTGCTCTCTCTCTCCCTCGCTCCTGCTCTTTCTTCCTCTCTTTCTCCTGGCAGAAGCTCCAGCTTTCGCTGGGTGCTTTTCTCATCAGGCAGCACGGTGAAACCGATGGTTGACGAGAGAAAAGGTACTGTTACCATCAGGCAATCTGTCCTTAATGGTGATGATGGTCATAAAGAGACCATGCTTGAAGAGGAACACTCAATGAGGTTTCAATTGAATTCTCACTCTTTTTTTTCTCCTTCTCACTTATATATAAATATGTGTTTGCTTCCAAGAAAAACAAAGCAGATAAACAACATGTATTTGGAGTCCATTTAGAAATTATATTGATATTATTGGGGGGGAAAGAAATCAATACAAATCATTGCTTTTGTCCACAGATGTGTAACGTCAGCAGACACAGTCGGAAGATGTGTCCGTCTGGGGTCTTCATCTGATGAAAGTCTTAAGTGCAGCAAAAACACAGGACACATAATCTATGCCTGCGGAGGTCCGATTGTTTTCTGTGCAGCCACGCAGTCCTATTGAATGTGTTCAGGGTTTATTACAAGGTAATGTTATATTCTCTTTTAGAAAAGAGGGGGCCCTCTTATTTACACCTGTAGAGGCTGCAAGCATAGCACTTAAGTGTAAAAATAAAAAAGACCAGTGTTCCATTCCCCATGCACCCCAAAGCACCAAGCTGTTTGTGTTGCAGCGTTGCCCTGCTGCATGTAACTGAGGTATGGAACGAACGGAGGGAGAGAAACACAATTACAGCAAACAGCCATTTCCCTGACTCTGCTGGGCCAGGCTGGCTGTCTGACTGCCTAGCGGGACCTGATTGATGCGAGGCCACCTGCCATGCCGTGAGGCGCGCTCAGACGCTGGAACGTGTCGCTGGCCAGATGTAATTTGGTTAATGTTGTGTAGATGTTGCCACGATAATGATAAAATATCACTTTGCAGGTTTGGCTGTTGTGCAGCTGAGAGGTGGGAGGGGAGGAGCGGACGGGGGGGTGATCGAGTGAGGACGTGGGTAGGATGAGGGTGGGAGGAGGGGATGAGAGGACAGGAGAGGACGGGGCTTACAGAGATCTTGGTATAAATCAGGATGGTGTAGCGGTGGGCCTCATTGCACACAATGAGGAACAAATGTGGCGTGTGTCTGAGACACACGTGGCTTCCTTCTCCGTGACACGGTGACCAGGCAGGACACATCTGCCACTACAGAAGCGTCACACCACGCTGGAGAAAACCATCACTCCACCTATCAGGAGCCTCCTTGCCTGTGGGCATCAGTAGGTCCTTGTCTCACTCCGTTTTCATTGTAGACCCAAATATCAAGCTGTTATGACCTTTGCAAATACTAGGAAACATTTGGATGTTGACTAGATTGAACTGAACTCGCTCTGATTAAGTATGAAGTCAAAATGATATGTGTTTAAAATAGAAATAAGAAATAATGATTGTACAGCACCCCAATCCAGTGCTTCTTTCTTTACTGATGGATAAAAGTTTCAAAGAGTCAAGAGGATGTCATTGAAAGTCATCACTTTTTAACTTTTTAATTCCGTCTCCATCTTCTTCACCCTGCTGGACAAACAAAGGCTTGCGGTTAAGGAAAGTCACAGAAAGCCAATGGATTTCCTAACCCTATATTGTCTTTTTTTCCTCACACTGCCGTTTGTATTTGCTTTTAATTTGTATCGATCGGTCGCTTGCGCCTCAATTTTGCTGATGTCAAAGAGGTGAGGGAGCATTACAATATACAATGTTTTCTCTCCTGCCTTATCGAAAGGGGGCATAGAAAGCAAATGGCACCTTTGTCTGGGGCGTGTGGCCGCCAGGGTGGAAGGGCTTTGAAGCTCTGGGTGAAATTGAAAAGGTTGTGGGTTCACATCCCTGGACAATGACAGGCTGCTGCCTCCACTTCTGCAGCTCACAGGAGATTAAAAGAGCCAGGAAGATAAGCAGGCTGCAGACAGACGTTTGTCTGTGGCTCTCCGATCGAAACAGCGAAGTGCCCCCTTTAGCCAGAGACAGACAGGAGGCAGGAGATAGAGTGAGTCATTCAGAACTGACCTTGGTTTGATCTTCGGCCAAGTACAGGCAGAGATCTGTGGTTTTGAGGGGAAGATGCTGGGCGGACCACTCAAATCAATAATGCGACAGCACAGCATCATTGAGTGGCTCTGAAAATGATATGATATCAGGGTCCAGTGAGTCTCAATAAAATTGTCCTGTCGCAAAAGTACATAGATGGTCTGTCTGAAGCATCAAAGTTAGACACTAATCAAACTCACACACGACCCTCACCCCCCCCCCCATCCTACACACACTTACAGCACGCAGACACACATACGCTCAGGCACAGATGATTAACATTTGTGTGCACAATGTAAAGTTTTTCTAAAGCCCATCCATTGCCTTTCATGAAGAGCTAAAATGTGAAAATGCATTCATGTGGCCTGTTTAAAATTTGATCCCATGGGGCAGTGAAGACCCCCCTACGGCACAACTGTCTCCTGTTCCTTCTATAGACACTCTTTCTCCACATCTATTTCTCTCCCTGAATACTGCAGAGAATCAGTTAATATGTCTATAATGGTGTGTAATATATTACAAATTTGCAAAGTTTCACCTAAATACCCATTCTGCTACTTTTACTTTAAAGAATAGAACCTTTGAATCTGTTCTAAGTCATATGAGTCAATGTTGTGCTCGTCTAAAGGCTCAGTTGTAGCTCAGGCTTCTGCTAGTCTGCATACCACATCATTACCATATTTTCAGTCAGAGATAAAGCCTCAGTACTGATCTCATCGCTCCTCTGGCCAGACCAGAGCCTGAGCTGGGATGAAAACGACCCACACATCTCCCATCTCACAGCTGAGAGATCAATCCTTAGCCCAGGTTCAGAACGAGGCGGTGGTTGAAAAGAGAAGCTGCACAACAACAAAAAAAAAGAAATCCTGGCTGTATTTTGATTCTGCCTTTAAAGAGAATTTTTTAAGTTCAGCTCCTGGTGAGGGCTGTCGGTGGCTGCCTCCCTCCCTCCCCCGGCCTGCCAGTGGGGCAGTGTGCTCTCTGGCCCACCTGATGTTTGAATTAGCAGGTGTAAATGACAGGGCCTCCTTGCGGTGCACCCACGGGCCCCGCTCTCCCAGGGTTTCAAAGGCCCTATGCCCAGCCTGCTGTCGGCTGTCAGGGGGGAGACAGGAACGTGTGGCAGAGAGATAACCTGGATGGGCCAGAGCCCACGGCCGCCGTGGCCTCTTTGACAGGCTTATTAACGGGAACCCGGTGAGGAAAAAGGCCCTATCGGCAGAGAGATCAGGAGAGAAGAAACCTTCCCTTATCACCAGGACACCAGGGATTACAGTCTGGCCTGCTCTGATAAATTAATTATTCTCTCTTATCTGTCACTTTTAAAGGCTGTCAGACAGACCCACCTAAACCAGAGGCTGGACAGCTTCCCGCAAACATTGTGGGCAGATAGGATGACAGTCATAAACAATACATACAGCATGGTGTACAGTGCAACAGCTTCCTATATGACCTCTACTGGTAGCCTGTGCTCATGTTTGATCTGGTCAGTCTGCCATCTTTTGCTTTTTGCACTTGTCTCTCTGAAGCAGCTAGAGAGAGAAACAGGCTAACTGAAAGGCTGTCAAGCTACACAGAGACACAGGGTTTGGATGAAATAACAAGCAGAAACAAAAAAAAAACGATGAATGTTGGGAATAATGTCTATAGAAGACTGAAACTAACAAGAACAAGTGTTCTTTTGTAGGGGGGTGTACTGGAGAGTTCTCAACATCTCAAATGTATTTGTGCTTCGGACAGACTCTGTCAACAAATAGGTGTGAAGTTTTTTTAAGCAATTGAATCATAGACAGGAGATTGATGCGAATAATCTGAAAGCTCTTGAAGGTGAGTCTTTGGAAGAAAATTTGAAGAATGGACACAAAGGACCATTCTGTCTTAATTGGCTTTGACAGAGATGATTAAACGAAAAGTAATTCAGTGTTATCTTTCCATTGGGTTGATATCATGAATGGCGATGGTACAACTGTGTTAATGATACGATTGTAAACAAGTCTCCAAATCTCCACTTTCGAACCATGAGCAGTGAGAACATGGCAAATCACAACCATGAAACAACAGCCTTCGTCGTATCCCTCCAGCCTTCCCCCTCATCCTCTCTACTCATATTCAGTCTGATCCACAGAGCTTGTCGGACACATGTTCTGGCCATGCAATAAAGGACACATCAATGTTACTTTTGTCATGCAAAACAGATTGAGAAAAAAGCGATCACAAAGGTCCGAGATGAGGCATGTCTTCTTCTTAGAGGGTCAAAGTAGGTCCAGGTTGAGACAAGGGGCTCCTAAATGCAGAAACACGCTCCACTGGTGTCATTCCATGCCCTTTAATGTCCTTGAGGGCTCTGTCTGAGGTGTGGGAGCCGAGCTACACAGTGCACCTGCCAGGTGATTGACAGACTGCCTCAGCCGAAGGCTTCACCAGCCCCTCTGTAATAACAGCAGAGCAGGGAATGCTCGGGAATATTAATGTCCTTCATATTTTATTAATCCCAAATCCATGGGATATCAGCCTGGTGCTTTATGAAAAGAAAACATCAATTCTGGGGAGGTAATGAGCGTTGGAACGAGTGAGAAGGGGGGGGGGGGGGCGGAGGAAAGGGAGACCCCCTCCAGTTATTGGGGAAAGAGGAGAGGAGAAAACCAATATTTGACTGTCTACTGTTGGGGCCCGTCCGTTAAATGACTGTGCCGCAGGGGTTGAGCCTGAGCGAGCTGCCTGTTGTTGCTGTTGTGTCTTGTCTGCCTAAACGTGATGATGTTTGCTTGACACCCCCACCTCTCTGTGTGTGTTTCTGGAGCTGAAACAGGAGCGCTTTGTTGTCCTCAAAGCCTGTCACATATCATGAAGTGTCAAAGCGACACACGGCACCAGCTGCATTATCGGTGACACCAGGTTTCATAAAAGCATGCATATGTAGGAGAGGAAACTCTACCAAGGTCGTGACAAGGAAAAAAAAAGACACCTCACAGTTCGTCTCATCATAGCAGAATAAAGTCACCGCTTCCTCGTTTGAGGAAGAGCTCACCCAATGGGGGGAATGTTCCCTGGGGGAGCAAGTTTGACGGATCGGAAACAAAATCGTCTTTTGTTTGTGGATCCCTCAATCAGTCGTCAATCAAATGTGGACATTGATCTGACACCTGGTTGTACAGAGAGGCTGCCAGTGCTAAGACACATTCAAAGAGCCATGCGACCACCAGACATCTGTCCCAGTGGTTAAATAACTACGCAGTTTAGGCTGGCGTTTCTTTGCACCACAGTGTGAGCCTTTAGCATTACCTAACAGTGTGTGAGCTGTGAGCAGGTGGTTATGTGTGTGTGTCATTGTTAACAGGCCAGCCTCTGATGTGATTATGTGAGGAGAACAGATGGACGACGTGCATAATGGCCAGCGTCGTTTAGCAGCCATCCACCATCATCTTGTCTGAGGGGGGAATGCAGAGAGAGCGCGTTTTACATATGCTGTGCAGGACCTGCTATTGTATGATGGATGTGGAGCAATCCCGGAACAGCACATTATTCTAGCTGGGTGTAAATAGTGAGGCGAAGGTAGCGGTGACTGCTGTCTTTAGAAGGCCGTTATGTCTAATCATAAAACATCTGGAATCCATCTAACTGGAGCTCTGTCATCACTGTTAGGGGCACAGCTCTGCGACCAGCCAGTTCTCTGGCTTGTGGGGAAGATCAGTTTAGACAGTTTGAAGCCAGCCAGACAGGTGGTTTCCATGCTCCAATCATTACTCATTCGTCTACAAACCACTTCCTGTTTAAGAGAGCTGCAAGAGCTCATATATTTAAAAGCCCTGTGAACTTTGCAATTAATGATTTAAAAATGACTAGTCACACAACGTCGCTTTCCTGTAACATGAATCCTTATGTCTAACAAATACATGAATGGTTCAAGGTGTTCTCCACACAAAAGAACCACAGGTTTGTTGTCTTTCCTGACAGCCCATCAGCTTTAAACATTCCTCCCAGGTTCAGCTTCTTACCCTGCCCCTAACACTCAGACACACACAGACACCATCCACCCCTGCCATTCACCACCACCCCTCTCCACACATGCTAACCATTACAATACCTTTAATGAGCTATGGAATCCATTAGTGTCACAGACCAGACCCAGACTAGATATAAGCCTGGGCATTAGCAGGTCCATTACGTCTAACAACTTAAGAACTGTCAGAGGAAAAGGCCATGCTGCCTAAGGGCAGAGTTAGCCCTTGTTCAGTTCAGCCCAGTCCAGCCCAGCCTATCCTAGTTTAGCCCAGCCCAGCTCTCCTAGTCTGTAAGTATCTCAGTCTGGAGAACTTGAAACTACAGCGTGTGCCGTGTTTTCCTAATTCTCCTAAAGGTCATACCAATATTGGTGTGAAGGGTCCTTCCCAGTGTTGACTAGGAACTGTGACAGCAACACGTCTCCACTGGCTAATTTGATTCACCACCCCTGTCCTCCTGTCCCTTTCAGTCACTGTGCGTGTTAGCAAGCAGGACAGGCTCCTTATATCATTTTAGGTTTAATCAGTGTGGTCATCGCCTTGTCAGGATACATTTACATCTCAGCAGACAGTTGTACAACAGCATCATAAGCAACTCCACCTGAAGTTTATAAAGAGTAGGAGCTTGAGCATTTACAACTTTGGACAGTAAAGGTTTTATGTTTGTTTCATATAAAACTAACCATCTGTTTCTGGCGGGAGTTGATACAAACCGTAATGACATGTAAAGTCTACAGTGCCATTACGGTTCTTTAGCTGCCTTGTCACAGGTCAATAATTACAGGAGATGACAAGGTCAGATCAATGATGCCCATTCTAACTAAACTGCCCATTGTTCTTACATGTCAATAGGTAATTAAGTGTCATCCACAACTGTACCTGTCTGTGTGAGAGTTCTGCTATGAGAGCCCTGCTGGATGGAGGGCAGGCCATTTCCTATCCATGATATATTCATGTGGGGGAATACATTTTGAGCCAAGGAATAGGTCAAATGGGCTCAACTGCACGGTGAATAATTAAAGTTTCTATTAACATTTAAATTTGACATTGATTTGAGACAGTTAAGCCTCTGAGAAGTGACAAAGAGGAGGTGGGGAGGGAGATGCTATGCTAGGATAATTGTCCAGATGGCGTTTTTTGTCATCTTCCTCAGGTCTATTATTTTACTCATTAAGTAGTAATGCTCTCTTAGTGTGCAAGCTATTGAGCTTCACATATCCAATTAAAACCCTTTCGTAACAGGTGAATACATTTACTGTAACAATTACAGCAGTGTGATTCTCTTTCTATTGTTCCTCTTTATCCTCTGAAACAGCGTACGGAGCTGAAAGGAATCAAACTGAAAAGAGGCAAAAACATCAAGCTAAAGATGTGTCTGACGGTGTGTGTGTATCTGTATGCATGTGTATGTGTGTATGTATCCGTATTTACAGTATGTGTGTATCTGTATGTGTGTGTATATCTGTATGTGTGTGTGTGTATGTGTGTGTATCTGTATGTGTATGTGTGTGTGTGTGTAACTGTATACGTGTGTGTGTGCGTGTGAATGTGTGTGTACCTGTATATATGTGTGTGTCTGTATGTGTGTATGTGTGTGTGTGTGTGTATCTGTATGTGTGTGTATGTGGGTGTGTGTATCTGTATGTGTGTTTTTGGGTTTGTGAGATGATCCCAAATCAATACTTTGGGGTCATCCACTCTAGACAGGCAAGACCTCTAAGATAAAGAAGAGTAGGTCAAAAGACAGTATGGCCTTTTAAAGATCTGTGTTCACAGAGACAACCACAGGGCAGCGGCCTGTTAATAGGACAGACCTGCTGCTTATATCTGGGTCATCTGAATATGGGGCTCACAGGCACAAGTTTCAACTTTATTGGCATTTGTGACAAGTCCTGATGTAAATGTGTTAGAATCATTTAGCTCTGCTGCACTTGACAATCCGCTCTTGACACGTAACAAATCAACGAAACATGAAACAAAGAAGTCCTAATCTATATGAGCTATTATATTGTATTACATTCAATGTCGCCTCATTACACTTTTGTGGAGAGACGTCTCGGCTTGAGATTAGTGCAGAATGAGGGTCACCGTGCGCTCTACTTCTCACAGGCAAAACCCTGCTGGATGGAGTTTCTCTATGATTAGTATAAACAAACAGTTCAGTTTAGCCCTTCTCCTTTAAACTAAAACACACAGTAGGTTTGCTTGTTTGGCCAATAATGAAAGCCCCTGCATTAGCTTTATTCTGGCCACACTGAAACATAGCAGCTGCTTCGCACACAGCATCAATGCTAGGTAGACCACAGGGTCACTTGTCATTTTAGCAACGTGAAATATTTGTCTTGACGTCACAGCTTTATTCATCCAACCAGATGGAAATGCATTTGATAGGGAAGGATAAACTGGATCCTTGCCGCACCTGAAGCTTTTATCTAACCTGATAATAGCACCTTGATTTGGCATTTGCAGATGTCCATATTGGAGCACTGTCCCCCCAGAGTACTGCTCTGCATTCAGTAGCAGGACAGAGAACACTGGGCCCAGCAACGATTGTCTCTACCTGTTTTCATACCAGGTGGCATTATGCTTCCTCAGCAATGAATGAAGCAACACACACACACACAGGAGTCTATTTGTGTGAGAGTGTATGTGTGACCCAACAGCAAGCCTTACCCTGGTAAGAGGAAGAGACAGAGGGATAAAAACAGCTAACAACATCAACAGTTTTTTCCATGTTCAGTTCCAAGTACAAACTACATCTTGATCGAAATCTAGAATGATATGATCTGTTGCAGGGCAATGGGCTCAATATCAAACAGGCTCCACACACAATGAAAATGACACCAAGCAACCAAACTGAAAGCATTATTGTACCAGGTAACTGGTTCTTCAGGGCAAACACTTTGCATTGTCAATGACCAGTTTACTGAGGAGAGAGAGAGAGAGATGGAATCCTCTCACACAGTCTGACAGAAGTGAAGGATGGTCTCAAACTCCAAGTAGTCCATCACTCTCTTTATTGGATTAAACACTCCAGCCATTTTCTGCACTCAGCAGCACTGCACGCTAATGACACAATCCAAGGCAGAATCGCTGCATAAATACCACTAAGCACCATCCATGCCTCTCCTCCATCTACAGACTAATTACTTTCCCAGCACAGGATTCCTGCCATCTATTCTTCAGACAAGTCTTAATAAGTACATTCAAACACTCCAAAGTCATTAGCAAGGGATCGGCGACTGCAAAGGTTCAGTTGGTACTGTTGGGGGGGAAAGAAAGAGAATAGGCATTTAAAAAACTGGCTGCTTGTTAAAATATAGAATATGGCACCAAAAACAAGTGAGAAGACCTCTCTTCATCGAACTATCCTCAAAACTAGTAATTGCCTATAATTGGGATTTACACGTATATTGTACGCTTAACGTTATGGAAGTAGAAGACTGTGGATTAATACCAGATGGCATTAATACATGTACGAATCATATGTGATTAGGCCTGGTAACACCTGACTGGAGACTGTGCTTGCTCTGCTCTCCTGCCTCCCTCAGGGGTTGATGGGACAGACACACAGACAGAACTCATTATGCGTGTCCATGTGCCATGGAAATCCTTGTGCTTCAGAGCAGACATACCTGTGGCCCTCTTCAAGCACGGCCCTGCTGAGACCCAACAGCTGTCATCTACCATAAACCCAATCCCCTCTAATCCCTCATAGCTCGGCCTGCAGTCTGCCTCCAGCGCCCCCTGGGGACCTGGGGGTTAACATAACACTAGCGCGTTCCTGATTTGAGGAGGAAGCCCATGGTCAGGTGGATCTATTTGCACCACCTGAAGTCTGCAGGGAAACCGGGATTAGTGTTGTACAGCTCACATACAGGCAGTACTGTACAAATATTTGGGACCAGGCCAGAATAGCACATGCAAACACAACTGGTCCACAGTCTGGGCTGTTCGTGGTTAGCAAGATGCGTTTACACTTTGAGAAACCAACAAACATTCCGACTGATGTCCTTGGCCATGGACAATCACACCATTTGATAGCAGCACAGCCATTTCACAGGGGTAGCTTTTCTTTAGTCGACATGAATGGCCAAATTGTGCTGAAACATGTCCATGCTATTCGCTTGCTTCTCCCCTTGTGCGTGTGCTGCCTACTCGGACTGCTCTCCGATGGCCCCCTTCACTCTGTCTTATCATCACGGTGCTCAGATGGTTGGCTCTGACTGATGCAGCCAAGCACATTACAGAGAGGAGGACGACGAGGATATGAACAAATTTCATGCAATGACCTCTGCTGCTCTTGAGTGTGATAAAACGTCTCGACTTCTGTGCTTTTAATCCATCAAAGTCTAAAAAAAGAGAAAACTCTACTGCTGCTAGCCACTGTAGCTCCATCACGTTTCAGACCTGAAATGAAGCTGGCAGTATACAAGGATTTATGACTACAGTCTTATGTATACATCAAAAAGAGTCCCAAAGTGAGGCTTGCTGCTTGCATTACACTGTAATGTAGCAGACATAATTCAACAAGAAAAGATTGAGAGTGCTCTGACACACAACTATGAATACATTATGAGGTGAAGACGGGATAAAATGAGGCTTTGTCCCCTGTCACTTTTATGAGGTTACCACATATACTATGCAGTCACCCAGCAGATGAAAGTCGTTTTATGCATTCATGTCCAGAAATTATGTTGTCTGAGGTTTGTGGTTAAAAATAGGGGAGCTATACGACCCTGTCTCCGAGCTGGAAGGGGTTGTGGGCCTAAAGAGCGTCAACCCAAGCAGACACAAATAGAAACAGTCTATCTCAGAAAGAGGAGAGAGCACAGTCCCCAAATTAGACTGATCAATTCATGAATTACAGTCACGTTGTCAAAGAATGCTTGCTTTTCCTTGTATAATACGATAACGTTTATGGATGACTTAATGTGCCTTATGGTCATAGGAAAAAGAGAGAAAAAATAGTGAAATTAGAACTTGTAATTGTACAACAACGATTACCTGCACACATCTAGATTGGGCAGGCTGGCTGGTTGGCTAAGTGGGCAGGTGGGTGGGTTGGTTGACTGGCTGGCTGGTTGACTGGCTGGCTGGCTGGCAGTTCGCCCTCTTCATTTCCACAGGGGACAGCTGAGCAAATGAGACCCAGCCCATATCACTTCCTGCCTCTCTCTGGGAAGGTAGACGTACAGTGGGATTTATTTTTCATTTTGTGCAAGGTTGAGGCTGATAATGTTCTCAATCAACATTATTTAAACTTTACCCCCCGAAGGATGAATAATTTTGCATATGAAGTGAGGTAATGTTACGCCCGGAGACAACCAGTGAATGAATCAGTGTAGGGCCATGTCATTTGTCTCTTCGTCGCACCCTGGGTGTCTGTCCCTGATGGATGAAACAGGGGGCTGGATCCATGGTGATCCTGAGCCTGAGGACAAAGAGAGGGAGGGATGGGGGGATGCAGGGGAGGGATGGAGAATGTGTTAATGATATGGTCATATGTATATGGTGGAGCTCAGCTTCTATTAGGCCACTGATATAATGTGTGGTAGCAGGACAGGGCCTAATGAGTCATGGAGATGGGATAGGAGCAGACATTTATGTCAGGCTGAGGTGGTGATGTGCCTGCAGGTTTGGGACCCTGCAACAGGAAGCATGCAGCGACCCCACAACTAGCAGCCACGAATACAGTCTTTACACACTGAGAGGCAGCAAAGTCTGACAAGCACAATTTGAGTGTACTGAGAATAAAGCACTTTGCATGAATTATCTTTGACACACTGTCAGGACATTGAGGAATAACTAAAATCTAAAATCAAAAGTATTATCCTACCCATTTTAGACCAACTAGCTGAAATGCAGCTAGGTATGAATGAAGGTGTATAAAGAGAGCTGAATTCATGAAAGCAGAATAATTGGAGTTAATTGCAGAACCCTAACCCCCCAAATCAAAAATCAAAAAACATTTTGCAAGTGAGGTGAACACAAACTATCCTAAATAAGTTGATTCCTCAGATGGAGAAGCCTTGCATGGCAGCTGGAGTGCTCTGTGGCTTCCATTACACCAAAGGAATGTGTGTGTCTCTTTGGACCAGCCAGGAACTGAAGGAGATTCACATCCTGTCATGCTCACAATCTGAGAAGAGAGCAGGAGGGAAGAGCAGGCTTTAGAAAAAGCCCATCAAGAGGAACGTGGATGTGAGCTCATTCCACTTTTATAGGCAGCCAGCCTTTCAGAAAACAGAAGTGCTTGCCATTGCACATCTCCAATGATGTCTCTCTGCATACGCAAAGAGGAGGGATGAGGAGACTCACAGGAAAGCCCGAATTGTTTATGGTTGTAATATAGATTTTATACAGCTCCCTGGAAAGGAGAATTAGATCTTAAATTACATAGATGTCTCTGTGAGTTGTCAGCAGCAGCAGGAGTTTTATTAGCTGGGGACTCCCATGTGACTGGCTGGCTACTGTTCTGGGTGGACACTGGGGAGCTACTTCTTCTAAAACAGGGGCTGGTGGAGACAGCTGACCTATGCAGACTCAGCTGAAGCACACATCCTCCCTCAGTCATACCCTGTGCTGAAACAATGGCCCAGATGAGTGTTGAGAGTGAAACTGCATGCAAGCACTTACATACACACATGCAGACACATATATGCACACACGCTCGCCCACAGACACTATTCTCAGTTCAAGGATATAATTAGAACTGACTCTGATGCAAGCTCTCTCCCAGTGTTCAAACGATAGCAGTCATTGGAAAAAGAAGGATCAGCTCATTCCAGGGCAAGCAGGCTCAGGATGGAGGAGATCAGTCATGTAGTCTTTATCTTCCACAGACAGTAAAACCCAAGCCCAGCAGAATGGGCTCCCTTGCATAATTGCCAGGGGAAAATAAAAACAAGCTCGGGAGTCTTCATCAGTCTTGTGACTGGGCCGTAATTGAGAGGCTCAAGCAAGAAGACAATAGAATCAGTGACTGTTGGAGCAGAGACAGCAAGCTTCCTGCAGGTAGGAGCCTGCCAGGGTGTTCTGTGGTGGGGAGACCATCCAGGCCTGTCAGAGCAGGGAGTGTATGTTCAGGTTCAAAGTATTGATGCCTACTACACACCAAGAGTGGGATAATGGGAGGAAGTAGAGGAAAGTTTCTTTACTGCTGCGCTGAGCTATGAATAGCTTTGTCCCTGCGCGGCCCAGTGTCAGGGTCTCTGTCTGTGGACAGCAGGACATTTATCACCGAGGCGGCCCATTTGTAAAATGACAGTCCTAACTGGCCTTCCTCCAGCCAGGAGGAACACTGTAGGCTGTGGATGAACCCCTTTTTCCCTCTCTTTCTATTTACCCCCCTCCCGTCCCATCCCCCCTCCCTCCCTCCGTCCCCCCTCTCTCTCTCTCTCTCTCTCTCTCTCTCTCTCCCTCTCTCTCTCTCTTTAAAGCGGCATTGCAGGGAAAAGGCTTTGTCTCCTCTATATCCTCATCTAAGCTAAAAGGTTACAGAGAAATTTACAGGATGTACCTTGGGACACAAGGGAAAGTTCAAGGTGGATGCAGGTCGATAGCACTCCACAAACTCTGCTCTCAGTGTAGGCTTCACAATTCAGCAGTGCTTCTATGGCGGAGAGGCTATAGTACATTGACTGATCAAATAAATCACTCAACAACAGGGGGAGTGTGACATTTACATTGTCATTTACCTAGACAGAGGAATACATTCATTATAAATGTGTAAAGCAATGAATTATTAAATATAGAGGATGATGTCTGGGAAATGTTTGTGCTGTTGCTAAGTGTAAAAATTTACAGTACTATCAATGAATACATCACATTTCTTCACTAAAAGGTCATGTTTAAAATACCAATTAGGTTATATAGTACGCAGCTCTGGAATCAAAATATGCACTTCAGAAGGTTAAGAATCACACAAAAACCTTCACTTCAGCCTATTATGCTATAAATGTAACCATCAATTAAATCTGCGCTCTCATTACAGGAATTAACAGTGGAATCTGTGAAAATGTGTGATATTTTAGAAACAGGCCAGTTAAAGGTCAACGTAAAATATGTGAGGTGGAGTTAAGTGTCTTAAGTGTCTTTCCCAACTATAGATGGGGACTGGCTGAGGACCCTGCCTGCCTGCCTGCCTGCCTGCCTGCCTGCCTGCCTGCCTGCCTGCCTGCCTGCCTGCCTGCCTGCCTGCCCATGTCCCTCTTGTCCTCTAGTCTATTGAGGTTAATAATTCAGAGAGCAATTAGGTTCTGTGTGAAGTACGCAGCGTTCTGGGTATTGAGGGCTTGGAGGTGGGGCTTGAGGGAAGGGTGATGAGGGAGCCTCCCCCTCTCCTCTCTTAGCTTCACTCCCTATCCTCCTACCCTCCCCCCTCCATGCCCTTGATCTTGAGGCCCAGGGATGGACAATGTGACAGTGACATTAACTGGGCTGTGCTGAGGGGGCTAACGGCCAGCTTAGAGCCCATTAGCAGGCTCTCGTTAGCCTCATTATGGGACATATGCTTTAAAACACAGCTACGGGACCAAAGGAGCATTGATTTCTGACCCTTTTCAGCCCCTCACCGCTGGCGCGCTAAAACAAACCTGGCAGTTAGTGATGGTCAAAACAGCTGAAACTCCAGAAAAACAAGCCCCTGTCCCATTTGGATCGATACTTTTACTATGTCTGTGTAGACCAGGCTCAGAGTTTCAGCTTTACAGACTGTGTGAAAGAACAGAAACACCGTGAAACGTTGACAGCGATGACAAATGGTGTTTTGTGTTGTGATAACAGGTATGACAATTTAAAAACCATTTGTTCTACAATATTTTCTGCACCTGTCTTTAACGAATCTTAGACCATCGCTAAAGACTTTTTACGAAGCAGAAAATCAATTGATTGGTATGATATCCCTCAAATATGGCCATTTTCGCTTTCGTATTGACATTACTATGTCCAGTCTGGAATTTTAAGTGCTTGCGTAGGGAGACTCTGACACCCCATCAGGTCCCAACTAAATTGTTAGAACCATTACACATTTGTTTATACTTTGCATGTCCACGTTAATTTGCATGTCTGAGCTAATCAAGTGACAAATAAACCAGACAAATAAAATACACTGGCTGTTATAAAAAGGAATAAAATGAACAATACAATGAATATATTGTCTTCTTGAGCGGTTTACTTTAGTAGGTATAGTGTGCACATCACTTGAACATTGGACAGAGAATTTTGAAGGTTAGCCAAAGTGGAGCTTGTTGGTAGGGAAATCAATCAGTCTTGGACTTACTGCCCATTGCAATTCTGCTTAAGCCCCTGAAGCCTGATTATGAGGCATTAGCCTCCAAACACTGTCTGAATGGAAATCACTACTGGCTGGTCAAAGCTAATCTAACACTTCCGTCTCTGTCTGTTGACTGCAGAAAAAGAATAATTCTACGTATTTAAAATGTATACGTGTGTGTATACACTGTATGTATATATAAATGTTTATATCTGTAAACATTTTAGGGATAAAAGCACCCTGGCCCCTGAAAGGAATTCAGCCAGCTTAGACAAGCTTTTGCTTTTGAGAGGGGGCATGTCAATACTCAGGGGTTGGGAGGTAGTGTTAACAAATTACTGTGCAAATCAATACTGCAGTGACTGTGCCAGCCAGCCTGCCTGCCTGCCTGCCTGCCTGCCTGCCTGCCTGCCTGCTGTCTTGTCTGTCTGCCTGTCTGTTCTGTCTGTCTGCCTGCGCATCCTGTCTGTTTCCTGGCAGAACATAGCATTGTTGTTCAAGGAGAGCCTCAACAGTAGCATTTCTCTCCCTTCATCAGTCCAAGTCAGAGAGTGATGACACATCCACAAGGTGCCCAGGTCCCAGAACACTGCCTGCTGGAGCTGACACTGGACTGATTAGTGCTCCAATTTAAACTCTCCTGAAGCAGCTATTTCTAGACCCAACTGAGTTCAAGAGGTTGTTATGTGGAGTCATTACACATCAACTGGTCTGCTGAACCAAATCAAATTATAGTCACATTTCATAGTCCAAGGCTCTGACCACAGACTTCGACCAAGGCAAAGTAACACCAGCCTCCTGTGGTTGAGGTACAGTAGGGTGCTTTGTGCACTGCAGTGTAGCACACACCTGACCAAGGCAATATAGTGTTACAGCTGGTAACATCAGGACAACGTCATGTGAAACACTCTTTGCCCCGCAGGGTTAATCTATTTTCACATTAACCCCTTTGCAGAGACACTTGACCTGCAAGGCTGCAATATTACAGCCTGGTGTCAACAAACAGATTCACGTGTCAATCGACGTCAGTGAGGCGGAGCGGAGCAATATTGAGCCCGCTGATTGTGGACGTGAGTGCTAAGGCCCAGGAGGCTGGCACGGCCTGGCCAGGCCAGGGGGCTCCGGACTGGCTCATAAATCACTGGCATGACAGGCCTGGTGGCCTTTACACAGGCTCTCTCTCTCTCCCTTTTTCTCTCTCTCTCTTACACACACACATGCACATATACACACACTGCTTTGTCTCTCCCTTGTGCACATACACACCACTCTGCATCTGGTGGCCCAAACCATCCCCTTACCAGTAACCTTAGTAACACAGCAAGGTAAACAGAGACTGTTACTGTTGAGCTGTGTGTGAAGGCACGCAGCAGGTATTTGCTTCATGTACATTATGTTTCAGACTGCACTGTGGAGTACAGGAATTATTGAATCTCTACAGTAATAAGTAGCCTATTACATCAACCTAAGATGTATTCCAATGTCGAGGTATGATTGATGTCTCTGACAAAACAAATCAATAACCCTAAACATGGCATCCCCTGAGATGCCAGTCTTAATCAAAACTATCCATCCTGGATGTCTGGACTTGTCCCCAGTCATTACCAGCCGAAGTTGCCCAAGGCTATTAGCAGAACCACATTAGCACGAGGCAGAGAGTGGTGAGCTTTGAGCCACCTTTGTAACACCCCTAGACTGGCCTAGCCTAGCCTATCCATGTACATATCTCAGCTCAACTTAGCCTAGCCCAGCCCGACAGGATGAATGGCAGGCCTGAGGAGCCAGTAAAGCATGATACCACTAATGGGTCTTGGCAAATGGGCTAGTTTGTGGGCAGCATGCGGAGGGCAGGCCTGTGCTGTGAACCGCGGCGTTGGCCATTTCACGGTGTCTGCACGGGACCCCGCCTCACTCGCTCACTGGGATGGAGAGCTTCTGGAGGAGGCAGGGCAGATGGGGGAGCAGGGAAGGGGGGATGTAGAGCACTGGGACAGCCTTGAGGGAAATGGGGAAATCTCTACTGATTCTTTAACACCCAGAATACACCTCTAAATCTCCACCTTGCTGCCTCAGGAAGGAAACAGTGCTGGAGGAAATAGGACGTGCGAGTTGAAAGGTTACACACGAGTGGGATTATTATCATCATTAACTTGATGATTGATAGCCAATATGCTGGCAGACCTTTTTGAGACATAGGGACATTGTGTCATGGAAAAGAATGTTCCATGTCATTAACCACTGTAATAGAAGTGTGCAGTCTGATTATCTGATATTTTCTGCTTTTACTATATACTTTTGAATGTCGCTTTGGATGAAAATGTCTCCAAATGAATTATGTATAATTGCATGAAAACAAATTATTGTGTAAATATATACACAATGCATTCATATTTAACAACCTGTAATAAGTTTGTGGGTGATTTCGTAACGTCAGTCTATGATCCCCCTGCCAGACGATCCTTTTTTAATCATATTTTTTGTTTATCACAACAATGTGTTCTGCAGAGATTAACTTTTAATCTCAGTTTGTTTGGTTTGATACTCACTGTTGTTTAGAATCTTATTTCCTGGAATATCCCTTAGCTGCAGATATTCTCAAAGCTGTTCCAACCTGAAGGTGAGTTTTCTTCCTCAAGTGCGAAACATCTCATTTCCTTCCGCCCCCTCGTCTTCTACCATACATCCCAAAGAGAAATGCTTAATGTCCTTAGGGAGATTATTTTACGAATATGATTTCATTTTGTAAAAATAGTTGCTTGTGAAATAACTTTAAAACTGAAAGAAAATATGACGCAAACACAAAATCCCTAGGTAAACAGCATTGATTGAAATCCTTTTGGCAGTACAGAAAAAGTGCTGTATGAAAGCACTATTCCCTTTTATCCAATTACAAAATTAGTCAATCGCTGCCTCTTGACACCTGTGCAGTCTTTGAAATACACAGTGTGTAAAGTCTCATGGTCGTCCCCATGGTTACAGCGTGCACCTGGGGAATGACTTGGTGAAATCTCAATGATTAAATCAGAGGCAAACACAGTCTGTTTTCACATTACCTACAGAGACCCCAATGCACGTCCTCCCATTAGAACCAAGTCTGTTTCAGTAACGACAGGAAGGAATGTATTTATTTGATGTATTTCCAGTAGGAGAAGAAGAGAGACTGTGGAAGAGCCCATGCGAGGGTGTGATGTTGCCTAAGGCTGTGCCTGAGATCCTCGCATGGCCATGACACTAACCAGGCCTGATGAGCACACGCAGCACAGCACGCCACCCTCCACTGCAGCTAGCCAATCAAAAGCTGACTTTCCGGGGTGAAACATCAGAGGCCACGGTCACGTGGAAGTTGTTCAGGTTCAGCATGAGATTGTGTTGTGCTGAAGTTTGGAAAATCTGCTTCATTAATACACAGTTTGACATACATTCAGTATACTGAAGTTAGTCAACCTGAATGATATAGACTCAACATGCTGTACACTGCACATAAAGTCTTTTTATAGCTGTGCGGTCATGCTGATCTTGGACCCATCGTTATCCTCCTCCCTGAGTTTGTCAGCTTCCTGATGATCCTCTTCCTTATCTGTACCTGAGGATGAAAGCAGCAATCTGGATGAGCCAGCAAATCAGGAAGCAGCAATGACACCATGAAGGAGAGAGGAAAGGCCAGCGCTACAGCCCTATGAATGACAAATATCAGTGTAATGAATGTACATAGAAACACTAAGTTATTGTACCATGAAGTCCATAAATCTATCAGAAAGGGCAGAGGGGACTCGGCTGACATTAATCACGCTGGGAGAGGGGGATAAAAACAAGGAAGTGAAGGGAGCTATAGCAACAGCTTTTCCCATGTCTGCTGAACTGTGCTCCCTGGACCGAGGCTCCCAAATTACAAACATCTATCCCTGGTATTTCACAAACACTTTTCACAGAGATGTCTATACAATAAAAAAGTCACTGTACTCAGTTTTCTGAGAAATGTTTAATTTCTCCTCTAATCAAGATAGTTCACACACAATTTTCACTCAAGTTCTAGTACAAAGTCCATTCAAAGTAAATTAAATATGTTGGTGTTATTCCCTCAATAATGGTTAACATTGCCTGGTCTTGTTTGAACCATTTCATCACTGCCAGGTTTGCTGCAATGAGGTCTGAAAGAGCCTAAACTAATCTGGGCTGACACCCTGCATCAAGGCGTGTCCTTCTCTTCAAACAAACCTTTTAAACAGTGTGTGTGTGTGTGTGTGTGTGTGTGTGTGTGTGTGTGTAATAAACAAACAGGTTCCCAGGACAATACCAGTGGCCTCAGTTGTATTTGCTTAATTCCCACCTGTATCATGGGACGTCCTGGTGAAGCAGAGCTTTTCACAGTAATCTAAGTGAACAGTGGCTTCATGAGACAGGATTCCCCACACTGTTTATATGGAGACCACCCCACCCCCCGCATGCTGCATTAAAACAACACTCAACACCATGTGTTTCCAAATAGATCCGAGCTGCTCTGTCGATGGCTGCATCTCCATCCCTGGTGTCATCCAGCGCACGGCTGCACACCTCGCTTGCTTTGATTGGTTCTTAAGGAGGTGTAAACCAACCCAATTACAACTGCTCGACCGCTGTGAAGCGAGGATGGGGCAAGACGCCAAGCACGCAGGGGGAGACAGTGACAGACACAAGCACACACACACTTGCTGACACACGTAAGAGGACAACCTATTTTTTCAAACATTGATGTACCTTTTAGCATGTCCTGGGCAGCTGTGTCACCATGCCAATCATCAAAAAAATGCAGTATAGATACACAGAACATCAGATTCCGCAATGAGGGCACAGTCTCTCCTATTAGATCTCTAAATCCATAATTGATCTTCCAAACATATGATACACCATGGCTCCCCCATTGTTTTGGGCATGAGAGTAAAACTCTGTCTGGCCTTCTTGTCCGTGTCTGTGCTGTGCGGAGAAGGAGAACGTAGTAGCAGAGAAGAAAAGCATGTGGAGATGGAGGCTAGAACAGAACTAGTCCGTAGGATAATGATCCAGCCAATCCAGAGTAGTGAGACACCATGCTGCTACCCAGAAGCTCTGGGAGCAAGATTCAGCTACCAACCAGCCAACGTCAGGTCATCCAATAAAAATTCTCACGAAATAGACAAGACAGTCTTGTAAAGGCATTCAAAGGAATCTATTACATGATGTGCGAGAGGGGCTGATTGGAAATGGGTGCTAAATGTGCTTCAGTACCATGCAAGTTTTGCTGCAACCAGCTGTGGAACTTGTTATGGATGTGACTAACATACGGGGCCACAGTTCGAGGGGCTGCGTGGCTACAGAATGGCTGCAGTGCAACATGATGAGATGCCCCGGCTTTGTTGAATACACATCACTAAGGAATGTATCAGAGTCATGATCCATCTTGTATTCCATTTGGCTTGGAGCAAATCCATATCCCGGCAGGCTTTACTGGTAATTACATTCATAGTGGTATTAATCTTCTCTTACGGTGAACACCATAAAGTGGATTAATGTAAAAACACTGTGCTGGCCTGTCAAACACATCCATATTAAATGCATGTGATCCATGCAGTCTTCATTCTGGAAGCCTTAATATTAATATCAACATGAATGTTGTCGTGTGAATAACACCTTAGCTTTCAGTATTTACTTTACTACTATCCATAATTATTTTGTAGAAGATTTAAGGAGACTATCATTTGTCTTTATATTTGGTATGCATATTATAGATATATAAAACATGACACATAAATACAAAAACGAATATAATGCCAAGATCTAAAAGTGCTCTGCCAACTAAACATGGCTCAAAGTGATACACAACACATCTGACCTTTAAAAGAGGTTTCTATTTATCAACCTTACTGTCTCATGTCCAGAACATGCCATCTTATACTGGATGTCTTGGAAGTGCAGAGATTCACCATGTTTAAACAGTGAGTTCTGGCACCAGATATTCTGTCTCCAACCATTATTTGTAATACAACGGCTAAATATCATAAATAATTGAGCATCCTTGTCTCAGGCTCCATAATGAAGCTGATGTCTCTATAGTGCCAGGATCTGCCTGGCTGTGCAGTTTCTAAGTGAGATGGATGAGGATTAGTCCAAACTGCTGAGGGGTGAAGAGAATTAGGCCCACATTAGATGCCTACATTTTACCATTACACTCACAATGGTGAGTGGTGGAAACTCCTTCCTCTGCCCCCAAAGCACATCTCAGCAGTGAGTTAATGCACAGGATTAAAACTTTTAATGAAACGACTGGGGTCTCTTGAGGCTTCTTGAACACCATCCAGTTCAGGACTCACAAACTATCTGTCCGGCGTGCTCAAGACCATGGCTGGTTCAGAACAATATCCAAATGCATCAACTTGACTTGGAGCAGTTAATCATTCTGTAACTTTTGAACAGCCTTCTCCATCATGGCTGCTTCACGGGAATATGTGAGGCGGTTTGTGTCATTCAAGCCAAAATGTGGAAAATAAATTAAATCAGCCATCAAACGTGTTTAATGTGCTTACTGTCCATATTTAACCTAAACATAATTATTTTACATTTATATCAGCCTTATAGATATATTCAACATCCTTAAGACATTTTAATTAATTTTTCCCGCCATGTCTAAGATTGCATTGTCTTCAAACTGTGTGATTACTGCTTTCAGCAGAGCAAGCTAATTTAGATTTATATCTATCACATTAATACGGATTTTACTGATTTAACAACATTATAAATTCTATATAAGGCAATGCAAAAAAAGACATTTAGATAAAACTAGCTCTATATCATCACCATCTCACCACCTCAGACTCTTTCATTGACACAGACAGATTGGCACGCACACAATCATAGGACTGCACACAATCACACCACACACACACACACACACACACATACGGAAACACAGATGCACACACAAAGGTTGCATCTGACTTATATCTGGCACTAAGGGCCGGAGCCCTGACGTGCATGAGTAGTTGCCGAAATGAAAATACTGCAGGTTTAATTACCACCATCAATTGTTGAGGATTACAGGAGATAAAGCTGAAGAAGATCCGCTGACAGCAGTTCACCTTGGTGACAGAATGTCACCGTGTCAAGGCTTCCTAAAACATGGGCATTCTCACTGCTCGCATTTGATACCTAATAAATGTATGACGACATTTCAGTTGAGCAGCCAGTCGGAGGTACGAAGCGCATTTTAAAAACATCCCCTGACCTTTAGACGATGGCGGTAATTGCTTGTGCCTGACAAGGATGGAATATGAGTCTGTCGTGAGTCACGGCGTCGGAGAGGGACCTGCCGGACGCACGGCTGGGTTGGGGGGGTCGTGGGGCGTCTTCGGCATGTCAGAGAGCAGAAGAACACAACAAGGCTTCAGTTTGCAGGAAGAAGCCCACCTAAGCAGTACCCAGGAGGGAGAAGAGTTCTCATCAAGCAATAAACTCCTCTTAAGTACATAAAACTACAAACACAACTCAAAACAGCTGGCAATAAAACATGTAATACTGAACAGCAAGAAGCCTAGAGGTCTCCTCGAGATCCCAGTCTCCTATTCTTTACATTTCTCTATCACGTCTGGGGCTCAAAGTTGATGTCGATGTGACAACAAATCTTTTCCTCTTCTTTCATTCCCTCCCAGCTGACGTCCCGCAAGGCGACTGTGTGGAAGAGACAGATCAGAGATGAAATTAGAGAGACACAGAGATGACTGAAAGAGTTGAGCAAATCCACTCAGAGAGAAAAAGGGCTCACTCCTGAGAGCTGTCAGGAAAGTTCTAAAGCATCTCTCCAGTGAACATGTCACAGGAAAATCATCTTGGGAGGAAATAAAGCCTCTTTCATTTCGTATTATTAAAACCAAAGATTTCTCCAGCATGTTTCTCTTTCTGTTGAAATCTTGAAAACGTTTGTACCACACGGGGAGCCCTTCCTTATAGCGGTTATTTCCTGCACATTAAACGCCTTCATCTTTCTAGTCAATCAGCAAATTGTTTAACTTAGAAGTCAATGAAGGGTAAGTAGGGGTTTCATTTGACAAACTAAATGTGTCCAATGTGTCCTAAATGTGTGTTGTTGGAGTCACTACTTGCAAAGGGAAGGTGTAGGATATAGCAAGTAGTGGAGCATGAATGGAGAAGAATGACATGCCAATGTTTAGTGCCCAAAAAGTCCCTCCCCTCTCTTCTGCAGTAAAAAATGCACATTTCCTTCTGGCTCAGACCTCAGAAAGAGAGAGTTAGAACTAACTTTGGTGTGTAACTTCAAATGATGAATTAGAGCAAAATTAAGAATGATTTGCATGTGGTTTTAGCGTGAAATACATTTGATAAATGTGCATAACATGAAAGCTTTTACCTGTGGCAACTATCTAACCTAAAGGGAAAGCTCAAATAATAAAATGGTATCGGGATTCATAAACTGATGAAAAGGTATTGCTAACCAGCCTTTTCACATCCAGTCTTTATGGCTCTTGACTTGAACAGAACAGAATTAGAACAGAACACAGGGTAACATTCCTGCAATGCATTGATGTTTCAGGCTCCGTGGGCTGTGGTAAAAAGAAGGTGCAGTGTGCCAGCCCCTGTATTAAACATGTTAAACCCATACACTGTGTTCGGCTGGACTTAAATCGCTGATAAATAGTAACAGGTGTACGTTCGCTAACTGCACCATGTGTTTTCTAAAAGTCTAACAACATTCACCATTGTGCAGCCCCAATACAGGCCCCAATCACGACTTCTCAACAGGCCCGTGGCTCCCAGAGCAGGGGTGTTAATCTCATCACCCAGCCTACTGTTGGCTTCTCTAATCACAGTCTGAGGAGGAGACATTGGGTGGAGGGAAACGGAGGCGTTTACAGTCCCTGGAACAGAGCTCAAGCAGGTGTTGGGTTTTTCTGCCAGTGCACCCGCTGGCCATTCACATTCGCCCACAGCCAAAGAGACAGCTTGTGAGGCACTGCCCCCTGATCCCAGCCCATTAGTTTAATGCCCAGATCTGTGGAACGCTTCCTCCCCTACCCCCTCCCACAACTACCCAACCCCGCAGTACTGGCACTGCAGGCAGGCTGGCAGGCAGGTAGGCAGGCAGGCTGGCAGGCAGGCAGGCAGGCAGGCAGGCTGGCTGGCAGGCAGGCAGGCAGGCAGGCAGGCAGGCAGGCAGGCAGGCAGGCAGGCAGGCAGACAGACAGACAGACAGACAGGCAGACAGACAGACAGACAGACAGACAGACAGACAGACAGACAGACAGACAGACAGACAGACAGAGAAAGGCAGTCCTGATGACACCTTGCTGTGTTTGTGCTTACCATCGAGATATGCAAAACTACGCTCTGTGATTTGCCTTTGCCTCTCAGTATCCAGTATGACTTTAACTTTGCTACGTAGCTAAGACACAGAGCACACAGTACAGCAGAACAGGTTTAAGCTGCAGTCTGTTGTTCTGGAAAAATCTTTTGTGAAGTATGTCTCTTGCACCTAAGGGATGTTTATTCAAGTGGTGCTAACATCCCAAACCGGGCATGTGCTCACCATTTCCAGTTATTTCCAGAGAGTAAACAGGAACAGGATATATTCCAAGTGGATTTTCAGTGTAAATATACAGCTGGTTGTGGGGTGACCAGTCGGCCTCCAAGAAATTGCCCCATCCATCCTCGTCTACATCATCAGACGGAGACTAAGGGGGCAACTAGCCCCCATCTGTCTGTCTGTCAGCAGCCATGTGTCAGTGCTTAGGATGGACGGTCTGCTCAGGACCAAGCTGCCAGGAAGAGACCAAATAAACAGCTGCACGTGTATTTATATATCCTAGCTCTCCGGTAATTAGCTCTCAGCACATCTTGAGCCTCAGATTTGAGTCAGAGACAGTGTTAAAGCTCATCATCTGGCAAGTGTTCCTTCCTGTCTCTCGGTCTCTCTCCCGCTCGCACGCTCTCTCTCTCTCTTTCTCTGTTTCTCTCTTTCTAGCTCTCTGTCTCTCTCATGTCATCTCATTGGTTCCCAGAGGGAGGAAGAAATATTGACAGGTGCAGAAGCCTGGAGTGGAGACCTAGGTGCAGACATATGGGCTGTCAGCGGAGTAGGAGAGACTGTCTCTTATCAGGTTGGGTTTATTTTGCCCGACAGTTGGCGCAGGTTTTTAAGATGGGTTTGTTGATGGGTCTGTCTCCGGCACCGGGGTAGCCATGGTAAATCAACAGGGTAGACTGCCTGGAAAATCATCCCAATGTCAAAATAATGACAACACAACATAGAGGGACTCCCTCCTGTCTGATAACAGCTGTGATGTGCCTCCAGAAAAGAACACAATTCAAAAGAGATGCTGTAATAGTTACAGAAATTGTCATAATAAAATAAAAAGAACTACGGTTTTGTTTTGATTTAGGTGTTTGAATATAGGTCTTGTGTAATGTTCCAATGTATATGGCAAGTCTAGAGAAAGGCCTAACCTTTCATCAAAAATATAATGCCATCCTCATATAAAGCACCATTATTTTGTACTTTCCTGTAACACATTGGAAGTCATTGCAACTCAGCCACATTTTTTACATGCAGTCAAATGTAACACATCGTTTATCATATATGGCTGTTGTTACAGAACTTACGTACTGTGGACAACCAAATGAGATGCTGGGGAAGGTCTGAGTTTTCACAGGGAAAGGACATTATATGGAGTCTATGACTTTATCATCAAATGTGAACACAAGATCAAACACAAGATTAAACTACATTTTCGTCTACAATAAGTCAAAATTGTTTCACACTTTTCCCAATATCCGAATATGAACTATTTTTGTTTGAGTATTCCCTTCTTCAGTGTACAGCCAGACAGAGGCAAAGTTGTCGCAACCGAGAGGGAGTGGGGCGTTCAGAAACTGGAGGGCACTGGGGTGGGGTGAAGTGAGAGTTCATTAACATGCTGGCTAGCACTCATCCCTCAGGATGCCAACGCCCTCCACCCTGTGTGGCCAGCTGCCTCCCCCTCCACCTGTCTCTAATGCCTTGTCAACACAAGCCTATAAGCAGAGCACTTTTCCCCCACCCCAACTGGACTCCTGCATTAGGGCAGGTTTGATCTGTCCATAAATTAGAAGTTGCAAATATTTGCACAGTTTAACCTTGTGTAGGGGATAGCTGAAATACCCTGTTTGAAGAACTTTAGTGTGATGTAATAGAACTGCGTGTGTGTGTGTGTCCCGTGAGAGCTGTGGTCAGAGAGCCAAATGAAAAGGTCACATATTTACATGTAACCATTTTATGTCACCATTACAAGGTGATTTGACAACCAAATCCATGGTCGATGCACCTCCAATATTTATTGTATTGAGCGAGGTTTCTCTGTCTGCTTATGTTGTCTGGCCTTCGATCCTTCGTGGCAGCTTTGTTGGTGACGTGGTCCCTCTGCCCTGGGTGGACTGGGAGAGGTCGCACCCCACGGACGACCACTGGCTTCACGCTCCAACTGTCAATAACGTTAACAAGAAGCCACAGACCCGTGTTGATGTGGCTGTTTCAGCTGTGGAGGGATGGCTCTCAGGGATGGACCCACATGGACCAACGCAGGCAGGATGCCCCCAGCACAACATGCTCTGTCTCTCTCTTCCCCACACTTTCTCTCTCTCCCTCTCTTTCCAGCCCGCTCATCCATTAATCTTTCTCATTGCCTTTTTTATGTCCCTTTCTCTCCTCTCCTCTTGTCTATTACCTCCCTCTCTGCCTGTCTCTATTTTCATACAGCCTGGAGTCTCCACAGTTGTCTCACGCAAGCCCAGCACTTCGTTTTCCTACAGCACCTGCACACAGCTCTGCTCCAAACCCTGAGCACATCAGCAAGCTCATCATTAGGAAGAAAAGAAACGTACCCACAACCAAACCTATTACTTGCATTAACACTGTAATACAAATAAAGTGCAGATTTAACATGTGCATTTATCACAAGGAACTGAGTTTTGACCATTTATTTCATAGACGATCGTATCAAATTGTCAAGTTAATAATAACAACAATGTCAACAGTACAGTGTGAAACGACATCAAATGAGAGCATTTTGCCTCCTCAGCCTCCTGGCCAGATTATCCATATTTAGAGATGGTTGAGAGGGGAAAACAAGTCGCCACATGAGCCACATCAGACTCATTCAACAGCCGAGCGTCTGGCTTGTGCATTAGCAGTATCATTTCATGGTGCTCAGACGATTTAAACACAGTCACATCCCTCCCCAACTATTATGGCATGCATAATAAAGAGGCACCGTAATCATTTCGTCTGGCTTTGATGGAAGTTGTTGTGCCCCTGCGGGATGGCTTTTTTTGATCCGTTCACAGAGTGATTGAAAAAAGAGGCATTAGAGGCAGGTAAACAAAGGAGCTGTAAGCAGAGGCAAGCGCCATGTGCCCCACTGAAAAGCCCCTAACATGTAATACTTTAATTAGAACAAAACTATTACCAAAGCAGTTCCTGGACCCAGACTCCCCCTTGCAATGAGAGCTAATCAGATAGAGTTTTAATGAGAATGTGTGGTGTAATCACGACACTAGCCCAGTCCCAGGGCTTAAAGCCTATTACACTCTGTAAAATATTAATGATTCTACAGTAAAAACCATTTAAAAGCATCTCCCAAAAGGGAAGGGAGCCCAATGTACGTTATTTCCCACTGAACTGTGTTCTTACACAAGAGTATGGAGTATGTCTCTATCCTAGCATTAGCAGTTGCCCTCAAACTACAGAGTGCAAATCCAGCAAAAAGAGGATGAACCTGTACGTGGACTACATTGTTGTGCTTTGGAAAGCGTTGGGCTTCAGATTTGAGCGAAAGGAAGAGTGAGAAGCCACAGGTAGAAGAATATAGAGAAGTGTCTGCATGCTGGTACTTGTTGGTAAATTGAGTCCTAGAGAGCCGCAATCAAAACAGACATCATACAGTAACACAGTAGACCTGACACTGGTACTCAAGAGCTTGTTCATCTGGGAGTAAACGGGACATGCTACAGGCTTCTCTGTTCTGCTGTGTGGGCTCCATACAGCTGTGGTGCAAGCGTCTGTCTACACTATACTAAGGGGCTAATGGCTGAGGGGATTTGGGAATGAGGGCAGATGAATGAGGGATGGGTAGAGGCAGAGCGAGGACAGATTGATGAGGATGAAGGATGAAGGGGTGAGAGCGGAGGCATAATGGTTGAGGATGAGGCATCAGCCATGAGGCAGCTAAGGCATGGGGTCTGGAGGCTGGCTTGGTGGCTGGCTGGCTGGCTGGCTGGCGGGTTTGCTTGGTGGCTGGCTGGCTGGCTGGCTGGCAAACTGGCTGGCTTGGCGGCTGGCAAACTAGCTGGCAGGCAGGCTGGCTTGGCGGCTGGCAAACTGGCTGGTTTGGCGGCTGACTGGCTGGCTGGCTTGGCGGCTTGATAACTGGCTGTCTGGTAGGCTGGCTGGCTGACTGGTTAGCCTAGAAGCTGGGATGCTGACAAGGCCTCCTGTGGAGATGCTTCCTGGTCTTAATTACAGAGGGAAATGAAAGTGATCTGCCTTCTATGTCTCTCCTCATCTCTCAACATGGCACTGTAGGCGGCCCATTAGTCACAGTAAATAGGTGTGTAGAACAATCCTAACCTCATCATTAGATGAGGTCCATGGTCCAGTAGATAACCACACACACAACAATATTCGAGCATGTCAGACAAAGAGAGAGAGAGAGTGGAAGAACAACTTTATTTTTGATATTTTTGAATTTTCATTGGTGAACAATAGGAAGTAACATAGTATTACATAATATGATTCAATTGTTCCACCCTGTAAAGAACGCTGTTTGTCCATTATTAAATCAGCAGAGGAACCCTGCGGAGGCGTGCCTGGTTGTGCCAGTGTGCCAGCATCCAGAGCAGAGATGATGCCAGTCAGAGCAGATGGTGGCAGAAACATGGGTCTGCTGAAGTGTCTCACACCACTAAGAACAGCTCCTGCTCTTTTATAACACATCCTCCTCTTTCATAACTCTGAAACCAGGGGGAAGTTATTTATGGTCTCACAATGCAAGTGTTTCTGCATCATAATGTAGCATAAACATCACAGTAGGAAGCCATCCTTAAAAAGACAAAAGTAATAGTCCATAACAGCAATTTTACAGACACACCACTCTAGTATTGGCTCCATTAAATAGAAATAATGGATTGACTGGTAATTGCACATCAGCTGAGATACAACAAGCACCAGCATCCTGCAGCATGACACATAATGGTTATTTGGAATATATGAAACATGCAGTGAGCAATATCCATGCATGGTTGGGCATAGATGGTAATAGAAGGAAAATTAGGCCAAATTCAGACCAACATCATTCATGTTTGGACCTGCAAAGGCCTTTAAACCATATTGTAATTACAAAATTATTTTTCTAATTCATTTTGGTCTTAGTGTTTCATTAGCATGTGGTCATGAGGGTTACAGCTAATTGAAATGGTTATTAAGCTAATTATGTTTACTTTGTCTAGTGTGGGCCAAACCAGTCATATTACTCTCCCTCTCTTCTCTCTCTCTCTCCCTCTCTCTCTCTCTCTCTCTCTCTCTCTCTCTCTCTCTTTCTCTCTCTTTCACTCACATTTTCTCTCTCCCCTTGTTAAATCTCTTTACCTTTCACTATTCATTTTTATCTCTCTGTCTCACACACTCTCTCAGGCTCTCTCTCTCTTGATCTCTCTCTCTTGCTATCTCCCTCTCCTTTTTCTCCATTCCTCTCTCTCATTCGTCCACCTCCCCCTCCCTCACTTGTCCTCTCGCACTCCTCCTGTGTCCAGGAGCTGTTTGCTTATTGTAATTGAAGATGGGGGAGGCATCTTCCCTCCCGGGCTTTCCAGCTCTCTAATCCATATTGACATGGTGGCTGCAGGAGATGTGCTGAATGTTAACCTGCAGTGCTGCTCTGTCCCTGGTAATGGAGTAGCTGGGACTGAGGGACACACAAGCACGAGAGGAAGCTCGCCTCGTCCGCACCCCTCCTCTCTCCAACCCTCTCCTGAACCCACCCCTCTCCTCTCTCCCAACAGCTCCTGAACCGCTCATCTCTTATCTCCCACCTTCTCCACCACTCCTCCCTCCCTCTTTTCCTTGTCTCCTCCATGCCTCCTTTCTCCTCTCCTTTCTTCCGTCCGGTAGTTCTCCCTTCTCCTTCATTCAAAGTAGGAAAGGTCTCTTTGTGGCCTCCAGTTTATCCATGTGTTAAAACATAATGTGTTCATACATGCATGCCCTCGCTCTACTGCCTCAAGCCACAACGTGACACACATTTGCGTCTGATGAGTGTGTTGAGATCCTTTTGACCTTAGCCACACTGGAAATACAAATTATAATGTCTTTGCATCTATGATGTTACATAGAAATACATTTAAGTGTGCAAGGTACACTATGTACCAAAACAATAATATGAATGATTCATGCCCATCATCATTTCTGATTGTTTTGTTTTCATTTCTACTTCCTAATTCCTGTTCTTGCTCTTTGTCATTAATGTCATATTGCGATGTTACCGTGAACAGCACATCATTAATCTGATTTTCCGCCCACACCACTCTGTCACAGGGAATATTAATGGTGTGCATAACCATCTGGAGCTGCTATTAACACAGTCAGACAGTTCTAGAATAGTTTGCAAACACAATATTCTACAGAGCAATCTAAATTAGGGATTAGCATTAGAGCCCAATCCGTCCAAAGTCGCCCAGGGGCACTGGAAAAAGCAAGCAGGCAGGCAGTATAGAAGGATGATGTTAGTAGGACGCACAGTCGAGCAACGTAGAAACACGATGAAGCTGGTCTGACTTGATGCCTGTTTAGATTCTGGGATTATAATTTGAATAATTTCGAGGAGGTTCGGGTGGCTTCATAAACACTCTTTATGCATCCTCAAATTGTTAGGGTAAAGTTTTGTCCTTGAACAAACTTTCAGTCTGAGCACGTGCGCTCTGAGGTCATGCTGTGTGACGGACGTGTGACGAGGTCTCGGTGTCTGTGTTTCTCTTGAAGTGCTTCTGTAACAGAAACGGTTCCTCCTGGAATCTGAAAACAAGAGGCACTTGTGTCACTCTACTCCTACTATGACACAATGTTTAGTTGTGAATGCCCCCAAATAAAAATTCTCATGCACCAAATCCTCTTTATTGCATTTTCCAAGAGTTTTGAAGAAACCTTTTGGGCCATGTCAATTTAATTGGTAATATCGCAGTTTATTTTCAACTGCATGATGTCCTGGAAACTTCAGAATGAGACGAAACGAGCAGCAACAACAAGGGAGAGAAACACAAACCTAATATTAGTAGCAGGGGAGCAGCAGAAACGCCTCGCTTTATTAGAACGATTATACTCTTGATGTCGGCGTTGGCTGCAGACAGTAAGTACTGTTCTGTAGAGCAGTGACACGTTCAAGTGTTTGGTTCACTGTGCTTATTTAAGTTCACTCAGATGCTGGGCTGACGAACATTCACATGAAGCAGCTACCAGAGAAATCCTTTTCCCAGTATTCTTTCTTCACCCACTAGGTCTCTCGCTCTCTTTTTAAACGGAATGTTTGCCAAAGCTCCTGTATTCCAGGTGTGTTGCAAGTCAGCGGAAACAAAATGTTGCCATCAAATCCATGGCTGACTTTCCCCCAGCTCTGCCTAGTGGTTTAACCTCTGAATGCTCTCCTCACCTCTCTCCTGCCTCCTCCCAGACTCACTCATGAACGCAGCCAATTTCCCTGCTGTCGGCCAGAGCCAGATTTGCATTAATGAGACATGCGGCGATAAGCCCGCTTTTAGTCCATCACCACCACGCTCCTAAATCAGCCACTAACTTTTACTGACGCGCACTTTTCAGAGCAGACTGTCCACCCAGGGGCCTGAGGTAGGGGAGAGTTTCTGACAGACCACAGCTTCTTTACTTTGGCAGAAGAGTATCGTGGTGCTTTGGACTATTAAAAAACAGTCACACAAGGAAGAGCTGATGACATGCCCATGGCATCGTCTATTAAACTGCGGATCGCGGTGCTTACAACAGTTTTTTGTTGTTGTTGTGCTGTCATATACTCAGAGTAATGGGATTTATTGCTTCACTTGCTGTTCTTGCTGGCGATGGGTACATCAACCCCCCAACGATGAGCTCATGAGGAGCATGTGGAGGCGTGTGGAGGCGTCAGCCCCCTGAGCGGTGAGGCAGGAGTGACAGTTGACCTGAGGGGAACCAGCCCTCATTTCTAGATGAGGCGGGAGAGAGCGCGGGGGTGTTTGTCATCCCCTGCTAGGTAATCTAGTGGAAGCAATTAGCCATCATTAAGAAGAAAAACAAATGCGCTTGTTGTTGAGCCTCAGCAGGGGGATCCAGTGGAGCCTGTCTGCCTGTCTGTCCCCTGCCTTCCCCACGGACTGCCCCATGGCCCAACACCCAGCCCCATGCTGACTCCATTACCCTCCCAGGCCTCAACAAACTGCTCTTCTTTCATGTATGCCATGCTGCTTCTATCAACAGTGCTACAGGGAGCTCTGACTAAACGATAGAACCATAGACATATCTCAAAACCAGTTCATACATTGAGGAAAAGCATAGCATGTCTACAGTTACCACAGTGTGTCTTGGTGGGTAAGAGAGGCAGAAATCTGACTGTTATCTCCCTGTTTCCCATCAAACTGGTGGCAAACACAATCTGGCCAGTGCTTGGATGTGAGAATGGAATATGTGAGTTGAAACTGTGATTTGGGTAAATCTTTTGTCTGGGTGTACATGGCTGTTGAGAGAGGTAGTCCACCGATCATTATACTCCTCCACATGTATCCCATTCAGACCTGGAGTGATCAATCCACACTCCTGTTATTACAAAGCCATCTCCAACAATGGGAGCAGGATTGGAGGTGGGGTGACTTGTAGAATGAAGCTCTAATGGATAGCCACAGGAACCTGCCACCGTGAGTGATTAATTAGACTTTCACTGTGAGCTATAGAGCTCTCCTCTCCATCTCATTAGAACAAAAGCCCCACCATTTTTAGCTACAATACTTATTATCCTTTCAGAGCATTGAAAACGGATCTGCTGTGTGCGCGCTGCTGTCTGACATTAAGACTTGAGGAGGGCTTGCTGGATGGCTGGCTTGCTGACTGGCTGTGTGACTGCTGAGAATGGATGACATTTAGCGAGGCATGCAAAGCCTCTGCGGATGGCGGGCTCTCTGAGGGGTTATCGACGGGGCTCCAGTCTCCTGAGATAAGGGCTCCTTTGATATCCTACCAGGTGTCAGCCGCCTTGGTGGTCATCCACAGAGGGAGGTCAGGAGTCTCACACTCTCCAGTCTCATCCCTCTATTCCTTTAAGAGGTAATGTGTTGTGATTATGAGCTAATTAGGCCTGCATATGGTCCAGATCTCCATCGCTTTTGCACGGAGTCTAACAACTTAGACCACTTAGACTGGGCATTAGCACAATTAGGATGCAGCCTGAAGTGGGCTTTAGAGAAGCAAGCTGTGTCCCTATGGAACTTCTGCTATCAGGGCACTTGCATCCGCTTTGATAAGGAAAAGGCCAAACATATCTGATGAACAGGTCTCAGACGTATGATTAGTAATTCTATCACATAGTTGACTCTTTTTTTCCTTATCACCAAAGCGTTGCCTCATGCAAACTGGCAGAGCCGAGACTGACAGCTAGGAGGTGTTACAGGAAAACTGGTCTGGTGCCAACCTGGAACCCAAACATCTGTTCACATTAATAATGAATCAATTATATGTCACACATGTGCCAGGCCTGGGGTGATGAAGTGGGCAGGGGGAGGGGAGCTCCATGCAGGGCTGAACGTGCCAGTGGTTTTGGTTGCCCACGGGGACGTGCCCTTCAACCACTGCGCATGCCCTTTACTCCTCTCGTGTGTCAAACACTTCCTGTCAGGGTGACACAGAGGGACATTCTCAACAAAGACAAACCTGTTTGGAAAGTGGCAGACCTTAATCTCCAACTATGTTAGCTGGAGAGGGAATTAATCAGATACAACCAAAAAAAAATACACTGAATGTCTGGGATTTTCTGTGTGGTTGGCTTTTATGCATATTTTGTTTTTCCATTATCTACTATGGAGAATTTTGTCACGCTTTAATTTTGCATTACCGAACAAATGCTGACTCTTCATCCCTTCAGTCTGGCTCCACAATTTCTTGGAGAAACCATCCTCTGTAGAGAGATGTATAGATATCATGGGGGGAAAGAGAAAGTGCAGAAGATGGGGTAAAACAGGGAGGCAGATGGAGACACTTTGTGTGTGTGTGTGTGTGACAGGTATTACATTAGCAAGCTTGGGCGGCTGTGATTCATCATTCAGGGCAGGCTGAGTGCTGGGCCGCTGTCAGGAAGCGTTTACATCATTAGAGGAAGAGGTGAGCCCACCTTTCCTAGGGTTAACATGGCGGCCATTGACTCTTAATTGGCTCCTGCATGTTTCATCCCCCTCTAGAGAAGAGCGGTTTGGCGGCCCAGATGAATGTCTATGGGCATCCTCCTGCTATGGGAAGGGGCTGAGGAGGGAGGGAGAGAAAGGCTTTTCCCTTAAATCAAGCTCAAACCAACTACAACATGTAGCATGCGGTTAAACACATGCCCAGGGTGAGATCAGAATGAGGCTGAGGGAAAATCCCATGTGAACAGATGTAATAAGAAGAAAAACAAGACTTGTGGATGCAGACATGATAACTGGTAATATTGACCTGGTACATCTTTTGGAGCTAACATAAAACAAATATGGTGCAGGAGTATATATGGCATTGTTGTGAATTTACCTGACATATAGCTTCAGCAGTACATAATTGCCATGAATAATAAACAAATGGCCCACAGGAGCCTTGCTGTTTACAGCTGTAATAGATAATATGGGTATTACTGATCATCCATGAGCCCTGTGGAGCATCAGTGTGTGCACAGAGCCCACCCTGCCCAGCTACTGGCCAAAAGCATCATTTCACTAACACAGACAAAACATGGGGAATACAATGAGGAATCCAAAGATACAATGTAGCCAGCAGGTCGGATTAATCCAAGACCTTGTGAAATTAGGTTGTAGGAGTTGCACCCATTGCTTTAACATGTCTGACTACATAGGAGATCTCAGGTGTAGTCATTAGACAAAATGCTGGTAAGAAACACGTGTTTTCAAGCAAACGACCTTGACTATTTGTTCAACAAAGACAAAGTGAATTGAGGAAAGAAGCATTAGATGTTAGTCTGAACTGAGTAAACAGAGAACGAAAGCCTATATATTTTTAATATCTGTAAGCAAATACCAGTGTCCACCGTGATCCCCGAGGCAGAACTGTTGCAGTGAAGCGTGAACACAGGCTACTGGCAGTTCTGCCAAAGCAGACAATTTGGACAGTTTATTCCATTGTGAGATCTCCACCTATTCAATTTCTATGATTTTGTCTCTGCGAATGCAGCTCCCTTAGAACTGTCAGTATCTGTTATCACCAGGACCGACCCGGCAGACGATTCCTACAGTAGCAACACACATCCATCACAACACACGCATTTCCTTATTTCGTCTGTGACTCGACTGTGATGAATGTTTTAAACCCATCTCTAGCAAGGGCCAGGAAGTACTGTCTTGTCTGTCATTTTGACTCAGCGTTGCAAGGTTTTGTTGAGAGAGATTGAACGAAACACACAAAGAAGTTGAAAAAAAGGCAGCCACAGGGCAGCAACAACTCAGCTTCAGTCAAAACAAGGGAACCACTAAGGTTATCCACTCGTTGTCAAGAAATCTCCATGTACTGATGACTGCTAAAGCACATCATCCAAAACGAAGAAAATGCTTGCAAAGTCCATCCCATTAACTAATGTAGGAATCTAATTTGATATCCATAGAGGTACTGAATGTGGAAATACAGTGAATAGCAAAATGAGAGCTGGAGTTATTTGTGAGGGCTCAATTAAATCCGCTAACGCACAAACGCTGTCTCTCCTCTGCCAGAAAACCACTTTAAGAATACCTGACATTTCCAAACACTTGCAAATACCTCCAAAAGCACAGACAAAAGAAGAAATCTAAATGTGCTCAAGACTTGGATTATTTAAACCATTTCCCCTCTGATACAGATTCTTATAGTTCAGCGCTTTTTCACAAAGGGACCGTCCTTCTGCATGAAAATAAGCGACCCTCCTCTGTCATTCGAAGTTCCACGCAGCCGTATTTTTTTGTTGACGCAGTTAGCTGTGCTTCAGGCGAAATCACAACTTGCTTTTTTGACCAGAGCCCTGATGGCTTTTTTTTCCCCTTTTTGTAGGAAACACAAGGAGAAAAACATTACTTCCATCCCAGTGCCCATTTGTTGCCCTTCCAGTGATGTGTGACCCTGTTTTATTTGATTTCATTTGTTCACTTTCATTACTGTTATTTCTTTTGATTTGCAGAAATGGCTATGCAGAGAGCAAAGACATGTATTGAAGATGACACAAAAGGAGCTCACTGGTTTAGGCCACTTCTTAAATCACTTGTTCACAATAGATAGTGTCCAGACAGAGTCCAAACATATAGTAACATCCAACAATGCTTTAAAAAATAATACATGGAAAATAGTGAATCATCTTACGATGAACTCATTTTGTGCATTTCTGTTCATGTGCATTAGCCCGTATCTGTGTTGAATTTTGCGTACATTTTTGCACTTGGAAATGTAATGTACCTTTTGTTTCAGGACAATAGTGACCACTCCTGCAATTTCTCCTCACGTCACGAGTTAAATTTGTTCAGTTCACATCAGTTGCAAAATTAGACTTTTTTTTAAAGATGAAAAACAGCATATAAGTGCTGCCATGCAATCATGCGCTGTGACACAGTGATTAATGACAGTGATAGTGGGAGGGCAGAGGCCAGGGCAGCTGACATGGTGCAGAGGCCCTCGGAGCTAACGAGCATTGGGCATAATTAGCAACTTAAGTAGCCTTATTATGCTCTGTCTGTGCCCTTCACACCAGGGGGCCCCTGGAATCAAGGTGGCACAGAGACCCACGTTCCCAAATGCTCACGAGTCACTATGCAATTACCTCATGGCTCAAAACTAGCAGTAACCACAGGCTGGAGAGAGGCGTCAATTAATATTGGAAAATATTGAAAACAGCTTGTGCGGTATTTTGTTCTGATTTGTACTTTTTAGTTAACATGTATCTCAGACAGAGTGTTTTTTCTGTTAACATCAGGCTGATTACCTTTTCAGAATGTACATACAAATGCACTGGGTTTTTTCTACTTTGATACACCATGTCCGATTCTCCAGCGCTCCTTCCAATCTGAAGTGACATTAGATGTGTTTGTTTTGTGTCTGGGTCTGAACATGATTACTTCTACGCTAGTGTTGTTCCACTACGTACCCACGCATTCCACCCATTATCCGAGATGTGGGTGGCAGATTTCCTCTGAGATGTGACCTCAACTCATAGGCGGCTCATGCAGTAAATGTGTTATTCCTCCGCTTTACTGAAAATGATGCGTTCGTTTTCAAAGAGCCCATTTGTGCACATGGTAGGAACCCCCGTCCCCTCCGCCCCTCCTTCCAGAGAGAGAGGGGGAGAAGGAGGAAAGGCGTTCTGATGGACGAGAACTCAATGCAGAATAACTACCACAATCACAGTTAGTCGTGGATATCAGGAATATTGGCTGGGAAGCCTTCACTTCACTGGCTGGGTAAACAAGCGGATGGGAGACTATTATTTACACGGTGTATGTGTTGGCCCTGGCTACACTCTAGGGCCTGACGATCAGATGAGAATAATTCATCTGAGTGACTGTGACGAAGGCTGATATTCACCAGTACTTAGGACAGCGTGAAATCTGCCCTACTTAAAGATCTCACATGAACAGTGGTAAAAAGAAAGTCAGGGTTTTGATGTACGTCTGCAAAACAGGAATTCATCATCTGCTTCCGATGAGTAAGAGACCTGCAGCCTCAAACATCGAATCACTGAATGAATGGAACAGAACGTGAAATAACCAATGTCATTCAAGGTCACAAAGGAAGACATTTGACTGACAGTGTGTCAGCTCTTTTACATTCAGTAATGATTCACTTTTGCCCCACACATCAGTGAGTGCAGTGGGCAACACCACCAAATCAAGGCACTCTTTTTAGATCAGACTATAATTATTAGTTATTGCCACCACAGCTGAGTGATAGAACATCAACAACACATACAACATGATTCAACCCAGCTCATCCTTTTCTAACTATTTGCTGAAATATCTTGTAGCACAAGTTTCCAGCCAACAGGGAGAGCTGTCTAGGCCCGGTGGACAGTGTGTCAGCAGGGTAGTCTTGTCACTGATGTGTGGGGACACATGGCCCCCTCCTGACTGGGCTGATCTGGATGAACCAGATGGGAGTGACTGTTTCCCCTCCCCTCTCTCCAGGCCCTGTCAGCAGAGGCTGTAGGGCCTCTCTCTGTTACAGAGCACCGAGGCCCCATGGAGGGCAGGGCCGCGCTGGTCTCCCCATGGGACACACAGAGAGGAGGGCAGATGAGACACCAGATAAGGCCTAAGTCCCTCCGACCTCCGTCATCCCTCTCTCTAATCGTTGGTCTGAAACTCTCCCACTCTAACGTAGCCCAGAGTCTCCCTGATCTGCGGCTCCTCTCAGCAGGCTGCACTCAGGCAGTGGCCACTTCTGCTTCATCCCGTCATAGAGTCTAGCTCTACAGCATTGGATTGGACCAGTACTACAGGTCCTGAGGGTTTAATCTGAGTATTAGATTCAGTTCATTTGTGAACTTGGTGGGGAGTTTCTGGTACCCTGGAAAGTCACAGGAAGTCATCCTCAACCCCCAGAATAATTACTTCCCTGCTCCCAACCCAGTCATCCTTCATGCACTCTGATAAATATTAACAAATGAATCGGAGTTAATGTTTTAAATTAAGCGTCTGTGACCAGTCATCATTAATAAGTGCTATGGAGGGCCGCGCTTGCGAACTCATTACAGTATTGTTCATTATTTATTACTGTTGACTCCCTAATGGTTTCTTAAAGGACCATTACAAAAAGACGTTCTTTATTTCGTCTGGGGGGGTTTTATGACCAGAAAATCCATCTATGAGAGAAGTAAAAGTGGTGCACAAAAGAAAAAAAGAAGTCTACTCCAAATCCATTTCCTGCAAAGGCTATTTGATTCTGGGCAGGACCACAGGATAGGTCTGCCAGTAAAACATAGATAGCACAAAATCTCTAATGGACTATGATGTGTGCCACACACACAAACACATACACATGCATGCGCTCACAGACGCACACGTACACAAATGCACACAACCGCGCACACTCACCCAAGCAAACACACACAGAGTCGCATGGTTGTCAAATTATAATGAAAACAAATTATTGAGGCTAGACCATAGTCTCATTCATCATCCTGGACATTTCAAAGGACAAATTTAAAGAGGACCTGCTGTCCCATTTGAGCAGTCGTAGCATCAGCAGTAGATAGAAAGTAGACCAGACATGCCCGTTCAAGGAAGGTGAGCCTTTGTCCTTGCCTTCTCTGTCAATGAGAGAAGGTACTTTAGACAACCACCGGGGGATGAACGGCTTAGATGGCCCACTGAGCAGTGAGCAAATGAATATTCAGTCTGTTTGCTGAGAGCTTTCTTACACAATATGGATTTAAATAGACAAAGAAAGACATTCTGTTTATAAAATAGATATCTGAAAATGACTTTTTGGTATTTGCTTAATGATTTTGCTATAATGACAATAATATAGTATCATGTATATAACTCGTGATATATGTATGATTGAACAATGTAAAAGAAGAAATCAAGGTTCAGTGTGTTTGGGCAACTCCAATTGCATTTCATTCATCCTTACTCATATCTGGTCTTCAGATATTCTTTCAAGAGCTCAATGAATCCTTTTCATGAATCTTGTCCTTCTTTGCTACAAGACAGACAGTTTTAGAGAATGGTTCTGGGAAATGCAGCCTTCAGCAGTACACATAATGTATTATCCAAGAGAAAATACACAATGGAGCAAGAGAAACTATAGATTACAGTTTGCTAAGAGTCTTTCCATTTTTCACTTGAGACGCTTCCTCAGAACCCCTTCAGTGAGGCCACAGACTGTTCAGAGAACACCATGCATCATACCCTGGGCATTTTGATGCATTATCTTGCAAGGCAAGAGGCTGCTGTTATTTATAATCAACCAGTCTCCGCCACCCTTCCCTCCACTACGCAAACCAACAACAGTGCATGCTGGCATGGCTGTGTTTCTGGGGAGCCGTAGATACCAGACAGACATCCTGACAGCATAACTGATGACTCAGCAGTCTGTGCACACAGGCCATTTTGTCATGAGTGACATGTTCATTTCGCCAGTAAATTCCTTCAAGAATAGCGTTGAGCTGCTTAACTAAGATGTTGGAAGCGCTGCTCAACCGTGTCCACCAGCAGCAGCCATGTCTAGCAGCAGCCTGGTAACTGCAGCTGCAGGTCCAAAGTTAGAGAGAGACTGGTGGGTCTCCTTTATGCAGGAAGAAAGAGAGGTGACCATTGTACAGAGCCATTCCAGAAATCACCCGAGTAATAAGTTGACATAATGTTGTCAAATATTTCAGAGAGAGCCAGCAAAGTGACAGTGATTGAATTCAAATCGATCTGTCGGATGAGTGTGTACGAAAAGCCAATTGCAATTCAGGGACATGAGGCACATGCATACATTTGCCAAGTGAAACAGAGCCTTGAGGACATTATAAATTGGAGGGAGCAATCGAGTCTGGAGTTAGATTTCCATTCAATTCCTCCATAATTAGATCTCCAGCCTCTAATTGACTTTCTAATTTTTCAATTAGCAATCAGAGTCAGGAAATAATTTTAGTGGAGACCAAATCGCGCTCAGACTTGCTAATCACTGTGCAAAAGAGAAAGCAGACAAGTCCAGACAAGAACATGAAGGAAAAATATGAAAGAATCTTTCTCCCGAAATGTTTCGTTGATCTTTGACGTAATTATCAATCAGTCTGACACTAAGACTTTTAGGATAGATGTATGCTTTGGAAAGTAATGCCTTGTGCAGCAGCACTCTGATAGGTCAGTTCTTGTGGTTGTATCAGGAGCTGTGTCACTGATAGGTCAGTGCTTGTGGTTGTACCAGGAGCTGTGGCACTGATAGGTCAGTTCTTATGGTTGTACCAGGAGCTGTGGCACTGATAGGTCAGTTCTTATGGTTGTACCAGGAGCTGTGGCACTGATAGGTCAGTGCTTATGGTTGTACCAGGAACTGTGGCACTGATAGGTCAGTTCTTGTGGTTGTACCAGGAGCTGTGGCACTGATAGGTCAGTGCTTATGGTTGTACCAGGAACTGTGGCACTGATAGGTCAGTGCTTATGGTTGTACCAGGAACTGTGGCACTGATAGGTCAGTGCTTATGGTTGTACCAGGAGCTGTGGCACTGATAGGTCAGTTCTTATGGTTGTACCAGGAGCTGTGGCACTGATAGGTCAGTTCTTATGGTTGTACCAGGAGCTGTGGCACTGATAGGTCAGTGCTTATGGTTGTACCAGGAGCTGTGGCACTGATAGGTCAGTGCTTGTGGTTGTACCAGGAGCTGTGGCACTGATAGGTCAGTTCTTATGGTTGTACCAGGAACTGTGGCACTTGAACAGCATCCCTCCAGTCATTAACACAAGTTCATTCACTTCTAATGACCAGACCTGGAGTCCAGAGAGGATTCCTATTCTCTATTTACTGCACATCCCTTTCCATATGTCATGGAAGTGGTCGACAGTTTTGTTTGTAAATGAGGGAAAACATATGCTGGATGATGATGGTTCAACAGGGAAGAAATCATTTTGACATTTCCCTCTTTATTGGAAACAATTTATTGTGTACTTCAAATTGAAATTCAAGTCTTTATCTCAACCACTCTATCTTTGACAAAGACAACTAAGTCTTTGTCCAAACTCCATCCAAACGTACCTAAACTATGATTAATAGGAGTCTCTTAGCACACACTGACATGGTTATAAATGGTTCGACTGTGAAGGAATGGGTGGCAAGCTGGCTTCCATCTGGGCCAAGAGAGGCTCTTACAGCTGGCCGGGCAGGAGCAGGGCACCTCCTGGGGGACTGGAGGGCCTATTACAGCAGATGATGATTCATAGCCTGGCAGTAATGAAGTCCCTCTTCTCATCGGCACTAATTAGGAAGTATGGATCTCTGGACGGAGGAGTATGGAAGTCAGGAACGGAGAGCGATAGAAGATTTGGGGTGATTGTGTGGAGAATTCCTGATCCCCTCCAGGATATGGGTAAGTTTTTTTATATTACGGAGCAGAATTGACACACGTTCTGTTCAAATGTAACTGAGGCACAGTTGTGACAGTAATTTCCTTTGTGACGGAATATAATGAGTAGCAGAAAAAATCGTGACACTGGAGGATTAAGGGGCGCGAAGACTCACAGTCTCTGAACTGGTGTCTCACAGTGTGTCTCCAGTCCAATCCCCAACATCACAGAAAGGGCAGTAGTTAAGGTACGTTGTACAAGCAACAACCCTTTGCCAGGATACACGTGTATTTTGAAGCTGAAATCCGATGGGATGTCTTCCTAACAGCCTATCCTGCTAAAAGTGACACTAGTTGGACTGAGATGTGTTAACACCGCTCCAGAGTCCCTCTCCTCTGATGGGCATGTTGTCTGCTCCTCTCTGCTGGGCCACCCACAGTGGGTAATACACACTTGACAACCTCCTGCTGAGAGCTAGCTTGGCAGCAAGGGCCAGGAGCCAGCCACTCCCTCATTTACATTTTGGCTGCTGAATGCTCATTTTAATTGGATTACTGAACTATGATATGATTTTCATATCTGTTGTCAGAGAGAATGAGCGCAAAAGAGAGAGTGTGGTTTATCTACTTTCAAGGACATATTGTTGGATTATGATCTCAGAGTGGGCAGAAAATATGTAAATACAGGTTAGGAGTGGAGTTGAGAGGTTGGAGTCAAAATGAGGCTAGAAGTAGATAAGGGCCTCATTAGAGAAAGTGTGCATACTGGTGGTCTATGTTTGGAGAAGGCGTCTGTCCCCTGAGGGGCTTGCTAAATGAGCGGCAGATGCAGGTGGTGGAATCCGCTCTGTGGAAAGCACACAGAAAAGAAATAATACTTATTTGGGAATAATGGTAATTGTATGAATTATCCTTGAATCACCAGTAATGTCTTGCAAATCTTCTGGGACATTTGGCCAAAATAGGATACATTAAAAATAAATTATGATTTTCTAGGATTATCAAAATATTATTTTCCAAAGCCCAAAACAACCATAAAAAACTAACCCACCGACATTGAGTTAATGAGTAGTGTTCAGTAGTGTGTGTTATTTTTCAAACTTAGAGGGGAGGCATGGATGGCTGCTGTAAGGTCTCCACCACAGGAGGTCACAGTTCTACTTACCAACACGGATGTCATCTCTGTCATTGTAATCACAGCCACCATCACTCATGGGTGAAACAGCAAGTTCCAGTACATAACATCCTGGAGAAGTCAGTGAGCAGTTCCTGTCCATAACACCCTGGAGAAGTCAGTGACCAGTTTCTGTCCATAACACCCTGGAGAAGTCAGTGACCAGTTCCTGTCCATAACATCCTGGAGAAGTCAGTGACCAGTTCCTGTCCATAACATCCTGGAGAAGTCAGTGACCAGTTTCTGTCCATAACATCCTGGAGAAGTCAGTGACCAGTTCCTGTCCATAACACCCTGGAGAAGTCAGTGACCAGTTTCTGTCCATAACACCCTAGAGAAGTCAGTGACCAGTTCCTGTCCATAACATCCTGGAGAAGTCAGTGACCGGTTCCTGTCCATAACACCCTGGAGAAGTCAGTGACCAGTTTCTGTCCATAACATCCTGGAGAAGTCAGTGACCACAGTATTCTGCTTCCTCCAGTTGCATCTCAATTGGTGCCAAACTGTATGATTGACTGAGAAATTGAGCATGTGATAGAGAACAATCTAAAACTTACACTGATTTATCAGATTCTTTCTCCACTTGGAGGGCTTCAATTACCTTGAGGGGCCAATTCTGCCTCTCATGTCATTTAGAAGGAGGTATTGCACAGCATTATTCATGCACAATAATTACATTGCTTCTCTGTAACATGACAGTAATATGGGGGAGGAGTGATGGGGATGTCTTCCAGTCATATCAGTCTCAACAAACATATTCCCTGCAGGTCTAGTTAGATCACAGGAAAGTGCTCTGATATTGTTACCTCATTCCAAAGAACTGTAATAAGATGGCAAGAGTGAAAAAGTGCTTCTGCAGTTTGGCTCCTAACTGTAAACAAAGCTATACGTTATTGTTACAATGTGGAGTTGCCAGACTGGGAAGCCACATCTGATGCTATTATAGCAGCTGTAAATCTGAGATGTGGCCAGTTCTGACCCTTCCTCAGTTACTGGTAAAGATCTCAGTTGAGAGCTAAATCACGTTCAATTACTTATTTTTTTAAGAAACCGATTAATCTTTTGGTAAGTCAATGTCGGTGTATCTTTATGTGGTGATGTAAAACGCCTGACAATGTCTATGAATCTGCAGGATATGATGTATATCCTTATTTCCATTACGTTTTATGTCATTGTTTGTGAATCACACCTCTGTTTTCATCAAAGACATCAATTGTGTAAGTTACGGTGTGAACCTTTCCAATCGAACACAGCAACAGTTACTCAGTAGATGTGGAGTTGGTGGAGTCTGATCTTGTCACATGAGAACAGGTAGCACATTTTCTATGCCAAGATGTACCTCACCTCAGGTGGCCCATAAGTTTTAACTGCCTCTGACAGTTGAAGGGAAGTTTCATGAAATGTCTACCTCAACAATGTCAGCCTGCAGTTTTAATGCATACTGTCATTCCTCACTAACCCAGTGCTAGTGCCATCAACCCCATGTGGTGAAAGGCAAAGGCAGAACTGAAATAACCCTCATACTGTGTTATGAAACTTTAGACACCATTAGCCCTACAATATCACACATTCCATCATCTGCGACTATTACACCGCCAGAGCAAGAGAAATATAAAAGAAACTATAGAAATGATCTTCCCCTCTATGTGATATTGGAAACTATATTTCATTCTCTGTAATTAGGGTAGCAGAGTATGAGGTTCATTTCTCCACTATTCAGGGGGAATGAGAATATTTCTCTCAGACTGATGAGATTGGCTGTGTAATGAGAACAGTTTACACGTTCTACAACAGAAAGCAGATAGCGAAGCTGGACGACAATAAAAGAGGCAGATGGAATGAAGGATCAGAGGAAGACAAGCCTGTTATGGATGACTGGCCCATTCCTGATCACCACAGTTAGTTGAACTCTCATGGCAGAGTGAGAGAGACACAATGTGGTATATCATCTTGGAAGGCAAGGGATTGTTTCACATTCTCCAGCCAAGAGAAAGTGAACATTGTGCTGATGCTCTGGTGCAGTATTAAAGTTGAGGTCTAGTAAATCAATGTATTACGTGACTGCATAATTACATATATCATACAACACTAAATAGATTATCCCTGTGGAGCCAATCCTTCTATTCTCTCTCGCTGCTGAGGACCACTGAGGTTTGATTGTCATGATAATACTGTACAACACTTTTCTCATTTAACCAGGGGTTCATACATTGGCCTATACCATAGCAGAAATGAGAGGGTTAACAGACTGCAGTTTCCCTTCACAGATTGGAGGATTGATCTTTCCCTCAGGAGGTGCGGAAAGAATCAACGTCACCTACCTCACACTTTTAATTGCTGATACTGTGAAACATTATTGAGTGATGAATTCACCCATCAAGATTTTGCTTGCTTAGCCAAAGAGGATGTTGCCAGGGCAATGTTTTTCACACACAGATGATCCAGCTCAGTTAGCTCATTTTAGCGACATGCTTGAAGGTGAGAGCATCTCTGCAGTGCTCACCCTACCTCTGGTGGAGCGCAAAGATTCAGTTTCTAGTTTTGAGTGGCAATGCTAACTGCAGGTCACAACACACCTGACCTCAACCTCACTAACAAAAGGGAGAGAAGAGAGGTGGCAAATCCGCCTGTGACTTTGATGAATAGATCACGCCTCGCTTTCAGCCATGTGACCTTTTTACACACAAATCACAGGCACCCGCGAAGGCGTCCAGGCCTCATGTACAGTATGATATTCTACAACCTGTGACTTTTTCCAGAGGGTGTGTTGTTGTGGGCAGTGGGGGTGTGTCACTAATTTGAATGCGGAACAGTAAACATCTGCCTGAAGTCAGGAAGATTCATCTCCCTGTCATTTTCAATTCTGCTTAGCGGGGCTGCCGCCATACTCCCTTCTCCACTCGCATCATGAGAGAGAGAGGAGACGGAAAAATGGAAGACAACAAATATTAATGAGGTGTTACACAGAGAAATAACGATGTGTGCAGTCCCTGATAGATCTGCTCTTACTTAATGACATGTGCGATTATGCTAGCATCCATTAGCGCTTGGTCTGAAGCTAGCATCGCTGAGAGCTTTGATTCCATCAGCTCTGTGCCTTCACTCCCTTCTGTAACTCAGACTAGTCTCTAAAGGCAGTCCTGTATTGAGTCTTGCTCTGACTTGACATTTCTATAGCATCTTCCAGGAAAGACACGCCGTACAATCTGCCGTGATAAACCAAACTGGTTTGCCAAGCTGCTCACTTGGTTAAAAAACATAGAAAAGTCTGTGCACAGATGGAACCACTATAGTTCTGGCTTTGAGTTTGTGGGCGATGCTACAAATTCTACCCTGTATTTTATTTCAACACAAGACTCTTTTTCAGAAACACAGACAGTGGAAAGAGTGGGAATTATCTTCAGACAAAGCTGTCTTCTTGCAGTCTGGAATTAAACATCTCCCACACAGCCAGAGCAAATATTAACACAGCTCTGAGTATTAATATTAGCAAATATAACAGGATATGTACCAATCCCAGGAGCAGTGTGAGCCCAATTGCCAACAAAGCCCTTACATCATCTCTTTAGCACCTTCTTCTGGCATGGTGCAAGCTTTGGATTCCAGATAAGGAAAATCTGACATGATCATTCAAACCTTTTGTCAGAGGATAGATCGGTCCCTTGCTAAGCGTTTCTCAACAAACCATGCATCACATTATCAATATATGCATTATTGCAATCAAACATCCATAGTCATTACTTCTTACTGATGATGCTGCTCTCCCCTGGTAACAGTGAGCTATTGCTCCTCCAGGCTTGAAGCCCTTGGGCCGGTGCTCTTGTGTCTTGGAGAGGCTAGACAGCGATGCAGTCTTCCTATGATCTTAATTAACTTGCCCCTCTCCCTTGAGAACTCTGGCTGAATTAATCTCAAGGACAATAGACAGGATTAATTCATTTATTTACCCAGCAAGAGCAGCTAATCAAATTCTGACGTGGGTTGCTATCTGTCCTTCATGCGTGCAGCTCCAGGATTAATCTCCATGCAGAGGCAATAAAAAGAATTGGTTTGCACAATGACCATGTGCTCTCAGACACACATGATACCTGGAGAACAGATATTATAGCAACCTTTGGGAGCATGAAGGCCATTAATTATGGTTGGATTATTAACACTTGATCTCAGGGCCACACTAATCAGAAGATCGGTTAACATGGGAAATGAAAATGACAAAAGCCAACAGAAATAAACACTGTACTTCCTATATGGCAAATCCTATGGTCCACACACCAAAATAACTCGCCATTCAGCATCACTGTGCAGATTTGAGTCATAATCTTACCCAGCATTTGATTGTTGCCTCAGGGTGGGATACACCATGTTAAAGGTTCACATTGACTCCAATATGGCTCAGACTTCACATATACACTGAACCATAATCAAAAGACTAGTCATAACTACTCATCAAGGACAACCACAAAGTTTTATTTGAACAAATAACTCAGAATACATGAATATTTTTAATAAACCAGACCAGGGCTTTGCCATGGCTATGATTACATACCCCAGGGGTGTAAACCAAACATTAAAAAAAACCTCCAGCTTCCCCCCCTAATTTAATACTCCCCCAATCTGTTCAGTTCTCTGTCAGCTTCAGTAGGAGCAGACTCACCACTGCTCTGTATGGGGAGACATCAGAGAAATGTGTGTTATTTCTCCTACACAGGAAATAGACATGGGCATGATGGAAATTGCCTCTTCGCAGACCCCTGTGAAGAGCATTTTCATATTTTCATGCCTTTATCATTTCCTTTGAAAACCAGGAGGGGAGGGGGCATGGATCCTGTGTGGCACATGGCGCTTCATGCGTTCACCACCGAGATGTTCAAATGGACCTGGAACGAGACAAGAAAGGCGTTGGCAGGCTGTGCGGTCCCCCTAGAGCGAAATGGCAGTTGAGTGGGCCAATGGGACAGATATGTGGGGTGGGGTGGGGGGGTTTCCAGTGAGACAGAGTCTGTGGTGGGCCTATTTATCTAATGCTTCTTTTTTCCTTCTGCCTCTTTGATATCCACTGACCAAAATCAACTGCGGGACTTTCCTCATCAGAGGATTTTTTTTTTTGTTGCTTTGCTCCAAAGTAACATGTGAGACTCAGCCTTCAGGCTATCGATTAGCTTTGACTGTGTGACAGCAGTTACCAGTGGAAACAGTTGACTGGAAGCAATCCCACAGGGGTCTGGCTATTTGTGGGCTACAGCAGATTACTCCACTGAATACTAATGTTATCAGTCACATCCAATAACTGCAGCACTCCTACACAGAAGAACATTAAACAGCAATTAGAGGACCAGATGATCAAAATATAGAAAATATTAAACAACATTCATTTATATTACAAAAATCCTTTTGAGAAACTAGTACAACTAGTTTTTTCGTTTTGATCAAAGCCAAAACCAGAGTGGGAAGAGTCCAGAACAATGTCCACAGCACAGTGGGAATCAATGAAACTTTAACAACCTTAACAACAGCACACACTCCACATGACGGAAAACAGTAAAACTACTGACATCATCACAACAGCTCAACTGACCATCTCTCCTGGCTTTCATTAGGGAAGTGCAGTATAGTGGAGGGGGTGGAGAAGGAGAGAGGGAAAGAGAAAGGCAGAGTCTCTAAGGGTGTAAATGTGATTTAGAGATGGTGTGCACTGTTTACACGTCCTGCCCAGAGGGATGCTCCTCTGTTGGCAAGAGAACACAGTTAGCATGGCAGGCACGTATAGCCTCGACCCCATCCTCCAATCGCTTTTTTTTTCAATCTAGCTCTTCCTCTTCTCACTTTCTCACACTCCCTCTCCCTCACTCTCACTCTCTCGTTCACACTCTTTCACCATTTCTCTCTTTTCTCTTTCTCCTCCCTTTCTTTGTCTTTCTTCCTATTTGTCTCTCTCTCTGCATCCACTGTCTCTGTGTTCCAGCTGCTCAGGGGCGTGCGATGGTCTGGGAAAGATTAATGCATCTTCAACGGCATGCCGTGAAATCAAATTAGTGTACCCCATCCATACATGGCGGGCCAGGCCAGGACCGCAACAGGGACAATTTCTCAATAACCGACAGTTCTTCTCCTTCCCCAAGAATACATGTTCATTATTCAAATAGAAACTTGCTTAATTTCGGTGTATGGTGTCAGAAATAGAAGAATCTTTTGTGCGGTAGGATTAGAGAGCACATATCAGTAAGCTGATGCTGGCTTGATTGTTCAATACATGTGTTTGGTCTGTCTCACACAAACATTGAATCTTATTCTATAAAGGATTATATTATAAATTGAGGGAGGTGAGAAAAGCCACTCATGACAATGTCACATCATATTAGCTCCGCCATGCCTCTGTTGAGCGTGCCCCCATCAAATCCATCAGGGGACAGACTAACATCCTCCACAATATGAGGTGTTCAAATTGGATTTGCAGAGGGGATTTCTAGTTATTCTGGGTTCTGCATGCATTTCCTGGTTCAGTCAAGATAGTGTTTGATCACGTAATCAGACGACATATGAGGAGGGATGAAGTCATACGCAGAGCTCACGGAGTAATCAGCTGGAGGGCCAGACTGAGGGCCAAACTGAGGGCCCGGCAAGGGAGCTGGATCCTCCTGATCCATACCTCTCATCGGGGGTCAGTCCTCCAGCAGGAGATAAGCCCAGCAAGGTCACGTCTCTCCAGGCTCCCAGACTGTACTCTGCTCCTGAAGAAAGAGGGACCACTGCCTGTCACCCTCTTCACCTCCAGCTTGTATCTGTCTGTCCTGATCTAATCATCTATTTAGAATGTGTGCTTGAATGTATACCTCCACCACCCCTCCCCCATACTGGCTCTGAGAAACAGGAGGCTTTCAACCGTACAACAACATCCAATAGAAGCCGAACGATGAGTTGATGCTGTATCCCATCATCTTAGAAGATGTGATTGGCCGATGTATTATTGATATCTTATCTCCCAGGCTGAATAAATGTAATCACCAGTAATGATTCTTGTCAACCCGATCAGGTAAACCACCACACCCCTCACACACATTAGGGGCCGTGACTCTACTGTGCCAGTCTGGGGAGACCTCAGGGCAACATGACTCATCCACAAGCAATTAGTGTGCATGGTGCTCATTCCACAACCTCAACGTCTCAAAATCCAGCTCATAATAATGAATGGGATCACATACCCGAAGAGCGGAAAAAAGTGTTCTTGTAAGCCAACCAAAAGCCTAGTTTATTTTTTAGTTCATTTTTCTGGTTTGCATCCAATTTGAACAATGTCTACATTATTACATTATTTCCAAGAGTAGTGGCATTGTTAGCAAGTTTGGAGGCCTCCGTTTGTACGAGTCTGGTACTGAGATCTGGGTGGGGGTTGCATCTAGGTAAGGATGTAATAAGTAGTGAGGCAAATAAAAGTGGCTTTTGTGACAATTACAAAGTGCACGTGAGCTGTGATATATAAGCATGTGCTCAGGCTGGAGGAGACGGGGGTGATCAGTCTCAGTGGAGGCAGAGGAAGCAGGGAGGAGACCTAACAAAGACTAATTGGGACCTGCAGGGTAGACCGATAGTCAGGGATTGCACACACTTCCCCCCAGCAGAGAACTGGGGGATCTGAGTGCACCTGGATCACTGAAGACAAGCAGGACAGAGAAATCACACAAACACACACACACACACACACACACACACACACACACACATAGACACACATACGCATAGACACTCCAGGGGAGAAATAAGACCATGTGGAATCTTCTGACAAATAATATATAATTGTTACCTAGACTTGACTGAAACAATCCTAACTTCTCTTTGTTTATTCAATTTTATTTGATCATATTATGCTTATGTGATGGTTATGTCTGCTGTTTTGTTTGTGGTAGACGTCTGAAAAATGGGATTTCTCAACTATTGTTCCAGCTCTTTAACCATGTGATCGGGGTTGTTTCCACTCAATACCCTTCCTTAAAGGTGAGTAGTGACTTAAAATGCAGGTCATGTCTGATGATACAAGCCTTTGGACAAGCGTGCACATCCCCAGAATGCGCTTCTCTTTACCCTATTGACTGGGGATGAGTCTGTCAGTGGATCCGGATTAAAGTCTTAAGACTATCTATAAAAAGGGGCAGGGCTTGTACTGGGACGTGTCAGAGATTTGTTTACTGTCAGAGGCTTGTTAGTGGAAGGGAGGGAGAAGATATAACTGCAGAATAGCCAAGTCCGGATTCCTCCTTCAATGTCACCTTAAGATTGCCCATCTCTTACAGGCGCGATAACACTTGGCTCTTAATTAATCATCCACGCCCTATCAATGTGTCAATAAGTCAAGAGCACGGGGCTATCTGGGGCAGCACACCAAATGTGTGAGTTCTCATTTAGCCGTCTCCTTGATGCTGGAGCCATGGGCAGAGATTTAGGTAGGGATGGTAGGGGCATGTCCCCTCCAATGTTCAGGGAAAATGAAATATCCCCACTCACATTTGGACAGCGCACTCTGTAGGTTTGTTTCTTGCGCATACAGGACTGGCTTAACTCCACTGTACAGTCAGTTTGGCCTGATAGCTATTGATGGAGTTAGATGCTGTATGATGATAAGTAGTTAGGAAAAATCTGTTAAAGAAATTCCAATAAGATGGTGAGGCCAAGCAATTGTAATGTTTTTTGTTGGACAAGTTCTCATTAGAATATGCAGGGGATAACTGTGGGGCAATTGTGTTGTTATAGAGTGTTGTGAAGTAGGAAAAAGGATGCATGTCTATGAGTTGAGACATGTGTTACAAATGGTTTTACAATTCCTTGGTGTTGCTTTGATTGATGTTCCCCTCAGATATCCAGGTAAATCAGTGCTGTAGTTGGTTGGCTTTATTAACCAAATTATAACAGCGATTTTCCTCCCAGCTTCACATTCCATCCCACCTGTGTGTCCTTGAACATTTTCAAACCAAACATATGTCCTTGCAAAATCCCTGGCACTCAAACGCCTCACCAGAGCAGAGCAAGCAGAGCAACACCCTGAAACTGAGCTGTTGTTTGTTTCACTCTGCTTGCCTTGTCGATGGTATGTACGGTAACCGAACAGCATATTCTCATCCTCAATGGAAACTGGTAGTGTTTAGTTGGTGTTCCACAGGCCATGCAAGATCTGCATAACAGCCTTTTACTTGTGTGAGGCAGCAAACAGAGATTATTAAATAAATCAAGTCAATAATCCCGCCTGCCCGGCAGCAATGAGATATATTTGTCTTTGCTGCTCTGGTCCTCTCCTCTTACAATAGGCCTAACCTCCTTTAAAGCCAATTAGAAATTAAATCTATTCTGTTTGTCGTGATGGGAGATCAAACGTTACCTATGTCTCTGTGCACACAAAATGCTAATGCAATACTCTTCTCCCTCCCCCTCCCACATGGATGAATATTGAGTGGGCAGAGCATGCCTGCGGTAGCCACATGCAGATTACCTGCCCACAGACCTGTTCCTAATTATTATTCATGTTTACAAACTTTCATCTCCCGGGATGGTCCGCAGACCCAGGCGCATACCTAATGAGCAAACAGAGGCGGTGCCGGCACACAGGGCTGGACATGAATTTATTCATGCGGACCACACGGTAAAAAGAGCCCAGCCACGAACGCACCCTGCATCTCCCCCTGCATCCCCTGGAGACCAGGCATTTATGAAGACATTCCCTCAACAACATTACAATAGCATTACCATTCTCTACCTGCGTCATGATTGCATTCATTTCTCATTCCCCTCCCTTACCCGAATCCAGCGAGTGTATGGGCAGCAGGTAAGAGAGGGTTTGTGTCTGCGGCTCTCCAGGGGCCCGTGGAGCCATGCCAACGGCGGCACATATACGGCCCCTCTCCAGTCTGGGAGCTTCCAGCACCTGCGAGGGGGAGAACAGCAGGCTGACTTCTAGCTATTGCACACCAATCTGTTTAAAAAGGGGGAATGCATAAAAGTGAGAAAATAGAATCCCGGGGGACCACCCAGACACACTCAAGCACGTATACAAAACACTCCCCACTGCCCTCAGCACCCAGACATCTCTGTGGCTGGCGACTGACTGGGCTCTCAGACCCAGGGGCATAGGTTGGCATAGGTTGTCCAGGATTTCCTGATCTGTGTGACGTATGACGACACATGTCCCACAAAGCAGCCTCCCACTTCTGCTGTTGAACTCTTCCACAAGTCGTCACGACCCTCCTGGGCTCCCTGCAGTCAGCTGCTGCTGAGTATGTACAACTCTCCAGCCACAAGATGGTCCGAAATTCACTTCTCATTAAACAAGTGTGAGTTTTTTGGCACATTTCTCTGAGGGCAGCTATTATAATTAGTGGTGTGCAACAGAATGTGTTTACACTGCATAACAAATGAAACATGAATATGTGTTCACTTGGTGCAGTCTTCTAATTCCCTAATCTGTTCAAAAACAGTACATTAACATATAGAGGGGTAGAGTGGTTTCCTGACTGCTCATAATTGTGTCTGTTGTCAACTTGGTGTCCATCAGCTCTGTGAGAGAGAGAGGCATGTTCAGTCATTATCGCCAGCTGTCACATCTAGATGAGGCATAAAGACAACAGAGGTTGAGTGATGGCTGCTGCTTGAGTACTCTCTCAATGACAAGGAAGACACGATGCTTGGCTGTTGCACATCTCTGACAGGAACATGTAAGCCGCGTAGTCAGCACAGCTATTTTACAAATGCCGCCATGTTCTGAAAATGGCCATGAACAGACACTCAGGGACTGTAACAATGGCATTGTTTCAATCATGCACCAAAATGCACAGCTATGTGCAAGTAGTTTCACATCATTAATGTGAATCATTGAAGTAAAGGCAATTCATTTTTCTTGCATGAAAAGTCTGTTTTGGAAACAAGGGTACAGAGTTCCTGTTTGGTGAAGTGAATTCATGGAGGGCTAGCCTCATGAGCTAAATGGGTGATTTAATGGAGTAATGAGTCATTAGCAGAGCTCATCCTGGGATATATGCAATGCCAGCTCTGACTGAGCTCCATTAAGTCTATGTCTGCAGGCCTGGCCTGCCCCTCCTCCTCCCTAAGTCTGACCACTGGCTGCTCTGCTCCAGCCTACAGCCATCAGTTTATACACAGCCGAATGCCTGTGGTCACACGCACACAGACACATGCACATATTCAGGGTCCAGCCATGGCTCTGGAGGCTCCAAGACACTCAGAAAGAGAGAGAGAGAGAGAGAGAGAGAGAGAGAGAAAGAGAGAGAGAGAGAGAGAGAGAGAGAGAGAGAGAGGGACAAAGAGAGAGAGATGGAAGACCCAACCTCTTCTAAATAAGACCATACCCCCAAAACAAATCTGTACTTGTCTCCGATCTGAGCTGTGCAAGCCTCAACCGCAGGGGAAGGAATCAATTCCGCCTGACCTTCTTACTTAATCACCACTCGCTCCACTGCCACTCTGCCCAGACCTCCCCAGACCTCTAGCTCTCTCAGACAGTGTGGAGGGGGTGGGTGAGGGAAGAGGGGATGGGTGAGGGTTAGAGGGGGTGGGTGAGGGAAGAGGGGGAGATCCACAGTGGAAGCTGCAGCAGTTAGTGTTGGGGTTGGGTAAGGGCAGGACTTGTAACTGCAAAGTAGAATCAAAATAACTTTTCCCTAGCTCTGTGCGGGAGATGTGAAGCCCTCCGTTGTCACCCCTAACTCCTTGTAAAGGGCACTCACAGTGCCTGCTGTATCAGACCAGCTACATAGATGCGTGAGAAGTGAGAGCGTGTGCAGAGGCCCTTGGCAGACCGAGGCCCCGGAAGTGTCAAACACAGATAGGTCAGGCCAGGGTGGTGTGAGATGATGTGGGCTGTGTGTGCCCTGGGGGGGGGCAGAGGCAGAGCACAGGTCTGACAGGGGACTGCAACGCTGCCGTGTTTCACAGCTCTCAGGCCGTTTTACACCTCCCTAAATCCCTGTTTCCACTTGGATGTCTGCAACCTGGTGTGTGACCCGCCTCAGGGGAGGAGTTCGACCACATAGAACAAGTGGACCAAGCACTGAGGCTCTCTGTCTCCTCTGACTACCCCAGGGGAGGAAGCCAGTCTTGATCATGAAGGCAATGCACAGTTTTGTGTAAATGTTTGATCGCAAACTGTGTGGTTCCTTTTAAAATGGATTGTCTCGCGTTTCAAAGTCATGTATCTACTAACATAGCATGAAGTTAACCAACACATGTTAGGTTTGCACTAACACCATAGTAATTGCCCGTGCATTGTTGTCCCTCTCCAGTCTTCAACAAGCAGACTTCCTCCTGCATAGTACCCTTGCTGCAGCGTCTTCAGTCGCCCTTCATTGAAAGATATGAGGGGAATTAGGTTCTTGGAACATTCTGCCGATAAGCACACACACACAGACACAGACACCTGGCCTGCAGAGAACCCACTCCTCTCCTCTCGAGAAAGCACACAGACACGTACCCGAGTGAAGCGAGCCTGCCCCTGTAGAAGGTCAGAGAAAGAAGAACCTGCCTGGGGACCAGGAGGCTGAAGAGGAGGCCTAAACACCTGACACCACAGGCCCTCAGCTACGCAACAGCAGCCACAGCGCTACGTGATCTACTTACTCCTCTGCCAATTAAACTGTGTCAAGACTCTAAGGCAGCTGTGAGGTGGATCTATAAGAACAGGGAATCCAAGGGGGAAATCAGACAGCAGAATATCATGGAGAGGTTGAAATGGCCACACCTCGACTTCACAGGGGCAGAAAAATCTGGCCACAGTATTTAAGCCATCCTGGAAGGACATCATGGTGTGGCTTTAGTGTATAGACGGCTGCGTGCTACGTAGGATAGTGGAGTGTGGGAGAGGTTGTATGGTGACGCAGAAAGACCATGACAAGTGTTTTGTGTTGGTGTAATGATAGTACAGAATTCTAGCCAGGTGGTAATAAAGATCATCTATCTGCAGAGATGCTTCACACCTTCACTTTGTTCCTTAATTTATTCCCCGAAGCAGTGTGAGTGATTTTGTCTGCTCTTTCCTTTATATTAAACATCGCACCCTATTAGCTCTCAATAATCATTTGCTGCAGCCAAGGACACAATGATTTCCCTTGACGCATAAAACTGCAATAACGTCAACTCAGTTTCAGGAGGAATATTGCCATCATTCGTTTTTATATGTCTCCCCCGGCCAGCGAAAGTGGCTCCACGGGATTTTCTTTCTGTTATACCGAGGGGGGAAAGCGCACAAAGCACTTGGAACTTTCAAAAGTTGCTAGAAAATCACATTTCTGCAGAGCTTTCCAGAAATCCCCATCAAAGTAGGGGAAAATGGGTCTTGGAAGTGAAAATAGGCTGTGCACGACACCTTCTTTCTGAAGGAGACAGATAGTTAAATAATGTCAGCCCAGGTCTTGAAAGGAGAGCTGGCTGAATTTGTCATGTACTGTGCCTACTGGAACAATATGTAATGCTGCCTGTGTCAGACGTGCGGCCAGAGAACCATTTCCATGACACAGAATGAATGTCCCGCAGAGTGAATGGTTACTGTACCAGCAGATTCTCCAGGAGATGCAGTGATTCAGTTCGACAGTGTGATTGCTGTCTTTCCTTTCTATTCATAAAGACCTTTCTGATGAAAGTTTGAAATAACTCTGAAAAGTTTCTTGTTATAAAGACAGGCTCCTTTTTACAAGATGATGGTTGCCTCAAATAAAATGTGTCTAATATCTCCTTCAAAAGTGTATACTTCATTCATAGTGCTGTACAGAGTATCCCTAAGGTACTGTAGAGTACGTGCTGTTTAGAGTAACCCTGAGGTATTGTAGAGCACAGGTCAGTTGGAGTCTTCACTGTATCTTAACTTCATCCTATTATCACCTTCATTAACAGACTGGATAATGAGCTGCATGATGTCCTGGTAGGGAGAAGGAAAGGTGTTTTATCTCCTCTGGTACATGATGATAATGAGGCACAGTGGATGTAGATGTGACACTACTGTACTCTTCCAAATTCCCTTCACACTCCAGTGTCCCATCCCTCTTCGACCAATCCGAGCTCCAGGCAAACTTTGGAGAGGTGAGTGAGAGAAAGATATGCTCAAAATCCAACATCGCAGTTGAAGACAAACTTAGCCTGTTTCTGAAAATGAAAGTGGTATTTGATACATTTTAGACAGATTTTTAGATTTTAATAAGTGTGAAAGGAAGGTGTGAGAGAAATAATCTTACTAAATTACTTGACAAAAGGATCTTCTGTAAGAGTCCAGAAGATGGGCATTAAGCCATCATCCTTCCAATGATGTTTTTCATATTTCATACAATTTCTTTTGTACAAAGAGGCCTCCCAGACTATCTATTCTCACTCTGCTGGAATTAATTAGGTAAAGTGCTATATTAAAAAGCCAGAAACACATATTTGTCAAATCCCACAATCTGCCGCAAATTAGTGATTCAAATTCATAGCCTAATAATTAGAATGTTGGCTTGGAGTTTGATAATAGGATCCATGTTCTATAAATCTTTGAATGATACCACAGTGGTTTATTCTGTGCTAATTACCAATGACTAATGGAGCAGAGATGGTGCACTTCCAATTATACAATCTCCATAACAGAACATCTCCCACATGAAAGCATCTGTTGTCCCTGACTGTCTGAGAGTTTGAGCTGTGGAATGTCGCCTTAGTCTACAGTAGAAGCAATTGTTGCCTAGGATACTAACCGGTATAACCATGAAGTGGTCTCCATTTGCCTTGGAGCTGTTTTACCGCATGTCAGGGTACCGTTCTGCAGTACTATGTCTGATGACACAGTGTCCTCTTGTGGAGTCCTACTCTCTGATCTCCCTCTGTCTCTCCCGTCAGAGTGACAAGGAAGACTTCACATCTTGGTCAACAGATGGCGCTGGAGTAGACGTCTTCTGAAGCACTTCAGGCTGTGCACCGTGTGTAATGAGGTTTTAATTTTCCCGGAGGTCATTTGTAGAATGCCTGGTAGGGTAGATGGAGCTGCAATTGTCCTTTTCTTTCTCACTTTGTTTCATTGTCAGGAGGATGCAAGAGGCTATTTGAACATGAAGCCATCTCTAAGTATTGCTTTATTGGAGGGCATTCAGGTCATGTTTTTCTCATTCAATAGATCTTTGTAAATCTTAATCGGTCTTTATCTGTGGCAATACAGATAATGGCTCAGTACAGCCAGAAAGAAAGCTTAACTGTCGGCAAAAATGAGGTTTCAGATTGTACCCCATTATCACTGACTCAAATCCCATTAGCTTCACATAGATGTTTTGCACTGATGCATTTTGATGGTACTCCCACACACAGAGGGAGTAAAGGACATCAGAAGTTTAAAGATATGCTATTAACGCTTAAGGCAGCAAACTGTATTACCTTCCTGGTTCAAAGAAAATCCCTCTGCAGGATCAGGTGTCAGACTATGGTTGGCCGAGTGACTGAATCATCTAGTGATCATAGAAGCTCAAACCATCACAAAGAAGCTGCATCTTATATTACCCTCTGTCAGCATCACTCAGGAGAAATATAAAGGCTCTCGCTACCATAGCGATTCTGCAGTGGTGCCTGTACATGTGTCTCTGTACGTTCGTGTGTGTGTCTGTGTGCATGTGTGTGCTTTTGTGTTTGCTTGTCTACGTGCATGTGCATGTTTGTGTGTTAAAAGTCTTCAAGTCACTGGAACCCTGTCATTACTTTTGACCAATCAGTCCAAGTAACATGCTGAGATTCTCCTGCTTGTTTTGGCAATACCCCAGAGATCCTGCCAAGAATCTGAAAGCAAGACAGCAGCAGGATGACGACCACAGAGGAGAGGCTGGTGCTATCGTCACCAAAACAAATCATCTTTCTATTGTCGTCTGCCAGTCCTAGTTGAAGCGATTCTGTGTGATTGGCATCAGGGATAATGATGGCAGTTATCCATAATATGTCGACCTAATAAGTGATTCAGATATTGTATCCTGATTGTGGTGGCAGACGCGAAACTTCTTATCACAATTGTAATCAGAGTGGCAAGTAGCTCGGTGATGTAGAAACTCAAAGTTCCCGCGAGAATAATGAGCAGAGAAGTTCCCTCGCATAGATTGCTGCTTTGTTTGATTCTAGATGTAAATGGATTCACCCTCTACATGTGCAGTACAGTACAATGTTTGGCAGGTATTCCTGGGATAAAAGTACAGTCTGTTCATTCCCTCATGGCACACATATCCATATGCATGTTAATGAACCAGTTCCAATGTTCAATGTTATTCCTATGTATGTCTTATCCCTTCCACAAGAGATCTTGATCATTAGCGCAAGTGTATATTAACCAGCAGGGTAAAGTAACCTCCTGAATCATCTAAGCCACTGAGAGCTTGCATTGTGGCCATTGCTTGCTTGCCTGGTTGAATGTGATGCCCCCTGGATTCAGCACAGCAGAGAGGGCTGCAGGTGAGGCCTTGTGAACGTGTCCAGCAGCTAGTCTCCACAAGTAAGGCACAGGATAGGATGAGCTTCCTTGACAAGCCCAGGCCTGTCACATTCCAGAGAACTCTGTCGCACAAGCTCTGCAAAATACCTGAGATGAAAATGGGATACAGTCAAGAAAAGAGAGAAACTCCCTCAAGTCTTCTTTCTCTTAACTTTCACTATCAGCATTTACTCTCAGCAACGGCTCCCTGATGCTTTTGTGTGTATTATGGCACACATCTCCAAATATCTTTCACATTATGAATGTATCAGTGCTTCAATTCCTGGCTAGCTGTTATCAGTAAATTCTCCAACTGAAATATGCATACTATTTCACAACACACAAATCAAGCCGTGGGCAACAATAGCCAGTCATTTCTGGAAGTCCAAACTGAAAAATTTGAATGTAATAAATGTATAGAGCACACTGGAATTGACCGTGAAGGATTTAATTCATTCAGGGGTGGTGCACCATCTCTCATGTAGAAATGCAGAAAGAGGATGAATAGATGGTAGATTAAACCGAAGTGCTTTCAATCAAACTCCCAAATCCCATCTTCCTTCCTTATCCACATGTAAAATGGAGAACACGCTCCCACTGTTCTGTGGATTTCACTGTAATAAATAAGCAGTCGCAAGGCCATACATATGGTATCTTTGTAACCCTCTCAGCAGATAAAGAGTCTGACCTATAAAGTGGCATCAGCATCAGAGGTGGGTCCATAATTTAGTTCTCTGGCCCGCTCTGTCCAACCTTTGCTATCAAATAAATATGTAAAGCCAAGGGCCTTTTATTTTCAAAAGTCGTCAGCTCATGTTTCATTCAGATAAGCAGGCGCCAGAAAATGGCCTATACCAGATTACCAACTCTCCATTCGGTTCCCGTGGCATCTGAAAATAGAATCCTAAATGAATAACACCCCCTGGAATATTTAAAGGTCTTCGATTGTATTTACCATTGGGTTTGTATGCATATTATTTTCAAGCTATGTAAAACAATTCAGTATTCTGATTCTAATAAGATGTCATCTGAAGAAAAATGTTGACATCCTCAGTCATCAGCAGAAAACTTTTCTACAACTGTGATAATGTATGGGGAAGAAGGGCTGAAAATCGTATAGTTTCTTCCTTTGCACAGCAGGAGGTCCAGCCAGTGTCCCAGTGCAGTAAGCAACACCCACCTGTTTAACCATCACTGTTGTGGTCATTTCCCTTTGTGAAGGGGCTTATCAGCGCTGTGTCAATGGAGTAGCTGTGGCCTTTGTTGATTGATCTGGGATCATCGCTTCCTCACACCTGCCTCCTAAACCTTGGTCTCATCACTAATGTGCTTTTGCTGGATTAGCTCAGATAATCCGAGGCAGTCTGGAACTGAACTCCATACCGGTAAACTACATCTGCTCTGTATAGACGCTGTATGGACATTCCACTGCCCGCTCCAGCATAGCTCTCTCTTTGCTGCTGTAAGAAAACAACCGGGTACGAAACATTTCTAGGGTCAAATGGGCTGTATGAAGACATAAAGACTGAAATGTTTCCACTCAGTTGGATTCATCGCAACAACATCCCCGACAGGACGTCTGTGTATTTGTCACATGTTCAGGTTCAGGAAGTCACAGTCAGACTCCCAGTACTTCCAGTGATCTCTCTGAGGCTGGCTGGATTCTGAGTGGCTCAGTGATTGGGCTGAGGGGCGGAGCGATCAGCATGAAGACGCTGCCTAGAGCCCCTGACTCTCATTTTCTTCCCCTCTCTCATTCTCTCTCTCCCCCACTCTTCTCTTTGTCTCCCCTCCAGCTATTCAATATGATATTAATCAATGCACAGAGGAGAAATGATAGCTTTCTCATATTGCCAGCAGCCTCTCACATCATCGAAAGTTTCTATGAGCACTTTTAATATCAAGGCCAATTTCATTTCTGCTGCTGCCATCCATCTGCAGCGTCGCCACCTTCGAAGAAGCTATTGAGTTCCATGTTTTACTGATGAAGCCATCGATGCTCTCTCTGAGGGAGAGCGGGTTTCATTTGTTCTTTGACAGAAAATGTGAAGTTTTCATAAATACAGCTTACATTTCTCCATCTTTTCACAGAGAAGCATGGTTTATTACTTCATGTTCAGAAATGCAATTAGTTGATTTCACACCAGAATCACTCTTCTAGACTTTCAAAATACTCCCATTCAGATCAGACTTCTTAAATATCAACAACTGAAACATAAAACTCACATACACTTATTTTTTTGGGAAAGAATATTAAACAGCTGTTCATTTACTATGCCATATAAAATGCTTTAGAGGCAATTTTCAGATTTGAATAAACGATGAACAGGAACTGTGTTTGCAAACTGTTAATAATTTGTCCTTGCACCCACCATATGGTCTCTCAAATTAAATATAGCTAGAGAAAATGTACAGCCAAACTCACACTTTTCACAGCCAACTGTGAACTCACAGTATATGTTTCAATTAAGAAATGAATACAGTCAAATAGTTAGCGTCTCATCATTATCCACATAGGGAAATCTGATCAACTGACCATAGATGGATGAGGAATCATGTATCCACACCCAGAACTGCATACCAACAGTGTTAAGCCTATAAAACACCCCTGAGATAGACTGATACATCATGGGTGGTGGGACTCTCTGCAGTAACCACCACTGACTTCCTATCATTGTGCCTAGCTAGCTCCGAGGTTTCCTTCACACGTTGTGATAAGCCGTTAGCAGAGAGAAAAGGAGATGGACAGTGTCGAGCAGTGCGAAGCGCACAGACAAACAGAACCCTTCTCAAGTTTCTGCTGCTGCTTTTGTCTGTTGATTTACATACAGATCAGTCAGCCAGAGGAGTGTCCTGTCACCTTTCAGTCAAGACACTGACACTTTAATCCAAACACTGTGTTTATGTGTTGTGCCGCCCAGGTCAGGTTCCAACAAGTGGACAAACTGTCCACAACCAACCATTAGAACATCAGAGAAAATTATGTCATACATGACTGGCGATTAAATAGTCCATTCATTAAAATGTTGTTGTCAATGAGGCGCTTTCATTAAGTTGCCGCCGCCACTCCCAAACAGGTTGATCATATGCAGATTGCTACTTGCCCCAGGGGATGTGGGTTTGTTTTCAAATGTGGGAGGGGTCGTACAGGGGTGGGGATGGGGGCAGGGGGGTCTGGCCGTCTATAACCAGTGTTGATTACTCAGCCCTAGTACTGTGTTCAAGTCACAGAGACAAAGAATGTCTAAAAGCACTCCTCTACTAATCAGCACCTCTAGCCAGTTGGAATGTCATCCTCCGTCGTCTCTATAGAAACAGTGCGGAGGGCTGTTCGAAACAGCAGTCAGGTATTCAGCACCTTCTACAAGCCCAGACTGATTCATTTAATGAGACTGAGGTTTTTATGCTGAAAAGGGGAGAGGCACTTTTGTAAGTTACGGAGAAGCAGAAAACGCGATCTATTTCCGTGATCGGAAACACTTACGGACATAGTTCAACTACAGAAACATGACAGAATAAATATACTTAATAAAGCAAGGTTTTGCTGACAGTATTTTGGTCCTGTTGCATCAGCTGAGAAGTTGCTCAGGATTTCAGGTATACATTTGCTCTTCTGCTGGATCTATCTGAAGGTCGATGACGGAGGCAGAGTGTGGTGTCAGTGTCTGGGCAATTGCAGCTCCACTAATGTTGTGATTAGGCATGTTTCTGCAGCGTGAAAGGGGTATCTCCATTAAGACCTGCTGTGATGCCATTTCTCCACTGTTATTACCCTGTATTCCATTAGACAACGTCAGCCAGAGAGACAGATAAATACAGGCTTCCGACAAGAGCAGGACATTCTCCCAGCCTCCTCTCCACCAGCATTTAGAAGGGGCTTCATTTGGTATACTGAGAGTTGAACGCTAAGCATATCAACATCCATCCTAGCTCTATATTCCTCAGACATTTTTAATAACACAGGGCGAGACATGTTTTGCAGGAAGCCACTCGTCTAAGGAAAATGTCCTACTTAAGTATAATCAATGTTCCTTTTCTTCTGCACTTTGTAGCCATGCTCTGCTCCAAATACAATCAAAAATACAAAATGAGACCTTCCTCTCAATGATATTCTGACTTTTCCAATATTTGCTTAGAGTGGGTAACAGAACACAATGCTGCACACAGATTCTGTCTATCTGGAGCCCACACCAATCATATTCTCTCAGGGTGCCCCTCATTTTGCAGAAGAAACAGAGCCCATTTGTATTCCAGGCGCGACAGGAAAATCTGCATCCAAATGGAGAATGAAATATTTATGCTGTAAAATGATGGCACTCTTCATTGTCAATTTACCAGAACATAAAAGTGCATTAAATGGCTGATGCATTCCTTCCCGGGCGAGTCAGAACAAACTCAGTCAATGAGGCATCCCATTCCCATCAGGAATGAGGGAGGAGAGGTATTAGGGAAGAGGGACAGGCTGCTGACACCCGATGGCACGGCTGGCCTGAGGCTGGGACCTGCACTCGGGGCAGACACCCTAGCCTCAGTACTGAACACCACCTCCACACCCCCATAACACCTCCTGAACACCTGAAATGAGGCCTCTTGTTTTTTGACTCATTGTTCCAAAAAGAAATTGTTCAGATTTACCAATATGATTACAAAGCATTCAAAACAAACATTGATGAACCTAAATGAACCCACCACACTTCAAGCTATGTTCAATTGTATATCCCAAGTTTACTGGTTTGGCTTGTGAGAGGGTGCACCTGAGCCAAGGTGGATCCTTGGTGCCTGTAGGGAGACTGCATGCATTCCTCTCTGTGACATGTTCAGACAGAGCCCTCGCTCTGCCCCACAGCCTGCAGGGACTCGAGCACTGAAATCCTGCACCACTTTAGTCCAAATCTCTCTCTTTCTTTGTGGGTCAGCACTCTCCCCAAAACATCTAGATAACACCCTTTGTTGCCCAGCATGGAATCTTGTTTGTACTGTAAAAGAAAATGAGCAAACGAAGCATAGAGCTTAGGGCTGCTCATATACTTCTGGCATCGATCTACAGGTCTGCTAGATCTGAACCAGGCCTCTGGAGCATCAACGTGTGTTCCTCATTCAAGTGTTCAAGTGTTCCCGAAAACCCCAGCTGCTCCCATCGGGTAGGCTTCTTCTATTTAAAAAAACGATCTCCTCCAAAAATGCTTGGCAGAGCCTTCACAATTGAAACAGACACCATATAAAGATTCTCTCTGTTGTGTGAAGTGTGAAGAGAGGGTGTAATAACTGCAAAGAAACATTTAGATAAATTTTTTTATATGATAAGACTATTAGATAAAGACCTGAATGAGCTGAATGGGTTTGGCCTTTGACCTTTGCTGTGAATGAGCATGTCCACTACTTAAGACCTTAGGTCATTGGGAATGTTTGATTAGGTAATGGACTGCGGGCTAATCCATCTCTGAGTAACCGGACACCTTTGACCATAAGGTACCTGAAGGGTGCAGAAAGTTGCACCTTGTAGCTTCTTGGCAGAAAAGATTTATTTGGGCAATTGAACATTTCAAAATCACTTCCTGTACAGAACATGTGTAGACACAACTTTTTTTATTGACTTTTAAGCGTGCATCTTCTTTGGCGCCTACCAGTCACCCCACATTCCCTCCCCACACATTTCCTCCACCTCTGCCTTATGTGTTCATGGTAACTCAGCAGCTTATCTTACTCATCAGAGACAACTCTCCAAAACAGGAGACAGACTGGGGCCAGCTCTGAATTCAGAGATGCTTCATATCTGGAGAAAACAGACACCAAGTAGATATTCTGCTGCACGGAACTGCAGGTGTAACTGTCGGAGGATATTTAAATGTCTCCATCGAGCATCTACTAATCTTCAAATGTGCCATGTCTGAAGCGTCATGGGTCTACATGCAAGAAATTAGATGGCAAGACCTTCTTACTTTTTAGAGCATCCCAATCTCCCTTCCCAGTTGGGGGTGCGGTGTGTTCTCCTGGGCTCTTTGTTGTTGGGGTAAAGGCAGAAACAGAGGCATCTCTGATCTGAGAGCTTTTAGAGGCTCGTTTTTCAGCTGTCAACCTCGCTTGCTTTTACAGATTAGACCCAGGCAGTCACTGTGTCCAGGGCTATCGGGCCCACACAGAACACTGAGTAAAACAGTCCGTCTCTGGAGGACAACAGCTCATAACTCATAGATATTGGTGTCCTTGTCAATAAAATCACATAAAAAGAAGATTGGGCTCAAATGAATGTGCTCTGAAGAGATAGATGTATTGCCAGGTGAGGCATGGTGCATATAGACCTCAACTAAGGAATGTGTTGGTTCAGTCCTTCCCCCACCTCCCCTCTCCCCTTTCACCTCCCCCAGTCCTCAACTCTCCCATTCCCCATACCCTCTCCATTGTGTGTGGATGGAATGTCTTTCAAGAATTCTCAGCCTTTTCACATTCAGGGCAGTTGGGTGTTGCCTCCTATTCATGATCTTTGAAAGGTGGAGATCTACCTGGAGCTACAGAGCTTAGCAACTCTCTGGCATAGTCCCCATGAAGCCATCACAGTGCCATATTTTGGTGAAGTTGGTTATTTCCAGAATTGAAAGCCATCAGTGTTAACATAGATGAGTGTTGACCAAAATAAATTCTCCCGTTGAATCATTATATTAATATCACATTTCCATGTGGATTACAGTAATTGTAGGGATAAACGCTGCAGAGAGGTGGAATATTCAGCTGTGTGACTAATTACAAAGCCACAAATTATTCCTTTTCACAAACCCAACGCAATTATCTCTCGGATATTGCTGTGCGATATGATATGGTTATTGAGAAACTGTGGATTGAAAGAATAGCAGAGGTTTAATGAGGAAAGTGATATGCTCTGTTGAGACTGAGCCAAATTCATTCAGAAACCCCACAGCGTACAGGTTCAAATTCAACCCTGTCCTCATGTACATCTTTTTAACTTCCAAAGTACGCAGGTTCCAGTCTGTCTGATGAAAGATTACCACTGAAAGGTCACAACATGCAGGAACAGAGTATTTGTAATTGTGAGAATGCCACACCTCTTTTCCAGAGCTTTCATCAAACTTCTAGATTACATCTCAGGAAGTGATGTCCTGAGATGTGGCAGTAAAAACAGTGGCATTTCATAGGGTGTGGCTGCTCTTTATTGCAGAGTTGAGGGAGGAGCTCCCAATGAGATGCCGATGTCCCATTGGTCCTTGCGAGCCTCTAAAATGCAAACACCTGAGTCAGGTAGAGAAAAAAGTCATTGTAAGTAAAGCAAAGATGGTGATCAGTTGGTTGTGACAGCAATACTTAAGGTACAAAAGTTGCTTTCAGTACTTGAATGCAGTTCTTTTTTTTCTTTTTTACAAGGCTTTTCCATTTCGACTGAGCATTTCCACCCTTTGAGCAGTTCATTACAGATGAGAAGGAATTCTAAAAGCAAAGAGGTAAGTTCTGCTTGCAAAGGAGCATTTTCCGAATAAACCACCAAAATGCAATTGCTTTCAGAGATCCGCAGGATTATAGCAGTATTGCCTATGTTGGTAAAAACATTCAAAGCCCCTGGGCTGGAGTAGAACAGTAGGAGGTTTTTAGTTTCCTCAGTTAGGCGGGTAGTAGAGCTGGGCTGGGCTGGGTTGGGCTGGATGAGGAGCTGTACAGAGTCTGTGGCTTGGCTGAAACAGGGCTGTGGCTGGGGGGCTTAGGTAAGACTGAGGCAGACTTGTGACTGCATGCCAGCCAGAGCCCAGCATCTCAGCAGCGTACAGGCCTGGAGCCACAGAGCAGGGCAGGTCTGGTCTCGCTCAGGCTCAGAGAGCAACCAGGCAGCACCCCCTCCCTCGCTCCCTGCTAGCTTACACCTCCCTCCTCTACATTGAACCATGATCACCTGGGGCTCTAATGTTGCTGCAAGGTACACACTGTGCCAGAAATACAGAAAAGAGGTAGCTTGTAAGATACCAAATGTATGTGTAACTCCACAGTCCCTTATCTTGTCAGAGACAGAGAACTATAATCTAAAGAATGATCAACTACATGTCTTTTTTGACTGCAGTGCTTATTGATTGTTCTTTACATTTATTTGTTTCAGACCGCTTGTTAATACCCCACTGCGTCTGCAAGAGCCTTCCATGTATTCTATCCTTCATTCCACCGGAGTCTGTGTCTATCTCCAAGCAGATTTCAGTGGTGTGAAGTGTAAGAGGCATGGAGCTAAATCTTCAGAGCTGCAGTTTGGGTTCAAGCCCCTGACTTCTACACAACTGTAAGTCTGTGATGTGCACTGTGTTGACTTGGCAATGGATGATAGATATTTTCCAGGGGGCCCAATGATTGCATATCCATAATAAATGAAAACATCTGCTGTAAGGTTGACTTTTAAAATATATATGTTCATGTTTGATGAGTTCAGTCCTGGTTCTCACATGTGAGACTTGTGTTTAATGAAACAATTATATCTTCATTCTAATGTCACAATGTAATTCTTAAATAAAGGATTTGAACACTTCCTCATACAACGTTGGGACTCCCCCTTTTTTATTGGCGCTCCATCTGCATCCCATTTCCACATTTACATGTACACCCATTCATTTACACCCACACCATCTCAAACAGTATTCTGTCTGCATCTCAGCCCCTTGCCATGGTTTTACATTAGCTGACATGGATTCAATACCAGAACACCCACTCATTTGACACAAAGTTCACCCGTAGAAGTTGAGTTTCGAGCCCTCGGAGTGTCTGCCAAGTTATATCACCAATTCAAAACGTGCCCTTGCATGAACCCACTCTCACATCAAACAGTAAGACTGTGTCGAAAGAATACGCATCGCTGCTCTATCCCAGCTCAACTCTTTTAAGAAATATAGAGAGTAAAATTGGAACACAGAGCAGGTTATATTCCCTGCTGGGAGGACTGTACAGTCGCTGTTGCTATCTATCCAAGTGACTTCATTACATACCTCATTTTATTTATTCAAACCTAAAGGAAACTGTTACCAGGCTGCAAAAGCCCTGTATCACCATTTGAAATGTGTTGAGTCAATGACAGTCAAACACTTGTGATCTGATGGCTCATTTTGTGTGTAGCTCAGACGTCACTTTGGTCGTGGGGTTGATTCATGAGTCATGGCCATGGCTTCAATTCCTACTGTACATCCACCTTGTGGATCGAGCCAACTACGAATAAACCATGAATAATGTCTAACACGTTACAAAACAACGTTATTACAAGATAATTAGCTGCAGACGATTGTTAAAGACTTATGAAGGGGGGTTTATTGTTAGCCAAATTGAATTAGCTGCAAGGCCTTTGGCTATAATAGAGCAATGTCCACAGACACAGGAGCCCAGTCATTAGCGGCAGGTTCTCCACTAGACCTGATCCGGATAAAGCTTTTCAGTTCAATCACTTTAAAGCCAAGCAGAGTAGAGCATTGAATCAAAGGTTTTGAATGTGCCCTTTACCTTTCAGGTTGGTTTGTTTTGGTCCCCTTCAATCAAGTGTCTTCTGAGGACCTTATTCAGGCACCAGAACAGAAATTAACACCAAAGTCAAAATCAACAGGTTTCAGGCCCCCAGTGATGCCTGTGGTTCCTGACAGAGATGCAGACATGCGTCCTCTTGCTCTCATTAGCATCTAATCAGTTTTGTCCATAGGCTCAAAGAGGGTTTGAGTAGCAAACGAATCATAGGCTTTTAGATGCGCTATTATCCTACACAGAGGCAGCATTGCTAGCTTGTCAAGAAACACACACGGTGCCAGTGAACAGGCATTGTTTTAGCAGTGATGTGATTAGGAAAGAGCCCCGGCTTCTGTTTCCTGTCAGAAGGGAAAGTACTTCATCCATTAACAATATGAAATGGACATAAAAGCACAACAACACTGTCATAATAGATTGTGATGAATTGTAACAGACAGCACGTCTTTTTAAAGGGAGTTCCAAACGTTTAGAAAAAAGAATGATAAACAAATGATGGTCTGTACATGAGAAACATGTATTCAGTTCAGACTATGGAACATGATCTACACTGTTCTATTACTCTGTGACACCATGAGTTCCGGATCCTTGTCTAGGTTTGAATGTAAAGTGTCCGGAGAGGATTGGGCCTGCTGCTTTGTGAATGGACACAAACAACAACCATGAGAGTCAGGAAAGTCCTCTCTATTCTCCTGCTCCTCCTCAGTGCCAGCTTGGAGGAAGACACAGGTGAGATCCTGCTCTCAACAGCTGTCAGCTGTGCTAAATGGATCTGATCTGGAAAAGCAAGCTTTCGCTGTAATTAGTCTGAATTCTGGGGATATCCCACCTGTTGTTAGATGTTTTGTTATTCAGGGTCTAATTGTCACAGTTGGGGAGAGTGACATGACAGCTTTATATCACACCATGGTGTCAGTACTTGGTAATTGATAAGGTCTACTCTACCTAGGCTTGTCATTGTATCACAGAGCACCTTGCATGATAGTCCAACCTTTACCTGAGACTGCGTGTCAAACTCATAACCTACATCAACACCAATCCCTCATTTTCCATTCTGACAGTAAAGGTTTCTCACAAACTTACTATTTGCTTAAGTCTGGCTGGAGTGGATTTCTCCTTCTAGTTTCCAGCCACTGCGAATCCCAGGTGTGATGACAGCCTGATCTATTCTTCCCTGCGGTGGCCCACAGTGGCAAAGGACCTAGGGGCTCACCAGCTGGAGCGTCTGGTGGAGCTGCTGACCAGGCAGGAGTGTGACGACCTCCTGTCAGCCCTCTCTCACCCTGAGGAGGACATCTTCCAGAAGCTGGACCACCTTTCTCTGGAGAACAATGAGCTGGATTTGCAGGCCCGAGTCAGACGAGACACAGGTACAGAGGATACTAACATCACAGTCGTTGCCCTCTGTTCTGATTGGTCTTAATGACTCTTAGTACCTGCCCTGTCTGTCTGTCTGTCTGTCTGTCTGTCTGTCTGTCTGTCTGTCCCACCTGTCTGTCTGTCCTATCTGTTTGTCCTCGACCCTATGGGTGTTGCCCATGTGCTGACAACCAGACAAGGAGTCTCAGTGTAGGACATCTCTGACAGACTGGCTGCAGAAACACGGAAAACAGACCTACTATGACAGGCTGGCCCGAGCCCTGCAGCAAATAGGCAGGACAGACATTGCTATAGGTCAGACACAAACACACAAACACACACACATGCCACATAACGTCCTCTAACTGTGTGAACACATGACTACTGTTGTACAAATGTGTTAAAGCACATCTCAAAAGCAGTCTTCTTATTAAAATTACAAATTATTATTAGAGTAGAGAGTTGTTCCCAAGCTGGATCTGGCTTTGTTTCAGACCATAACATAATTGCTTCATTAGTAAAAAAGAAACTCCAATTTAATTGGACTTTCAAAGCTGGCATATTTTGCACGATGCCAGTGTCTGGCATGTGTTGGGGTCCAGTGTGCAGGCAGTTCCACAGTCGAGCGGCGTCGGATATGAGGAGGTGTAAATGATCTGACAGAAGACTCTGTGGAGCTGACACCAGTCACAGGACAAACCATCTGCTGCCTCCATCATCTGACTTGGAGCGAGAGAAAGAGAGATGGAGGATGGGCTGGAAGATGGAGAAGGAGGGGGAAATGGAAAGGGGGGAAAGAGAGAAAAGGGACAAGAGATGGAGAAGAGAGGTTAAGGGAGGGATTAAAAGAAAGGGAGATAGAGATGGAGAAGAGAGAGACAGGGAAAAATCAGAGCAGACTTAAAAACATTCTTTAATCAATATTGCACATAAAAGTGATTCGTGCTTTGAATAGAATGAATGTGCATATAAAAAAGCCCAACAAACAAAAACAGGATTGCAATTATGAATGAATCAGCTTGCACATGAAATATTGGCAGGTAATTGTTTAGTTAGAAAAGAGTGAGGAAGAGGGAGCAGTTGCTGAACAAATTAAGCAGGACACTGATGAACCAAAACCTGTTTTCAATCTTAGCCAAGATGTACTCATCTCCCAATGAACAGCAACTGACAGTGAATGACTTTAAACCCGCAGTACAGTCAACAGTAGCCATTCATAACACCAGCTATCTGTATTTGCAGAGGTAGGGAAGAACATCAACCAGGACAAAAGCCTGAACATGAAGCGATATGTGGAGGACTACCACAAGCACATCAACAACTTGGAGTTACCCATGGTCCAGACTGAGGATCGCCGCCATGTCGAGCAGCAGCCACAGGCCAGACAAGGTGAGGTAAAGACCCCTAAAAGATGCAGTCGAACCATGGATTCATCATAAGAAGGGCTTGCATGTAGCTGTTTGGGTTGAACAATCTCATCATATACTGTAGGTTAAGTAATCAAACACAACACTGTTCGGTACACTTCCAATTTTCCAATGTGCCTATAATAAATGAGATTAGAAACGGTTGCCGTGGGCAGCCATCCAATTCATAACTAATCAACATCAACCTTATTTTATCAGGCTGCATTTTCTCAAAGGATAAGCGCAAATTCAAAAATGTAATTATCACCTGTCATTTCTTCTTTGTATTATTCTCATGAGTGTTTTGATGACTCTGAAGTTTCGCTTTGGTTGACTTTTTTAACCTGCTGCTGGATTGTTACAATGTGCTGTTTGGCTACTTGTTGACTGATTGCTTGGCAGTGAGAGACCTGAGGTGGAGTGACCTGGAGCTGTTGGTGGAGAGGGCTCCAGTCCCTCCGTACCAGTGGCGGCCTCTGCAAGGGGCCTGGCCTCTCATCTACGGCCTCCTGGTGGGCTTCGGTGGAGCCTTCCTCATCAGCGTGCCCCTTCTCATCTTCCTTCTTCGGATCTCCCATGGCGACCTGGTCATTCTGTCCTGTAGCAGAGGAAGGTCCTCATCGCGCAGACGCCGTCTCCACCCTAGCCAGAGACTATGGACCAGAGAAGCTGGATGCAGTGGAGATGGATCCTAAAACGCCAGGTGGAAAGGATCAGAGGTCGACCCAGGTGACAAAAGTGTCTGAACTGAGGGTCAGCTACAGCTGACCAGCAAATAAAATGAAAACATGTACATAGTCTTTAATGCTAATCTTTGTTTACAGTTTTTCTCAATTGTTTACACACATTTTCTGGTACTCGAGACAAAAGGACCACAACATGTAACTCATTCACCAACCCCCCAAACCAATTCTGCTAAACTACAAGCACAATTCCTGCTTTACACTCAAATTTCAGTTCTAAAACACACTTTTTCCAAAACACTACACACAATTCTCTGCTTTTGCCACAATTTTCAGGCAGAAAATATCTTGTTTTCACAATGAACACACTGCCATTCAAATATGTACACTGACTCATCACAAGGGCAAACACCCGTCACACAGTTTTACAATTGGCAATCAAAGCTTTAGCATAAAAGGGCAATAGGTGAGCTGTTCTGTTTAGGAGCAATGGATGCCAACATTGAAAACAGAGGCAGAGCCAGAAGGAGTGAGAGCAAAGATGAGGAAGACGGGGAGGACGAGGACGAAGACGAGGAAGGCCAAGGACCGTAATCTCTGATGAGATCCGAGCCAATTTGGTTGATCATGTGGTCAACCATGGCCTAACAATGAGGGAGGCTGGGCAAAGAGGACAGCCACATTTGAGCAGGTACACTGTAGCATCCATCATCCAGACTTTCCAAAATAGGTAAGAAATCTACTCGCACTAGAAAATTGCAGTACTGAATATCAATACAGTAGTCAATGAGTACAATAGTACAGTATCGCCTGTGGACTGTTCTGTAGGACCTTAAAAATACTGTAAAGTATGTTTCAAGAATTTAGGAGTTGTATACGTACTTTGTATTTACAGAACTGTACTATTTGTTTGGCAAAACTGAAAGATTACCAACTCAAGGTGGTCAGGAACGTGTTCTGTATCCTGAACAGGAAAATTCTTCTGTTGTTTTGTATGTAGTGTATGTGCAACTTTGTGTTGGTTGGGAATGGGATGTGTACACTGTGTACATTGTTTTTGCAGGAAAAATCAAATACAATTTTACCGTGCATTTGTGTGTTCTGAGAATAAAAACAAATATTCTCAAATATTTCACAACACACTTATGTGTGTACTGTCTGTAGTAAGTGTAACACTGAAAACACACAAACTGTACACTCTAACAATGTAACACACAAAAAAGGGCCTAAGTCATTATGATGAATGGAGACGAAAGTGTGTTACATTCATCATAGTGTTTTACATTGAGCACATCAGTGTGCAGATGGTTCTTATAAATGTCTATACTTATGATGGTTTGTGTGTGTCATTTGAAAACAAAATCCCATTTTGAGAAGAAATAACATTGTTTTGAATGTAAAGTTTCATTTTGCAGGAGAATTGAGGGGTTTTGCCCATTGTGTGTGTGTTTTGGGGATTTGTGTGTAGAGTTCTGAGAATATGAGGCAAGCTTTCAGAAAATGTGTGTAAACAATTGAGAAAAACTGTAATATCCATCCAGCATTTTCAATAAGATAAAACTCAATCAGTTCAAAATGGTTAAAAACCAAACATGCATACTACTTGACCTATCACAAACTTGGCCCCACTCGTCTCAGTCGTGGGAGTGGACCGCAATCTGGCAAGTGCACCAGTGCCCAAGTAAAATGGACAAGATGGTTACCACGCCACACTATAGAAAGGATGATGATAATATGCTGTGTGATAATGCAGTAGTACTGCATGCTGTGTCTGCTGGAGCGATGCGTAGTCTGTCTTGTCCAGCCAGTGGCTGGAAGACGGGTGGTGTGGCAGATGCACTGGAACACGACCGGCGAAACCAAGGTTGTTCTGGTTCTACTGTGACAGCGATGCCACTTTCCATTTCTCCTCCCACTGACGGCAGCGTGCCCGTCTGGCGTTAAAGAACAACTAATTATCCAGGCTGGCGCCTGCTCCCCGGAGCCTGCCCATACCTCCACGGGCTAACCAACAGGCTAATAACAATGACAACGCTCCCAGACAATGAAATACTTTGGGTTAGGGTGGGAGAGAGGAGAGAGGAGTTGGCAACACAGTGTCTGTCCAAATTGAAAATACTAATGGAGAATTGGAAATTGTGAGCTGGGATGTCTGTGTGCTTTTTATGTATCTGGGGTTTGGATGTTCAGTGTCTGAAACTGCAGCGTTGATGGAAGCTCTCTGAACGTCAGCATGCCAAGACAAGCAAGCCGCAGCAGCCTGTTGTGGGATTCTGTAACATGACAAGTGAAAATACATGAACTAAAATGACATTTTAAATAAAGACTTTTTGTACCGTTGTGTTACTGTTACTTAATAATAGGACTTTCGCAATACCCACTGAAAATATTCAAGCAGCTTAAGAGTGATTCATGTATTTTTTTAATGCACATTTCCCTCATTCATAATTGCTGTTCCTCATAATTGAACTTATTAATTCATTCTAAAACCTGGCTTAGTATGCTTCAAGAGCTATACAGTTTGGACTGACAAGTGGTACTAAGCAGCAATTAGAGGCAATTAGTTCATAAATCAACATCTAAATAAATTAGAATGCAAAGCGTTAAGACGTCTGTTCTGTGTGCGAGGGTCACGTACCTGAGAATGTCAATACAAACATGGAGAGTCAGACAACAGCCTCTCGGGTAGATGAATACTAAACCTAGAAAATCACATGAATAGCTTGCGTCTTGCCAAAACAACGTTTCTCTGTGTTTCAACTTGCCTGGTACAGCAGTTCAAAACTTGACTGTTTTAGTTTCAAAACATTCATGTTCATAGGAAAAGGGGACCTGCTTGTCTCACTGGGACAGCTGTGACACTGGTAGCTCCCTGTGACAACACAGACCTTCTTCCTCTCTATCCTCCTCTTTCTCTTTCCCCCAGGTGGCTGTTCGTCCCTGCCCACTCCGGCTGTGACAGGCTCACCTGCTGTGGGCTCTCCTGGAAGACAGCGAGCAGGGGAGCACAGAGCCAGCCCTTCTGTATGCCTGAGTGACATCCCACATGGAGCCTGGCTGTCTCAGTAGAGGCTCCCCCACCACGGTACAGACTTGCCCCTTCAGGATCATGAGAAGCTGTGTGAAACAAACATCACGTTCAGGCCCAACGAATCCGGCACACGCACTTTTGAAACAGGGGTTTTTTCACACCTTCACAGGATAGTTCAACGCTCCGCAGCATTGCTTATTCAGCAAGCTGGTGCCCGGTCAGACGTTTGACTGGTATTTTGTTCTTCTGGTCTATTTGGAGGCATTCCACTGTCTCTGAGAGAAGCATACAGGCCTCTGAATGGGAGGCCCACCTTCATTTCCATTTAATGGGTGGAAGAAACAGCAGAAGTCACGGCTGGGGAGAGAAACACTCCGACACCAAATTGACATTTACAGCTCCGGCACATCGAATGAGCGAGGTGACGTTTTTCAGGCACAGCCATTCTGATGTAGAACGGCTTCCTTTTATCCTGATGGTTTTCTATGGTTATTTAACAGAGCCAGGGCTTATCAAAAGAGGGCTGTCTCTAAAGATAGCACATCTGTCTCTTGTCATGAGCCTGGCTCAGCAGAAGGAGTCAGGAGTGGCTGTCTGGATGTACAGAAGGCCTGGATGTGAGGAGGACCTGGGAGGCTGCTCCGACAGGCTGCGTGCTTCATGTGCCGAGGCTGGGAGCGCCGAGCCTCGGAGGGGTGCTTACAGTCATTAAGAGCTTTAACTTGCCGTGCCTACATTTGCATTCTCATTCATGGGTGGCAGGCCACAGAGGTGTCTGGCTCCCTGCTCAGCCATCAGTCTTCCCCCGTTCAATACGTATGGATCAGAGGAAACAAAATCACCACATTGGCTCCTCATAGACACACAGGTTTCTGTTGTTTCACACCGTCTCAGCTTTTGCAACTTTCCCTCTAATGGTTTCCTTTGGGGGAATCTCAGAAACTTCAAAGTTTGAATTGTTTATTAGAAGGACCTGCTGGCTGAGATCACAAGTGAAGCCACAGTGCCATCCTGTGGTGATGGGTCCTCCCTGCAGGCACTGGGTGAACAGGGATATATTTAGCCATGCTGTAGGTGTTCTGTCTGTGTATTACGACACAGATGCTATGCAAACTCACCTTGGCTAAAAGGATACGAGACAGACAGCGTTAAGTTAAACATTTTTTTCATCCTTGTGTGCCTACCAATTAAGGCAGACAGCGCACCTCTTCATGGAACAGCAGCGCCTGCCTTAACGGTGTTGCAAACACGCACATGTTCTCTTTATTCTGCCTGGTTTACCGTATGAGAGTGAATCCTTCCCTCCAATGACCCATTTCCTCGTGCTCCAATCAAAACATGGTGTCTTCTTTTTCATTTCCCTCATTCGCTCCCTGTTTAATTAAACCTAAACAACAGTTAAACCCCCTTGATTGAGCTGTTGAGAGGGAGGAGAGAGGTGTAAACAGAAGGAGGGTTAGGTATTGGTGGACAGCTGCATGGGTTGTTAAATGAGATAGAAACTAGGCTCCCACATGCCTGGTTTGACGGGCACAATCCTGCTCTGACTAGACTGAAGTTTGATTGTGTTCCTCTGACGTGGCACGGATGTGCGCTACACCAACCAACATTCTTGTAATACTGAGTGAACCCTGCAATTCCCCGCATGCCTCCTTACATTACTATTCATCTAGGCCTTCAGGAAGAATCATCATGCATGATTTATAACATTAATGAAGTAATTGTGCACAAGTGATTGGATTAAGGCCATGTAATAACACACACAACAGCCATGATGACATGTTGTTGCGCAGCATCATGTGGCTTCCTGTTTGTGCTTCGGTTTATAATGAGCTCCCCAGACATGCTCCACATTGCGCTGCTTTACATTGTCTACTCTCATTTCCCTGCTGAGGCTGTGAAGCTCCATGAGGAGGCTGCATCCGTATTAATCAGACCCATCCTTTATCTAATGAGGATCAAGCACCACACCTGTCACTCTCTGTAATGAGCTGATTGGACGATAAGAGCAGAGATCACCAAGGCATCAAGACCTTCTCCACAGTAGGGTCCAGGAATCAAGGTAAAACACATGCCCAGACACCTTCCTTCCTTTCCTCACTCACTCATTCCATTTAGTCTTTGTTGACGTTCTACCCAGAAATGTAAACAAATTAGCAGTTGTGTGTGATGTCCTGGGCGCTGGTCTCATGAATCTACAGTTTTAAAAGTTCACGTTGTGTTTGATGTGAGCAACAAATTATTTACATCAGTATACATTTCAAAAGACCCCGTACCAAAAACCACAGCAAAAGCATGTGAGATAACAGTGTCAACATCTATCTGAGAACCCACACATAGCCAGTTACTCTTATCTTCAAACTGCTTTGTGTTATCAGTTTACAGGAAATGGTTTTCGGTCACATGACATTCACTGCGTGAAAGTCAATCCCACCTCAGAAACATACAAGAAAGTTGCCCTTTACAGGATTATTACAGTAGATCATTTATCAATGGTATTTTAGCACAACAAACACTATCACAACAAACACTGTCACAACACTGAAACAGTGTGGGCCCCTTTTTTGTTACTCAGCCAAAAAGAGATGGAGTAGCAATTTATACCAAGCTTGGGCCAGTGGCATAATTGGACATTAGATAATTAAGCGTCCTCTTACGAGAAGCAGTCTTTCTCATGTTATGTCTCAATTAATCACCAAGGAACGCTCAATTCTTGGGGCCGTTAATTGCCATTGGCCCTGTGAGGTGAGACAACAGACAACATTCATTAATATTAGATATGAGTGGTCAAATTTGCTCCCAGCAAGTCTGTTAATGAACCCTGTCCAAAGGCGACCCATTTTGCTGATACAGCACGATGAAGATTTATGATCTCTTTGCCAGTAAACTTGGCTTGTTAACGAAGCCTAATAGATCTTTCACACAGTCTTTTCAACGTATGTACACATGACAAATTGTTGTGTGTTGATGAACGCCCCAAAAATACTGCAGCTTGAAATTGAGAAGTGGATTGTAGAAGCTGTTCTTAGTAACTCAAATGTCTCCCATATGTTTCTAAGACAGCTTACCCAGACCTGCTCATATCTCATAGTGATGTGGAAACAGTGACTTAATTCATTTATTTATGTGCAGGACATGTTAACATGTTCTAATGAAAGCTCAAAGACTGATAATTGTTGAAAAGATCCTTAATATGTAGACAAGAGTATGCAATGAAGACCTTAATAAAGACTACTCATGCTGTACTGTATGTTTTGACAAAACATGCGATACAAGATTTGGATCAAACTGAAAACAACAGACTAGAACTGCAGTGCCAACACATTACAAATAGAGCTTTCATGATAGTACACCGGCTCTGATGAATCTAAGTTGCATGTCCTGAGCGCTGGCTAGCTTGTAGTATCTCAATGGTACAGGGTTGTTTGGGGGTTTAGGCACAGAGATAAAGTCAGCAGGGTAGAGAGGAAGCTATTAAAAGCAAAGGGTCTCTCCCACTGCTCTGAATGAAAGCTGATGGCCGCAGGAGCTCTGTAATTACCTGTGGTGCCAATTTGCTGGAGAGTAGAGGGGGACCAGAGGACCAGGTGTGTGCCAGAATTCTTTAGGATGATTTCTTAATAGGCTCATAAATCTATTCATGCACAGAGAATGCAGTATCTATCTGCTATCACTGCCTGCCGTGAGCCTGCTATAGGAAAGTGTGTGCGCTTGCTTGCGTGCGTTTTTGTTTTCCACATAAGCAAGAACGAACACTAACAAACACTGAGTACACAAACAGATCTGAGCATTCAGACTGAGGTGGTGTGTTGCCTAGGCGACACCACGTCGTGGTGGACGCGATGACGGTGACAATGGTGGTGGCCGAGGTGACGGTCTCGAGCAGAGGAACCGTGGCGATGGTGGTGCCGATGGCGATGGTGGTGCGGCGAGCGGTGATGAGTTGTGCGGTCACTCGTCCGCCTGAGAGAGGACCTCAGCAGCCTGGTGAAGGGGAAGGGGCCCCGGCCACACAACGTCCCAGCAGGGTCGTCCAGGCCCAGGGACCACACCGAGGCTGCCCGCACACCCACTCTCCTCAGCTGCCAGAGCTGGGAGGCAACAGGAGAAACTTGAGCATGTGGACAGAGAGCACACAGTACAGGATCGAGGCACTGTGCTGGTAGACATGTACCTTTCCCCTCAGGCTGGTTCCATTTCTCTCAGAGCTGAACATGTGGTCATCAGGATGAGCATGGGATGTCCTCAGAAAGTGACACATCTAAGGAGAAGAGCAGACAAGAGGCAGGAGGTCCAAACCAGAACCACCCAGCAGGCAGCGTCAGCCCTTCTGGAGCAAAAGCGCTTCTGTCAGCAACAGAAAAACCTTTTGGCATGAAGTGCTGACCTGCGTGTGATCCTCTGAATCCCTCTGTAAGCTGGTCTCATTCTCCAGGGTCCACAGCCCTGGGGCTGAGACATGGAACCCCAGGGTCAGCTTCTGAGACTCCACTCCCTGTGACAGCCAATGTGTCACCAGATGGTTCTGAGAAACCAATGGTAAATATGAATCTGTAAATAAGGGGTGAAAAACCAAGGCAAATGTTCCACAAACAAGGAATGGCTCAAGGTGGTGCGGTGCATTGTGTAAGGTCTGACCACATCTGGAGTTGTCTGCAGTGGCCGCTGAGGGTCGTAAGTCAGAAAGGAGATGAAGTCCACATATCTGAGGGATACAATGAAACACTAGTTCTTACATCGTGTTTACATATGGTAAGATCATCTCCTGGCTAAGAGGCCAGACTGTGTGGCACAAACAATATGATGTCGAATGTGGGGGTGTTGCGGTGTGGTGGTGGTGGGCTGACTGGGAGAAGGAGCGTGCATCAGAACCCTGGAGAGCAGAGTCCTCCAGCCCTGGCACAGCTGTAGAGAGGAGCAGGGTCTCTCTACCAGACACACCAGCCTCCTCCTGGAATGCACCCTGCAACTCCTACACCCACACACACACAAGAATAGACACAGATGTAAAAAAGCAACAAAAAAAAGGCTGTTACAAAACAGAAAACACACATCACAAGTGACACCAAGTGACAGCGTTGCCTTGAGAAACAGAGTGAGGATGGTGTCATTGTTGTGGGCTTCAGGCAGCCACACCAGGTCCAGACCATCAGCACCCTCCTGCCTCAGGCACTGCACTGCTGACTGCACAAACAGCCTTCGCCTGGGGAAGTCTGAGGCTATCTCCAGAAGCCTGTGAAGGGGAGGTCACAAGATACCAGTGCTGACGAGGAAACTTTTCAAACTTATTTTTATACTGTCTTTTTTAAATTGTTTTACTTTTCTTCCATGCTATAAAATCCTGAAGGCAATAAACTGTTATAAGGATTCCTAGATGAAATGTCTGTACTTAGTTGTACTGATGGGGACACTAACCTTGTAGTAATGGAGGTCCATTTGCCTATGGCTAGCAGCATCTTCAGGTCAGGATTACTTCAAAAGCAGAGATTTTAATACTGATTTGCATGTAGCCATAGTAGAAGCTTGTTAGCATGAACCACCAGCACATATGCATGTTCTCAGTGCTCTTAGCTACACTCATGAGTAAACACACAGACCTGACCCTAGACCAGGCTACACACCTCTGTTTGAGACTGCTGAGTGAACGCCAGGCTGCCTGATCTTCAGCGGAGAAGGGCAGGATGTGCTCATCAGGAGCCAGGACCAGGGAGGTGAAGATGACGTGAGTGCAGAGTAAAGGGTCCACTTGGTCCAGGTGGAAGGAGGGGACATCAGGATGGGGTTGTGTCTGTCTGGTCACATAGCACACCAGCCTGTGTTCTGTCTGTTGACAGAAGGCTTCACACAGAGAAGAAACAACCAGTGCTGTAACCATTCTGGAGAGGACTGGTGAATCGAAGGCGTGCTAGTAGAACGCAGGAGGAAGCTGGGTGGAACCACAGCCCTCTGCACATCAGTGGGTACCCTGTGGAGAGGGTGGACAACTTAGAACACCCTGGTGTTCAGAATGCCAAGGATCTGGTCCTGGAAACACAGACCCTGTGGTGAGGAAGTCACAGAGAGACGTCTCCGTACACAAGCAGTGCGGAGAGCATCCTGCCAGAGCTCAGCACTGCCTGGTGTGGGGGCAGCACCAAGTGGTGCAGCGAGGCCCTGCAGGGACTGGTGCAGTCAGCAGAATGTGTCAAGTGATGTAAACCTTCAGGGATATACTTACCCATATAGACCAACAGACTGAAGAAAGCAAGTGCTTCTGAGAAAAATAGAAATGTTTTCATTGTAGGAGGAGCTAGATGAATTATTTAGCAGGACAACATTTCACAGTATATCACTGGTGTGGTGTTTTATACCTGCTGTGACAGTCATGACAGTCCAACTTCAAAGTGAAAACAATCCTGTTGATACACGACTGAGATTTGGACGATAGCTGTGTTCAGCAAGACAAAGACCATAAATCCACACTTTCCTACCATGGTGAGGCTGTTTCTGGGGGGCTCAAACTGTAGTTCACATTTTCTTACACTAGAGGGAGCCAGGGCCAGTCTACCTATTGATAGAGCGTTGACATGGTGGTAGTTGTAACAATACACTGTAAGAGTAGTTTACTTTAACAGAGTTGCCTTGCATGGCTCAGATTGACCAGGTTAACTGGCTTTGTATTGTTTTAGATTCCACACCAATATGAATCATTCCTGTACAAACAACTGTATTGTATTTGAATACAATAAAACTTCGTACAAATCTGTTTGTCGCGCGTAAGCTGTAATTACAATGGTCAACATAAACCTTCAAAATCTCCACCAGTCTACTCTTATTCTATCCATGATCCTACTGCATAAAACGACAACATGGTTTCCATGCAACAACAGACATGCTATATCTATCCTAATAAGAAATCACAGAACAGACAAAGAACACTACCTGTCTGACCGTCAGTGAGTAACAGCCTGACCTACTTCTCCCATTGACAGTTGGATTAGCGTTGTGACGTCAAGGCTACATCTTAGCTGGTCTCTTCTGGTCACAACTAGACAAACTGCTACTTCAGGATCATGTAAAAGTGTTCAGTGGGAGATAAGTCTGTGTGATCTGTGATTTATTATATCACTAGCATTTTATACAAGGAACAGTAGCCAGGTCAAGATTTTTTATTTTATTACAAATGATCATTGTGTTATCAGTGTAATGCGAGAGATGATGTGCATCAAACAGTCTCTGAGTTCATTTGTTCATTTCTTCTACTGCAGTCAAAACATCTCCTGTCGAGGACAAAAGGACATTTTAGAAACACTTTAGGCTTTGTGGTGAAGAATTAGTATATTGTATAGCAAATTTGGATTAAGAAGTGTATCCAGATGAAATATTGTGCAGAACATCTAGTGTATTCCTACGACCTCCATACCTGTTCCAGATCCATATCCTCCTCATGGATGTCAAGGGCAATTTCTCTCCTCTCCTGTTCTGTCTGGAAAGTGCATAGAGAAGAACACTTGATTCATGCCTGAGTTGTGTGAGTTTTCTGTTTACCTCCAGATAAGATGGTGAGGGCAGGACAGAAAGGAGGTAAACAGAGAAGGAGGGAAAGGGGGGTTTCAACCAGGAACATAGATAAGAAAACTAGCGGGACATGCCTTGGTAGAGGCTCCTGAGCCTGCCGGCCTATCCTGAGCGAAGAGGATGGCGTCATGTACGGAGACGAAGAGGTGGCCGCGAGCGATACTGCCCTCTTCAAACACTCCACCTCCTTCCAGTTCTTCATACACCTGGGCTGCAAACAGCGCAAGCGACAATGACATGGGAGGGGGGGGAAACCACAGAGAGCTGAAGTCCATGACCTTGAAAACCCTCTGAGATGCTGGGTTTGACTCATGATAGCGTGCAGGCAACAGGGAAGTTGAACACCCTGTGTGTTTCACTGTTCACAACAGCGAACAGATTGTCTAATCACGTTCAAGTGAATGCCAACCTTCTCTTTTCACATGAAAATGATGAATCATCATCAAAGTTTATCAATAATGTGTCCTCATGTCCAGACATGGGTTCACCATTAACTGACCAAGTAGTCACATCTCAGTTGTCTTGTATTTGTCTTTTCCAGTGACTCAATATTACCAGTATCCTGTTTCACAGACAACTGCTTTATCAGTGTTGCATCAGTTTCTCAGTGTCACCTGTTTGATAGAGTAGCTGCTACTGTGTGTCAGGGCAGAACTTACCTTGAACATTAGCCAGGTACAGACTGATCCCCAGCATCTCATAGCTTAAGCTCATCTGGGTAGAAAACATGACAAATCCTACAGTTTGTCAATACAAGCTTAACTGTGCACTTCACACGCACAACAAATATGAAGCCAACTTCAACTGACAAGTACTGTGGAGATCTGCTAAATGTGATGTCATTTCTCTTCATCTTTCTGTCTTTAGTCCAACCATGGGCTGACCTTGGTGAGGACTTTGATACCCATCAGATCGATGAAGCAGACACCTGCCAGGTCCAAGATGAGGGTGTGGAAGGGTTGAGGCTGGGTCTCCAGGGTGGCAGGGCAGGACTGGGCCTGGTCAGGGTCATGTTTCTGCTCAATGTCACTGCAGTGGAAGTTGACATAGCATGTGGGCGGGTCAGGCTTGTTGGCGCTGCTGTCACCGGCCATGTCAAAGTCATTCTGCAGCTCCAACTGTGAAATGGTCTGGAGCGTTGGGAGATTCACATATATAATAGCCCCAGAAATGTTAAAAATGTCTGAAACAAGAACAACAGTAGTTCTAAAATGACACCAAGTTTCATTCTTAGGATGAAATTTGTACATTTTACATGGTATATTAAAATCCGATACAAATTGTTCCTCCAGTCAATGAAGCAGCCTTGACCCTGACCTCTCACCTGAGACTTCATGGTGACCAGAGAGCTGAGTTTCCTACTCTTGGTCTCCTCAGCCTGCTCCTGCTTTGCTTGTTGTTGGATCTTCTTCTGCTGCTCCTTCAGGAACTTCCTCCGAGCCAGGAGAAGCTTGCCTGGGTCCAGCCCAGTCTTAAACATCCATACATACTGGCATTATTTAACTTTGGATGTAGAAGTATGATACAAAACATGACTGGCCTTGACCTGCGGAACATACCATACCTTTTTGATGACCTTCCTTCGAAATATTTCAACATTGGCAAAGTAGAGAGGAGAGCAGTAGTTTACTATTTTCACTCCCTTTACAGACTGCAGCTGTTGAAGAGCAATGCAAAACACCAAAATAGATATTAAAACACCAGAGCAACACACAGTACTGTAAGTATAGACTGTCCAGTGTGGTGTGTAGTGTCAGTATAGTGTGTTCAGTGTGGTGTGTAGTGTCAGTATAGACTGTCCAGTGTGGTGTGTAGTATCAGTATAGACTGTCCAGTGTGGTGTGTAGTGCCAGTATAGACTGTCCAGTGTGGTGTGTAGTGTCAGTATAGACTGTCCAGTGTGGTGTGTAGTGTCAGTATAGACTGTCCAGTGTGGTGTGTAGTGCCAGTATAGACTGTCCAGTGTGGTGTGTAGTGTCAGTATAGACTGTCCAGTGTGGTGTGTAGTGCCAGTATAGACTGTCCAGTGTGGTGTGTAGTATCAGTATAGACTGTCCAGTGTGGTGTGTAGTATCAGTATAGACTGTCCAGTGTGGTGTGTAGTGCCAGTATAGACTGTCCAGTGTGGTGTGTAGTATCAGTATAGACTGTCCAGTGTGGTGTGTAGTGCCAGTATAGACTGTCCAGTGTGGTGTGTAGTAGTGTGTAGTGCCAGTATAGACTGTCCAGTGTGGTGTGTAGTGTCAGTATAGACTGTCCAGTGTGGTGTGTAGTGCCAGTATAGACTGTCCAGTGTGGTGCATAGTATCAGTATAGACTGTCCAGTGTGGTGTGTAGTACCTTGCTGTAGACCTTGGGGTTTCTGTAGATGTCGGTCTCTGTGACCTGAGCCACCTCTGAACCGTTACGACTGGAAGGAACACACAATGATATGTTAAATTCACTATCTTACAACTGGATGTTATGATGTTATTTTCCAGGACTAATCGCATATAGTGAATTTGTGGGTGTCCAATCTGTGATTCTGTTTCAAACAAAAAAGGACTTACAACTGTGTCTGGAAAATGACTACAAGGATTGAAAAGCCTACTCCGATGGCAACTCCGTAAGGCAAGCTCAAGAAGAAGGTGGCAAGGAACGACACCACCCACACACACTGGATAAGACAGAGGATAAGATGTGTAGGACAAAGGAATGACAGCTAGATCTTCGTTTTGCATTGGGTGTGCTTTCACTTACACAGTCCAGCTTGCTCTTCTTCCACAAGAAATAGGGGTCGGACAGTTGTAGCAAAGTGTTCTTGAGATTGACTGCTATGAGGGCTCCAAGAACTGACTGGGATTAGACAGGGAAAATGTCAACATCTATCAACGATGAATCAAATATGAATGACAATGATACTTGGTTCGTGAATACCTTAGGGAGAGGTTTTAGGAAGGCCCCCAAGGCTAGCATGGTCACCATGACTACCAGCATCACACATAAACTGGCAAACTGCCGGTTAAACATACAATGAATTAGTGACATACTGAGACTGGAATTAAACCTACTGCATGGAGACATTGATTTGTCCTACATACCAGCAAATCATCCACCTAAACATGAACTGACCTGGGATGTCCCTCCAGCACTGTCCACTGCCAAAGTGACAGACAGGGCACAGCAAATGACATGGATCTTGAAGAAGGACCCTAGGAAGTTACTGCAACCCAGCGCCAGCATCTCCTGCGTGGAGGCACACACATGTTCACGTCACAGCGATTCCTGTCCTGTTATTCCCTGAGGGTCAGAAAGGGTTGTGAGGAGGGCCAACCAGATGGGTTGCAGGCCCTGACCTGTGCCTACACGTGAGTACCTGGTTGGGATCCACATCATAGCCATGCTTGGCTGCCAGCGTCCTGCCCATCGCTAAGTTGATGACGTAGCCCACGATGGCCAGGGAGAAGGCTGTGCTCAGCATATCCTCCCACTGACTCACTGTGGGAAGGATCGGGGCAGGGAACCTAGAAGATCCAGAGAGCATTTCCTTGTTTAATGTTCAGATGGTATCGCTGCAGTAGTGTTTTGTTGCACTTACCCAAGTGGTATTTCTCCAACTACATCCATGTGATAAATCTCAGGTAGATGCAGGGGTCCTGAGATAGCTGTGGCAACCACCACCTTTAAACAAAGAAACAAAATGTGCATGTATTTCTCATGCATTTCCTCTCTTGTAGGTCATTTAGTAGGAGTTCAAGCCATTTCTCATGTTGTTATGTGATCAAATTGGCGTCACCCACTATGATGATCTCCATGGGGATGGGAAAGGGCAGCTTGTGGCGATATCGTGCCCCCAGCTCCTTCACCACTATGAGAATCACACAGCTGACCAAGGCAAAGACCAGCGAGGCAACATTGGTCTTGGGAAGTCCACAGATGATGTCCACCAGAGTCTGGGATGCAAACAAATTATTGTAGAAAATGATGGTTAATTCATTTAGCCATTGTCAAATACTATATGTAGTGTATCTCAGTTATATATCACTCTATACTGAGGCCTTGTATACACACTGTACACCAGTCCTCCCACTTACATAAATGATTGCCAGCGGTCCACTGTAGGGAGGCACACTGATATCAAAGATGTACTTGAGGACAGAGATGAGAATTTGAAGTCCTGCAGCTGTCATGAAGCCTCTCACAAACGACTCTGACAGGTAGATGGCCACAAAGCCAAACTGCATCAAGCCCAGGCCCATCTGCTCACACAGGATCAGTGAACATTGCTGTTATTGGATAAACTGTTCCTTACAAGCTGTGACAGCAGACTAGAAGTAGCGAAGACAGTGACAGGCTGAGCCTCTGGGTACCTGTATTACAGCTGTGAGGCAGGCCAAGGTCGCAGAGATGCCCAGTCGAACCTGGTTCATCCGCTCCTCATCCACCACGGTGGCATTGATAGTGGAGTTGAAATGGCTAAAGTCAGACTGCGGCGCCAGCCTTAAGCACACCATGCCTACCATGATGCTAAGAACTGCAAAGGTACCTGAGGAATGTGGATGCAGAGATCAGAGGAGTAACACCAAACCTGCCTGAAAGAAGAAGACAGCGTCTAACTTACCTGGGACCATTTGATGAGCAGTACCCATGAAGAAATAAGGAATGAGGGGGAAGAAGGAAGAGTAGAGGCCGTTGACAGGAGGCAGGCTGGCTAGTAGGGCAAACGCCATGCCTGCACACAGAAAATACGAGTCATTTTAACAATGCTAAGACATCATAAAAAACAACTTTGTTTGCTTTTAAAAAAACATGTTCAACTTTCAACCAGAGTTACGCAGCTCAATACAATATTGGTGAGAGAAGAAGAAAGAGAGACAGACCCTGGGGGACCTGGATGGTGCCTGCGCTGACCCCACTGATGACATCACACAAGAGGTTCTGCTTCACTTTGTATTTGGGCAGCCAGCTCAACACAGGAAGGTGTCTGTACAGCACAGCCTTGAGTCGAGGCCCTGAGCACCTAGCACACAGTAAGATCCAGATGCGGTTAAAACATTGTTTGATACTCCTTAACTGAACCCCATTCCATCCAGCAGTACTGTGCACGGAGCTGTAGACGAAGGGATGTTTTTAAACAGTGAGTTTAATGTTGACTGCGTAGGAGGAGCGAGAGCTCCGTCATGGTCAGGATGGAGATACAGTACCTGAAGAGTTTCTGAACTTTCTCTTTTATCGGGAAGGTTCGTCTCTTCTTCTCAAACTCTTCATCGAGGTCTGGGAGAGTGTAGACGGGTCTGCTGATGACGTAGCGTGGGCGGTCATTGTGCATGGCTGCGGCCTATCAGGGGATAGTTACACAAGCCAGGTCAGACGAATGTCTACGAGTAGTGAGTGAGTTAACCTCAGTCCACATATTCCACAGGGGAAGACATGCAACTGATGCTGGGTGGAGAAAGGTAAATACAGTAGCTTCATAACACGTTTTGTAATTTACCAATGATATTTACACAAAGATTCCAATCACACACCCTTGGTGACCGATTGGGACCTTACAGCAGAATGAAGATAGATAACGTCCTTGTGTTGCCTTTAGGTTTCTAATCTGACCTTGGTGGAGTTGGCAGACCCAGAACCATATGAGAAGATAACCTTTCACACATTCCAGTCTTTCTAGCTATGACCTGGTAGCAAGGTGACTGAGAATAATGCAAAAGATTTAAAATAACAACATTCACTCTGTGAATTAAAGTAAAATACCCAGCAAAAAGCACATCTAGAGATCAAAGTAATATAAAAATACAACAGTCATTCAAAAATACATCTATCATAAGGAACTCCATGAATAAACTCCATGAATATCTCCATAATCCTGCAAGCAGGACCATATGTATGTGTATTGCTGCGTACCTTAGAGTCAGAGCGAATTGCATGAAGGCATTGGTTTCTGATGTGATGGTTATCCTCAAGTAAACCTGTGGGGTGGATGTTTGATCTTATACTGGTGCTGCAGAACGCCCTTACCTGACCAGCCATCTTAAAGGGGAGGAGTCTCAGCAGGCACAGTCATACTTCTCTGGGAGGGAACCCCCTCACAATGTCTTTGGAAGTCTTGGTTTTTAAAGGTCAAACAGGAATGTGACAATACTTTAGGCACGTTTACTAAAGTTGTAAAGAAAGCTTTGATGAGGTTTCGTAAAATTAGATTGACTTGAGGGTTTTTTCTAATTAGAAAATGTGTCATTTTGGTGACTGAAAAAAAAATCATGACATTCATGACACTTTTAAGTCATGTTTTTGTCTGATGTTGATTCAAAACATAATATAAGAATATCTCCTTCTCACAGTAAATGATATATTTACTTCAAAGTTTTTATCTCAATGGCACAAAAAGACACCTCTCATCGTAATACATTTTCTATTACACTTTATTACTGGTCATTTCAATAGTGAAGTTCTGGTGTAAAATCATAAAATCAAAGCTTAAAATGTGGCTACTGTTGACATACACCTCACATCAATTTGATATTATAAGAGTGCAAATTTATAAACAAAGATGAACCACAGTAATCTAAAGATGGAAACATCGAGAGAAGGAGACAAGTCTAACATTCAAATCTCTTCCATTACATTCATAAAACGTTCACATCCAACATAGTCTACTTTAACATGGTAATCAAAATCAGAATGCCAGCTTTGAGAGTGCAAATTTGTTCAGCAGTAGCATTGTTTAAAGTGCAATCATTTACCACAACCAGACAGTGAAAGAATTCTCTTGGAAATAAAAACAGTAACATAACAAAGGATGGCTGAGAAAGCGTACTTCCCTCTAGTGGCAGAGTAAAGAACAACAGGGAGATCACGAGAGCATCTTTTCAACTTGCCATCTGTAACATTTGCTCCTAAATTATCCTCTGTAAATGAAGCAATACATTTTAAAAACAAAATTTGAGATAAGATAACACGTGTGTCATTTTGAACAGTTGAAGCTACTCTAAAGAAAAACAGAACCTCCTGCAGCCTCTGTTGCCCAATCTGCCTCCAGCTAAGACACTCCACAAATAGGCTTGGAAGTCTTAGAGACATAAGCCTCTAGTCATGTCATTGAAGCCCAGTAGTAGCTGTACAATTGTTAATGCCTCCTGACACAAATCATGTAATGTGTTAAGTAGGCTACATATGGGAATATGTGTTGATAGAAAACAGGGCTTATCCAGAGCGTGCGTCTAGGTAGGATGAAAAGGTACAATGATTTTGCAACCAGTCACATCAGCTTGCAACCTTCTATATTTCTTCCTTGTTTGTCTTTGACTGGATTCTTGCCACCCCTCCTTGTACCAGATCACAGAACTCAGTGCTGTTAGACAGTCAAACACCTAAACAGTCTGTCCCAGTCATATGGCTGTGTGGTTAAGATCAAAAGTCACTAAGGATGCTGATGTCTGCAAACTCCTGCCGGTACCTATGCGAGTACAGGACCAGCAGAAAGGACCATTTGAGGGTCAGGAAGCTCCAGACACAGGTCAGATAGAGGCTCCGAGGGTCGGTCAGAGCTGCAGGACAGGAAGAAACATTTGGACCAAGTCAGACAAATCTGTACAGGGGGAATACTCAGTCCTTAAGACAATGTGGGAGTAGATGCTTTAATACTTGACGCTAGAGAGACTTACATTGCTTCTGTGTGATGGCTAGAGTCAAGAAGATGGCAAAGGCCACCACAGCTAAAATAGAGAACAGAACACCAACTACGATGAAGAACCTCAGTCCCTTCAGCCAGGTGCGCCAGTAGTCCTGCAGGTACATGATGTGGGTGACCAGGGCCCAGAACGCCAGAACTCCTGGAACAGGACATACATAAATAGATTGTATTGATCATATTTCAACTCCTAACCCCCAGAGCCTAAGATACTGGGGCGTTTCCAGATAGCCCGTATCTAAACCGAGTCGTTGTGATGTAGATGGGAAGAAAGGGATTATTTGGAAACAATATACCATGTACAATATTTATTCAGTATCTTCTACATGAGGTTTGTCGAAGTGAACTAATGATTATCTGCTCATGTGATAAACAAGCCTACTCGTCCACACAGGACCTGTTATATGTTCTACAACCAACAAAGGTTGCAGATGATCGACGGTCAAATTAGAGAACGTTACAATTGACATGTCAAGTGCAATGCAATTAAGGTGTGGTGTGAACTAAACTTGTTTCAAACCTACCTGACAAGCCGCCCATAGCCGCCGTCCATGGTTGTTTATAAGCAATGTTCCAAACAAGAAACGCCGAAAAGCCAACCAGCATACCGAAGGTAGCATATCCTATACTAATGTACGTTCTTGTGTTCGCCATTAAATCAACGATTCAAAAAAGCCGTCGAGAATGAGATATAAAATGGGTTTAACCCAGCAAAAGGATTACCACATAGCTAGCTAGAAATTATGTAATGTTTAATGTAGTCGATTATTTTCAGAAGACGTTAATCTAGAACAATTCGGCCGGTCCGATAATAATCGGTTTCTCGGTTATTCGTGTAACAATATCTCTAGCTACAATTTCCTTCATGAAACCTTTTTTCCACTAATATATGCATCGCAATAGGCCGACCTACCAAGCGACATGTAACAGCAGTTAGCAACAAAAAATCAATTTCGTCAACACAGGAAGTATCAAGATATTGTTTTCTCAAACGGTATCCAACTTTCGTTATTATATCGTCTCTTTCCAGTCCACGCAGGTTGGCATGATTTATATTTAAGTGGTTTCGGAGGATTAAATTATGTTAAATTTACACTACGTTTAAATAAACTCGTTCTTGCTGCTAATCATGGTGTTATTTTAGGTCAAAGCAAACAAATGCAACGATCGCTCTTCACAAAACATCTTTGCGCCAATGTAAGCCCCAAGTGACAGACCAGAGCAACGCCACCAATGGCAACAATTTTAACTGTGAGCTTCAAGAGGAACCTCATGATTTCATGCAACATGATCATGTTTAACAGTTGAAATGAAAGCGCTGTTCTGTTGGCTGTTGTCATATAATTTGAGCAAATTGTGTGTGCTTCCATACAGTATTCCATTTAGTTTTTGTTTTGTACAGCTTTCCTGGGTGGTTATCTGTCAGTGCTAATCCTTTTCTCGTACTGAGAGGTTGACTCTACAAAGTCGTTATTATTGTTATTATATAAATAGCTTCCTTCATCTATTCAACCCTTGAGTATTATTTGTACAAAGACCATGTGTTCAGTAGCCCTGTGACAGTATGCAGCAGAGGGTCTCACTCTCACTTCGAGGTCAGCTGCCACATTCTCTGCCCCTCTCACTGCTCTTTCAACACACCCTCTAAGGCACCATTTCCATAGCCAATCAGAGAAATACAGGAAGCCCTTGTAAAAAAAAAAACTTGTACAGAACTTAGAGACAGAGACCTATTTGATAAACTATCATCCGTGATACCCAGAGAATATAGAAGTATATAGAGGCAGCTCAGAGGATCTATAAACATCAACACTGAACCATGGCAGAGGAGCCACCAGGTAATATAATAATTATACTCATATGAGTCATAGGAAATAGGAAAATTATGATCTGAAAACGTATTCTTTCATAGAAATGATTACATGGAAAGAGAAGAAATGTGATATAAAGAATACTAATCAATATTTTTTGTTGTTAACAGTATGTGTGTGCCATATGGATTCATATATGTTTGTGCATTTCAAAGAAAGAAAGAAAGAAAGAAAGAAAGAAAGAAAGAAAGAAAAAAAAGAAAGAAAGAGAAAAGAGAGCTAGGTAAATTCTGAGAAATGTTATTGTCTAGACCTCCATGAACCATTCTGTACGTATGTATCTGTCATTCAACATGAGCAGCCCTCCCATCCTTTAAGGCCAAGAGGTCAGGTGAATTAATACATTGCCAGTCTCTCCCTTTTCCTTGCTGGCTATGACAATAGGAAGGAAAGGGTGAGAGGGAGGCTGGTGAGAGAGGTGGCACACTGCATGTGCACACCTTCAAGAAGTGAACTAAATCAGAACATCTTGACTAAACGAAGTATATAACTTTTATGTGAAATACAGCCCTGGCAGAACAGGTAGTGTAACAGTGCTGTGACTGAATGTGTTATGGTCTATGGACAGGGGACGGGTCCCAAGTATCTATTGAGGAGCATTTCTTGATGTGTTTATGTGGGATCTGTTGGCAGAGACAACTGGCAAAGGGCACATTCCAAATGGGCGTAATTATGTTGCAGGAAATCCCACTCCCTTTCCCAAGGGATCCAAACACACCCTCACACACACACACATACGCAAACACTGCTCAACGGTGAAGACAAACACCAAAAATATCAATAAACTAAATGTTGTACTAACATACAAACAATATGGTATCAAACAAATCTTCCCACGTACAGTACAGTGTCCATCGTCATTTTAACCACTTTATGGTACCTTGCATATCAGTGTAGTGCTTCTCCTGACCACTAGAAAGCAGCATTTCTACTCCCAAAACAATCCAAGTTTAAGAACAGAGATCACCCACCATGATAATAGGTGTTCATACTGGGGGAAAGGGACATCCATTTGATAAAGAGTGCAGCAGTATTTCATTGACAACTATGCATACTGAAGCTATGATTGTGATTTTGAAAAGACCTCCATCCCCTACCCTCTTGGAACAGTTTGAGGAACTATGGAGCTGATGTAGCCATCTCACCAAAACACTCAGCATCTTCACGTGTTGTCAGTGAGGTTTAACCTGTTTGAATCTGTCAGCGGCAGAATTAACATATACGATAGCAATCATATTAGAGATAGCCCAGCTATGTGCTTTTCGTAATCAAAACAAAGGTTGTGTTTACATTCCTTTAGGAGGTCAGAAAAAGGGAAACTGGATTCCTTCATAGTGAGCATTCTTTAACTGGCATCATGGAGCTACTGGGAGAGAGCGAGAGAGCAAAAGAGAGACAGAGAATCTATAGTACAGACACAAGCATAGTCTGTTCGACTGCTCTGTGAGGACTTTCAACATTTTGTTTATTCCTTTATTACTATCATTATTATGTGTATTTTAGTACCATGAGTTGGCACAGAAAGACAAAACATCCTTTGAAACCGGAAGGGTGTCCGTATGGTAAGAAGTTGTTTTTCATGCTTTCTTTCGGTTGTTGTGGGGCTGAGTTCATTATTGAGAGGTTTTAGGATGCTGATGACACGATAGACTGGAAGGATGCTATTTTAAGATCAGCTGTTTACTTTACTGGGTGGCCAACACAATTTAGTGTGACCTCTGTTCCTCACTCTGTGTAGACAAAAGAGCTGGGTAGTTAGAAGAGAGATGATTTTAAAACAACAAAGTAGGGATCGGTGTGATTTGAGATAAGGAGGACTCGGGGGAGAGCTTCAGATGCTCTCAGTGTCCTTACTAGGGGGCAGGTGGAGTTTGTTGTCAGTGGCCTTGGCCTTTGTCTTAATGTAAGTAAGGAAGAGTGTGAGGTGTGGAAGGACCGAGACTGGGAGATAGGATCAGTGCGGGGTCAGTTCAGGAAGGGCAACGCTGCGCTGGAACAATAGCTCAGGCAAAAACAAACCTTCCATAACATGTCCATCCCCTGGTTGCAGATGACCACATCACTGCTGGAGGTGGGAGACCAATTCAATGGTCCTGTCTGACAGCCCAGGGATTTAAATGTCTTTGCCCCTCGGCTGAACTTGCATGGCTGTTGCTAATCTACCCTCTGGGTTTGAGTATGACATCCAAACATTCCTGGTGGACATTAACTTAGCTCCCAGCATAACTCTCTCTCTCTCTTTCTCTCTCTCGTTCTCGCTCTTTCTCTCTGTCCATCCTTCTCTTTGTCACTATGGTTACTACAGGTCCATCTGCAGCGGTGCTCTCCATGGATAGCCTCATCAAATCCATCCTGTCACCCACTAGACGGATCACACCAGCTGAGGGGGAAGTGAGTTACCAGTTTATAAGTCACTCTTTACTACATGCATACACGAGAACAGTATTATCGAGAACAGAGCAACTTCTGGGAAAAAACACCTTGTTAATGATGTAAAATACCTTAGGACTCCTCACACCTCTTTACAATCACTGTATCACAGTATGGATGTCTGAACAGAGACAGAAATGAAGTTCTGAACATTGGAGTATGTGTGTCTGAGAAATCGACAGTATCAAATCAGATCTGGAAAGATGAATTTATTTTGGAGTATTCGGATTGCCCTTTTATTTTACAACCAATGTCACAGAAGGCTTCACATGCGCCCATAGAACTGCCCCTTAACAAACCTAAACCCTAAGACAAGGAATAACTCCCAGAAAAACTCCACAGTAGTTCTTGGTAAAGTGCTTGTTTCTTGCCCACCTCATGCCTTGACTGCCTGTCCTTGAAGATGTTCAGTTTATCACCTTGTCCATCTGTCTGCACAAAGCAAGCCAGACAGCTGGAAAACATGATAAGTGTTAATGCAGAAGATGGCACACAAGCAAACAAACCGTCTCTACTTTTTCATATTTTTTCTGTTTCTATCTCTCTTACTCTCTCCTCTTCCATTCACCCAAAATGCTGTTAGACGGCACCACAATGTACTTAATGAGTTGGCCTGGAACATGAGTCATCTTTTTAGGAATTTGACCTTGAATATTCTCAATCTTAACTAGTTCAGGTGAAACTCCAAGGGCTGAGAGAGCAGAACATTTTATAGTTCGAACAAGATGACAAGAGCCCATAACCGTTGCCAAATGTGGTTCTGCTCACTGAAAAGAGCCGAAGAAGCTTGATTAATATGGCGTATAGTAATGAATTCATAGGAGCATCCGAAGTTCAGAAGAATCCGCCGCTTTTTAATTACTCCCAAACGACTTGTCCAACCACAGAGCGAAGGCAAGTTAACAATGTGCGCCTGTGCTAAGGGATGAGCGCAGCTTGTGAGAGTTGGTGTGTTCTCAGAAGCAGTAGTAACGTCGTGCCGGGTGGCAGGATAGAGTAGTGGTTCAGATAAAGCAAAAAGATACCCTCAATTATGAACGACTCTAACAATGTGATGTGAAGTAGACGGAGAATGATTTTGATAACAACCAACATAGTAACATAGTTTTGCGTCGCGCACTTTTGGTATGCATTGTGGATTCAGCGGCTGGTATTTTTGAACTGTTAGGTATGTTTGGAGGTACCGTTTTCGTCATGCGTTACGATCGCCAATCTACTACATGGGAAAGTTGTTCTGTCTGATCTGGAAAACATGCATTTATTTCGGAGTCACAATTACCGAGTGTTCCCGAACCGTTTCTCTTTGGAATCACCGACCATACGAGGCGTCAGTTGGGTATGTTAATGCGCCAATCACGATAAACTGTAATGGACTATGTTACATCATGATCATAAGCCTTCTACCTCTCATCATCATCACCATCGACATGATCATTTTATGCTTTTGGAAACACATAACGTTCTCATTATAATCATCACCATCCTTTTAATGCATCCAAAGCTTACATTCACTTAATGCCCATACTGGCAGCAACCCTTTTCTGAACTGAGGTGAAAATGTTGGTTACATTGAGTGTCCTGTGCATAACCTGGTGGATTTTGTGGCAAATATTCTGAATACACAGGTCTGGCAAAGCTATAACTCCAACCTATACCACCACCATCCACAAATTCACTAGTATCCGAATGATAAGCCAGTGAGTGTTAATAAGAAAGCATAGTGGGCATGATGGAAAGTAACTATAATTATCTTGAATAGTTTGCCTATTCTTTCATGAAGCATTGGGACTTAGAAGGCTGAAGTGTGATTTAAATGCATAAAGTACAGTCATAGGGTTTTTTTTGTCAGACAGCACTGTAATCTTTTCAACCATGGCTCTAATATGCTCAACACTTCAGTCATTGCGACAGGTAATTCAGCAAGTGATACTTATACTGTAACTGTGTGGGTGAAGTGTTGCTCCTGGTGGAGGGAGTGTGTGTGTGTGTGGGGGGGGGGGTTACAGTCAAGTAGTGGGTTGGTGGGCGTGGGATGAAGAAGAAGAAGCTAACCACATCCACTATGACACAGTACGCACATCCTCAAAACAAAATGGTCAAGTTTAGTTGTAGGAACATCTTGAGAACGCTTCGAGAATGAGAGGAAGATTTTTCTATTGTCTCACTGAATAGCGGGGGCAGAGGAAGATAGCTGAGCCAGACCAATGTTTTTTATTCAACTCTGGTTATTAATAGTGTATTGTTTATTGTTCACCTGTATCCCCCCTAGTTATTCCAACACTGGAATGTGCAAAAAGGGAGTTTCAAAGCTTCAGGAAGAGTATAGAAAAGGCTTCTTCAAGGAGCGTCAAAGTTTACTTGACTCTCAAGGACAATGTTGCACAACAAGTCTGACCAAGAGTAACAAATCACCACTCTGCTTGCTGTGGAAAGGCTTTATGGAATGATATGTGGATGACTGATTAGGAGACATATTCTCGTGTTGACATATGAAAAAGGGGGCAATTACAATCCCTTTTACGGCATGTTTGGTCAAACCCATTGATCAGCATTGCCAAACAAAGCTAGACACAGTAGAATGACAGTTATATAAAAACGATTTATTGTATCAATATCCGTCTGTCAGTTTTAACTAAGGGCTATATATTTGCTGTGATGCAATAATCCTATTAGCATGAAATGGGAAATAAAACTACCAAGCCATCACTAAGGATTGTTTATAAATTGACCAAATAATTCTTTACTAGAATTTATCACTATAATCACATTTATCACTGCTATTATACTATTATGAAATTTAGTTTAAGCCCCAATAAATAATAATAATAATAAATCTTAGGCAACAGCACCTAGCGCTTTCCTCTCTTTCTGTTTGCCAGTGTGGCGCTGATGCCAGGAGAGGAAGCAGAACAGAATGCCACCTAACTGTAGAGGTCCCATAAGGACTGAGACAAGCCTGGTGAGGACTGGATAAGGGACATGGCATCTGGAGTTTCTCCACTTCATGCCCAAACTTGGCCCTGAAGCACATGATCCTCATGGACCATAACTCAGGAATCAAGGGGACTCCAAACAGAGTACAAGTCATCCTGTACGTAATGCAACTTTTGCCTAAAAGTTGACTGACTAATCTGGCATGAGAAACTGTGCAGGGGACGATTTGCAAGCTTGTTTTGAAAGGATCTGGTCAAAGGGTGGAGGGCACTATAACTGCAGGCTATGGTCATGTGAACTCACTTGCTATACGACAGTCTCAGAATAGCACATTTACTCTGTCAACAAAGGTCTGGGGTGGACCGATCCCGCATGAGCTGCTGTATTGTACACCAACGAACAAAACAAAAACGTAGGATGAATGAGGAATATGGATGAAGCAGTGAGCTGCACGTGACGCCCAAATGATACTGTCACATCAATACAGCGTCAATACAATGAGCTGATATGCAGGTATCCTGTGCCTGTTGTCCTCGTCACTTGAGCTTGAAACCTCACACTGTGAGGTACAAAATGAAGCACAAAATGTGAGATCTGCAGATCAGCTGGATTTTATACTGAGCTGCCCTCAGGCGAAACATAAAACACACCAGTCAGCAGTACCTGCTAAAATACTGGTGTGACTGGTCTCTACATAGACCTGTGTTCTCATCTGACACCTCAGCTAGGAGTCACCTGCTAAGGAGTGGCAGCTGGCTTGGATAGGCAGCAAGGACTCTGTGTATGGCTTGTCCATGGATCATAAAAGCGGGGTAAATAAAGATCTTCCAACAAAGAGGAAGTAGAAGTTACTTTACAAGCCATAACATCAGCTCAGAGGAGGTTTACAGCTTGCTGAAGATGATTCTGAGTTTGTTAGAGGTAGTACGGAACGAAGGAGTTCACCCGAAGCCTTGATGTCAATTTTGCCAGGTGACATTTTTACTCTCTAGCCATTTTGATCAAGGCTGGTTGTCCAATTGGATAGTTGCTGACAGATATTGAACTGATCTGTAGATGAATGTGATATTTTAAAGGGGGTGTTTCAGCACTTGATCTTGGCAACAAGCTAAAATACTGAGATGGTTTAACCTCCTCACTCATAAATACGGATGGTAACACAGTCTTTACTCCCACACGCAAACATCAGACAAGCATACACAACATGCAATACCAATACACACATGTGCACGCACACACATTCACATAGTAGATAAAACACTATATAAAACTATAAATCTGAAAACGAACAATTCAGTAAACATAACTGCTCACAAATCATCCATCCATCCATTTTCATCCACTTATCCGGGGCTGGGTCTCGGGGGCAGCAGTCTGAGCAGGGAGGCCCAGACTTCCTTCTCCACACACACCTCCTCCAGCTCCTCCAGGGGGGATCCCGAGGCGTTCCCAGGCCAGCCGAGAGACATAGTCCCTCCAGCATGTCCTGGGGCTCTCCCGGGGCCACCTCCCACTGGGACTTGCCTCCCGAGGGAGGCGTCCAGGAGGCATCCGAAACAGATGCCTCAGCTGCCTCAGCTGGCTCCCCTCGACGTGGAGGAGCTCACAAATCAAATCACCCAAAAATGATCTGGTTTTATAGGTTGAGAACAACCTGTCCAATTCTATCTCCTGAATAGAGATGCAGTATAGAAAGAGATGCAGTATTGAAGAGATACTGAAAAATGGTCTTAAAATAGTAACCTTATTAACTCTTTGTAATGTTGGTCTCTGTTTCCGTCCCTGTCTCTCTCTCCTTCTCTCTGTCTCTCTCAAAGACCCCATTGCCAGAGGCCCTTGACACCCAGGACACTATGAAGCAGGTATGTATGCCAGCCAGCCACCCAACCAGCCAGCCATTCAGTCAGCCATTTAGACAGCCATTCACCCAACCAATCAGCCAGCCATTTAACCAGCCATTCACCAAATCAGCCAGCCAGACAGCTATTAAGTTAGCCATTTAGGCAGCCATTCACCCAACCAGCCAGCCAGCTTGTCAGCAGTGGACTGCGATTAGCATTGACCTCTGCTGTACTCCATCACCCCCCTCAGCCAGGCCAGTTGTAATCATCATGACCCAATTCCCTAAGGCAGAACAACATTATTTTTCAGAGAACTGAGTTCCCAACGTCATCTAGAGGACTGAGTTACCAAGGTCATTGAGGTGAAACGAAGTGTTTTTCATGTCAGCCATTTTCCCACCCGAAACACTACAGTACAAAAGGTCTAGAGTTGTGGGGTTAACGATGAACGGTTATGTCACATCGGACATCATATGATGCAGACCATTCCTGGCTGACTCTCATTCCTTACTGGGTCATGTGACAATCATGTATGCCTACTGTAAGGCACCTGCACCAGTAACCGTAGAGCTTATATAATTCAATAACACATTGTCAGCTATAATTTGAACAAGCTGAAAGGGAAAAAAAATGCCAGACTGGTTAGCCCTGATAAGTCATGATTGTGAATTGACCACCACTGTTGACACATGTAGACACAGCCCTGCCTGGAGGCTGCTGGGGCTGGCTTTGTTGACATCCACAGCTGCAGTGTTTGCATCCTCAGGAACTGCTGAATGGGCTTGGTTTTTTGTTTTGATGTCCTCCATCACTGCTTCAGTGAGCCTTCAAAAACACAGTCTGTGCCAGAAAGGCAGGCTGGCTGGCACAAGGAGTCTAAAGGGCACTCTAAGATTCACAGTCTAACCCCCCTCCTTTGTCACCCAGCCCTGCCTCACCCTCCCCTCTCACAGTCCTTTATCTAGCCTACCTCAACAGCTCCTTAAGGTTCAAACTATGATAAGAGGAGTTTGACATGGAAAACCTGACAGCGTTCATGAAACCTAGACCTACTCATGCACACACGCAAGCTCACACAGGCTCACAGACACATAAAACAACACAAACACATACACCCTAACTGCAAAGCTTAGGCCCATTCTGCTTGTGAGCCTATAAACATCTAGGGAGTATTTATCCAGTAGTCAGGAATGTTGTAGATCTCTTCAAAGTTGTTGTGAGTGTTTTGGGAGAGGGGAGCTAAAGATGAAGACCTGCAGCTAATGAGATAATAGGAGAGAGGCTGAGATCATCTGTTAGTACACTTATTTGCTGGACATCAGCTCTTTGTTTTGTCGCCTAGCAAGTCCTTCTGATGTGTAGGAGTCATAGTTTCGCATAGCCAACTTACATCCTGTCCTGATCAGTCTTCCCGATTGCTTCAGTAACAGCTGTGGTCTTCTTCAGTGGTTTCTGTTTGCTTTGTTAACAATATCAGATGTTGGTGGTAAATCATCTTATTCATTTTGGATAGCTTGGCAAATATGATTGATCAGAAAGGCAAATAAAAGGCTAGTTCCGCACTCATGGGTGCAGTTTAACTACATCGGTTCTGCATGCCATTTGACCATGGTTCATGCCCACAAACATAGAGACTTATGATGTAATATATTATCACTTTAAATCGTATACAGGTTTAGTTCATTTCAGTGGCTGAAAGAATTTGTGATTGTACATTATTTGGATAGTCGTCTCTAGATGGTAAAGGGACAACCACCTATCAGCACTCACCTCACTCAACACACTGGCTGTTACATTGTCGATAACCATTGCTTCTCTGTTTTCCATGAGCAGAATTACGTCTTGTTTTTGACACTTTTAAAATATGTACGTGCATCTTTTTAAAAGCGAGTTTGGTACTATACAGTTGTGACGAGAGGATGTGGTACTTTGGGTTGGAAACCCCCCCCCCCCCCCCCCCCCATGACTAGTGTGACATGTGGTCGTCCTGCTTAGAGACAGAGAGTTGTGTTCCACTGTCCTCCCCCGTAGCACCCCATCCCTCCCTTCACCGTGAGTCGTGTTCCACCGCTCTACAGCCCACCAAGGTTACACTACCTCAGAGTGAGAGATGCAGGGAAAGAGTGAGAGAGAGGCTCGCATACAGCAGAGAACTCTTCCCATACGGGGAGTGCTGTATTTATCACCCACGTAAACCCAGTACAGAAGACCAAACCACACGTTGCAGGCCACAATGGCTGACACCTTGCAGATGGTCAAGAATCTATATGGAAGTCATTGACTTATTGCAGTGGGAAATGACGTAGATGTTGGAGACAACTCAAAAGGCAAACACACTTTTTTATGTTGAAGAGCAAAATGGCAGTCAGAGATGACATTTAAAGATGGATTCCCGTAGTGAAAATATAGGTCAACATTGCATGTCAGGCAATCCTGCTGGGTGTAACTACGTCACTGCCCTTTGAGGTCCTGTAATGGTGTGTGTTCTTTAGGACAGTACAGTATGTCATTGACTGGCACACCTGTGGGAAAACTGTTTACTTTGTAACCTGAGGCAGTCAGAACAATCCATTCTCTAACACAAGAGCCATAGTCTCAGATAGAACGATTGGATGGCCTACATGCTGTTCTCAACGGACAGACAATAACAGTGTGTCTCTCCAGTGTAGTTCTTTATGGTGTTCTCAAATGAACAAGGTGTGTGTGTTGTGTGTCTACACACATACCAGCAAGGTTTAGCTCAGGCTTCACGCACACTACCCTGACTGGGGGGAGAGCAGCGTTTGTTGCTGGACAGGAAGCTGACCATGTAAACCTCTGGTAGCAGTGATAAAGGATAAATGACTGTATCTGGAGATCTATATCTAACGTTCAGAGGGGAGTAGCCTGAGAATGGGTCGCAGGTTTCCCACATGGGACCGAAGCCCATGGGAACAGTGAGGACTTCCAGCTGAGCCAGCCTGATCTGTCCCTAGAGAAACGGCCACAGCAGACAGCAGGGGCACAGTCCAGACACACACACGAAAACACACAGACACACAAACTCACATTTGTGCACATATAAATACACATCTTACAGACATGAGGTCTGGGAACTGCCATTAGGAAAACAGGGCGTGTGTGTGGTGTTCGGGGTGGGAAGTTTTACTGGGTCGCTCACACAGTGGATATTCAGGGCATCTGTTAGTTTCCTCTGTGTGTCTGTCTGAACTCTGACCGAAGGTGCAGGTGTCCTGTTTTGTTTGATCCACAATTAGGAAAGACCGATTGGTTTGAAGGACTACTGAGTTCTTTAATAATCAAGCTGGGCTCTATGGGAACCCTGGGTTCTGTCAGGTCCTGTTGTCATCGGCCAGTCAGGGGTCACCAGATCAGTCATGGGTCAGAGGCCAATCACTTCATCATGACAGGCTGGCAGAGCAGGGGGCTGGAGGCTGGAAGATGGAGGCAAGGGAACAGACTAGTGGTGGAGGATGGGGAGGAGGGGGTAAGGGTTAGGGTGGGAGGGTGGGTGGGTGGGTGGGGGTTCCCCACAGTAACACCAAGTTGAGAAAACATAAATAGGAAATAGTCATTGTTGAGTTCCTCAACTCAAGATCACTACCTTGGACAAACTCCACCTCGTAGGAAACCCAAGAACAAAGACCCATCTGTGTGAGTCACTCGTGGGATCACAAGACAGAGAGGCAAAGTAATCATAGAGGGAGAGGAAAAACAAAGAGAGAAGGATTCAATTCATTAATCGAATCTGTCATTGCCTCAGTGTGGCAGTTTGCAATGTTGGCTTCTTTCTGAACAGAAAGAGAGCAGAACAGACAGGGACTACATAGCAACCCAACCCCAACGTGTTCTCTCTTTAATACGTGAGCATCAGAGATGTGGCTCGTGACTCTCTTGTTTCTTTTGTTTGGCTGGTAGAGCAGGACACAGTCCCAGCACAGTGAGGTAAGAAACAAGGGAGGGATGGTGGGATGGAGAGAGAAAATAAAGGCTGAAGTATGTGTAATAAAAAGAGGCAGAGGGCGGCGGTGGTGCAGAGAGGAAGCAGTAGGAGGGATCTCAGTAGGTGAATGTTGTCGTTGGCCGAGCGCGTTAGTCAGGCGCTGAGTTTGGGGAGGTGTGGGAGAGACCCAGCCTCTCACAGCCCTGCCTCTCACAGCCCTGCCCTCCCACAGCCCTGCCTCCCACACGCCACCGTTTACTCTGACTGGCCCACGCCAAACACTGCACTCACACTGGTGACGTCATCACACATGATGGCTTTGTGTTCCTCTCAGTAAAGAAATGTCAGAGAAAACACACAGACCTGGCCTTTACACGGACAGCTACTTCAGACCAACACAGGCGGTGGGTGTTTGTCTCCATTAACAAGACCAGCCGTGTCACTTAAATTGTATTGTCTTTGGACTCTGGAGTACATGTGCATAATTTCACACGGTCATAAAGCATGAAAGATAGGGATAGGACATGTTCCTTGCATTTGTTAGATAGCCTATTGTTCTTGTATTTGATGATCTCACTCAAAAATGCGAATTGTCCAAATCTCTCTGTCTCTCTCTCCAGTTTCTGACAGATCGTATTCTTAAGGCAGCGAGGGTGGTGCATAATGCTTTGGTGGAACGGAACCCTGGGCTGATCAGAGACAGGAAACATCACCTCAAAACCCACAGGTGCAACTTACTGTACAATACATGAGTCTGTGCTATTCATTTGAAGCCTATATGGGGCATCAGTGTGACACTCCAGGCCCTCTCTTTACGTCTGTTTGACTCACAGACAGTGTTGCTCAGGAAAGGAGCTGGTTGATTGGTTGATGAAGCTCAATGAATGTTTCCAGTCACGGAGCCAAGCAGTTGGGATGTGGCAAGTTCTGGTGGATGAAGGGATTCTAGTTCACGGTATAACCTCATTAAATTCATCTTACCATTGATGATACAATTCCGATCAAAACAAATGAATCAATATGCAAGTGTGTAGAGATTATGCCGTCATTTGTGTGTAACTCAAATACTTCTGACCTAATCTGACATATAATTTTGCTTGACCAATAGTGAAGCAAGAGTTAAACTTCCATGACAAGGACACTCAGTTTTACCGCTTCCTGGAGGCGGACCATGCCCTGAACCACACAGGCGATGAGAAGGACTCTGAGGATGAGCTGCAGGAGGGGTTGTCTCTGCTGCTGCAGATGGGCCCTGATGCTCTCCTCACCATGATCCTTCGCAAATGGTGAGTGGCCCAGTGTGTGCACAGTGTGTGAACAGTGTGCGTACAGTGTGTGCACAGTGTGCGTACAGTGTGTGCTTATGGCATGTGGGACTTTTCTTGAGACAGCTTAGATTTTTTGCTTTGCAAGCTGTCCCAACCTATTTCTTGTGTGTGTGTCCGTTTGTGTGTGTGTGTGTGTGTCCGTTTGTGTGTGTGTGTGTCCGTTTGTGTGTGTGTGTGTGTGTGTGTGTCCGTTTGTGTGTGTAGCCCCAGTCAGAGGAGTTCCGAGGACCTGGAAGTCATCTATGAGGAGTTGCTCCACGTCAAAGCTGTGGCCCACCTGTCCACCTCGGTGAGTGAACACCTTATCTCTCTGAGCGCCCTACCATGGGAACTGTGAATTACAGAAGAACAAGGTCTGTTGAATATTTGATCCGATGTGACTAGACAAGGCTGAACAGACACGCAGCCATCTGGTCTCTGTGGTCTCATGTCCTGTCCTCTGTTCTGTCCCTGTAGGTGCGTAAGGAGCTGGCAGCAGTGCTGGTGTTTGAGTCTCATGCCAAGGCAGGAACAGTGTGTGAGTGTGACAGCCGTGCTTACGTTTGAATAGAGCTGGGCTGGAACCTGTGTGGGCTGGAACCTGTGTGGCGTTGACACGCGTCATCAGAATGCTACAGATAGACATACATATATGCTATACATACACACGAGCACACGCACACACACACAAACACATCAGCTGTGAATGAAGATGAGCAGGTTAGATGAGGCGCATGCTGATTAGAGTTAGAGATAAAAATAGATTTGAATCTTGATGATTTGTGTGTTTGCATGTGTGTGTGTGTCTCTGTGTGTGTGTGTCTTTGTGTGTGTTGCAGTATTCAGTCAGGGAGACAAAGGCACATCGTGGTACATCATCTGGAAGGGCTCAGTCAATGTCATCACACACGGCAAGGTAGAATTCACAGCATAGCTGTCCTGCCCTCATAGACATGTAGACACCAAACTATAGTGGTGTAGCCTATAGACTGCTGCAGTGGTGTGACTCTCTGACTGCAGGGGCTTGTGACAACGCTCCACGAGGGGGAGGACTTTGGCCAGTTGGCTCTGGTGAACGACGCTCCCCGCGCTGCCACCATCATCCTGAGAGAAGACAACTGCCACTTCCTCAGAGTGGACAAACAGGACTTCATACGCATCCTGAAGGTAGACCACGCTGCTTGGCTCTGGTACATAAGACACACCCAAGAATGAGTCGAATGGCAGCAGGTTTACCTGGTCGGGTCATGATGTGGTCAGACGTGTTCGTTCTATTCATGACAACGTTTCCTGTGCAAATGAACAGGACATATTTCAGACATACCTGAGTCTGTCTCTTCATCTTTGTGTGTTCTAGGATGTTGAGGCTAACACAGTGCGTCTCGAGGAACATGGCAAATCTGTGCTGGTGTTGGAGAAGAGCTGTGACTCTGGTAGCCAGGGAGGCTCAGGGAACCACAGCAAGTAGGAATCCACACCACCCACATCTTCCACACCACCCACACCCTCATCACCCTCCACATCATCCACATCTTCAACACCACCCAGACCCTCATCACCCTCCACACCACCCACATCTTCAACACCACCCACACCCTCATCACCCTCCACACCACCCACATCTTCAACACCACCCACACCCTCATCACCCTCCACACCACCCACACCCTCATCACCACCCAAACCCTCATCACCCTCCACACCACCCACACCCTCATCACCACCCACACCCTCATCACCCTCCACACCATACACACCCTCATCACCCTCCACACCACCTACACCCTCATCACCACCCACACCCTCATCATCCTTCACACCACCCACACCCTCATCACCCTCCACACCATACACACTGCAGTTACTAACTAATTCATTATATCTTCTAAAGTCCATGCGGAGGGGATCTTAGACATATTTTCTATTTCTGGCTGTTATCGGACAGTGTTGGTTAATTCAATAGAGGAATGGACTTTAGACTTTGTTTAATGTTCTGCACTGTGTAATGCACTGTGTAATCTTTCATTAAGTGTTCTAGCAAACTATGTGTTCAATAGATATGTTTCTGACTGGTTCTTTACTCTGTAACCTCTACACTCCTGTGGTCTTTTCATTCATAAATCATAAACAAACTAACAAACAATACCTTTCTGATATTCTCTCTCACACACACACCCTCTCTCCCTGTCTCTCCCTTACACACACACAGGTATACGGTGATGTCTGGAACACCAGAAAAGATTTTGGAGCACCTTTTGGAGACAATCAAACTGGATACAAATGGCAATGAAGCTATAGGTGAGCAATAGGACCACAGAATCTACTGACTCTGTTGAGAAAATGTGCTCATTTGTGTGCTGTGCCCACTGTATTCACTAAACAACCGACAAGGATAAACGTCAAGACAAACACATTCCTGCATTTTCTGAAGCAATCAGATGACTCAAATAGCTCTGGCATGGTTTGTGAAGCAGAGGGAAAGGACGGGACATTACTACTAGTTAGTGAGCTGTGTGTGTGTCTCTGTTGTTCCCACAGATCTCTGTGTGAGTGACTTCCTACTGACTCACAAAGTCTTCATGTCCTGCAACCAGCTCTGCCTAGCCCTGCAACAACAATATCCTGCCTGTCACCATCGCCATGCGTGATCGCAAACCTATGAAAACAATGATCGCAATGACCGTGTTTCTGAACTGCCGTAATCCAAGATTCCCTCTGTCTCTCTGCATCACATACCTAAAATGCTTGGAGATCATTTCAATCCCTCTAATTGGCCCACCCCTCATTAGGCATGCAGCTATCTGAAAACAGCCCTGCAGTGTCTGTGGTGCAGAACAGGCTGGGTGGTCTGATGGAGTCTGTTGGCTCCAAAGCAGTAGGATTTCAGTGCCTGTATGGTGTTACCCTTAACCCCAGCATACCTACCATGCAGAGCTCTCAGAGGGCTCGGAACTGGAGAAGGCAGCCTACAAACTCAACACCAAGCAGAAGATAGTGAAGCTCGTCGGCCAGTGGGTGGCTCTCTTTGGCGTGCTGCTCAAAGACGACCCCGTCGTCGTCGACTTCCTGGAGGTGAGACGCTCAGAATAAGAGTGACGTTGAATTTCAGCAATAATTATCGACCAAATCTATTGATGGTCTAGTTTTACTTTTTGACTGGCTGTGTGTTTCTGTGTTGCTGTGCGGTCAGAGGCTAAGGGAGGAGGTGGCAGAGGACTCCCGTCTGTCCAGTATGCTGAAGGACCATATGAGAGATCGCAGGAGAACCAGGGTGTGAGTAGCTGTTTCCAACCAGGAGGAAGTGATCATTGCGGCAGGGGGATTTTAGTTGAATGTATGTCTCTCATAATTTCACGAAACCTTTACAGGCTGGAGAATGGTTACCAATCGCTGATTAAGGTAAAGATAAATAAAAACATTATACATGACACAGTACCAGAACATTTGCGGATACATTTAAACTTGGACAACTTTAAATTGTTTGATTCATTAGGCCAACCATCAATTTGATTGGTTCTCCAGTTGTGAGGAGCCAATAGGGAAGTGCCAGCCAATCAGAGCACAAGACAAAGGTTAGTTAGATTTGACCACAAATAACGGCAGGCACACAAAACCGCACATGTGCAGTAGATACATCCCTAAGCACATATCTCCCCTTGTAGTGTTGTATGAGATTTTCCGGTTGGACCATAAATCAGTCACACTGATGCTGCCAGTCAACAGCTCTGTGCAGGATGTGATGTCATCAGTGGTTAACCCCGGAGGTGATCACGTCCTGGTTAAAATGAACTCTGTTGGAGGTAAAGCTCTTCTTTCACTTTCTCGAGCGACATACCAAAAATCTAAGACATTTTATTGAAATGTCTTTTTTATGAAACAATGGGATTTGCGAGTCAGTCCTACTGAGTGAGTGGCTGATGTGTGAATCCTGCATATTTCAGAGCGGGCTCAGCTGAAACTGGATGCCACAGCAGTCTACACTTCTCTGGGCTTCAATGAGAGGCTCTTCCTCTGCACTGCCAGCCAGGTGGAACTACTGGTGAGATGACCTTAGCCACCCTTAGCTCGTGAACTGGCCTCCTGCCTGCAAGCGAGGGATAAAACCACCCCACCTTGTCGTCTAGTGAAATAAACATGATGTAATGCTTGTTTCGAATGGTTACAATTGAGTTATGTATCCACACAAAAAAACAGCATTAAACACATCCAGAGTATATTGACCAGACTTCACCTCACCAGACTATATATCTGAGATCCTGAGTTCCTCTCAGGGGATCAGTGTGCTGTGATACTAAAGTGTCTGGCTATATTCTGGGCTTGGTTGACAGACGCCCCTGAAGGAGCAGCTGGGCCCAGAGAAGGGCGGCATGGACAAGCTGGAGCAGATGTGCTCCAAGGACATCGCTAGCCAACTGACCAACTATGACTGGGAGCTCTTCACGGCCATGCATGAGGTATGAAGGACGAGAGGAGGAGCAGGTTGGCTGTGTGTTGACAGGAAGAGTACAGGTTGTGCTGTACTGTGTTGTTCTGGTATTGCTATGCATGAAGTGAGATAGAGGCTCATTACAGGACTCTGGAGTAATTAGTGTTCCTTTATGCTGGTCTGAACAATGCCTTGATCATAGTAAACCTGTTGTTTTGGCATCACACAGTATGTGTCTAACATTGAGGTCGCCTTTAGATGAAAGCCCAGTGTGGTTAGTGCTAGGAGCCAAGCTCAAAGCGAGCCAGGCACAGGCAGGTTCCAGGTGTCTAATATCAAAGGAGACAGCTCTGTATGAAAGTCTGACAGCCTATCAGGAAGTCATGTCTATGACTCATCTGTCTGTCTGTTACCAGACCGATCTCTCTCTGATCACCTGCTTACCGGACATTCTACCGTGTATTCTAATTCGGACAAACTAGGCAAACTAAGTGGATCAATTAAGGCAATTACTATTCTAGACTTCCATCTTCGATTAGACGGTATCGAATTTAAGCAGCCAAAACAATGTTGCATAAGAAAGGGATGAGCATTAGACGTGTAGAACCTTGATCAGACTGTCTCTTCGCAGGTAGAGCTGGTCTACTACATATTTGGCCGTCATAAATTCCCTGGCTGCACCACGGCTAACCTGGAGCGTTTTGTGCGACGCTTCAACGAGGTGCAGTACTGGGTGGTTACTGAACTGTGTCTCTGCGAAGACCTGATGAAGCGCGCAATGCTGCTCAAGAAATTCATCAAGATAGCTGTTGTGTAAGTGGCCCTCAGAGAGCTATTCACACTGTGCTCGGCACAGACTGGACTTTAGGTCAAGCATACCAAGACAGCACTCTACACAAATAGCTAGTGCTGAAAAATTCAATCCAAGCCAAACAATGTGCTGTTCTTTACATCTTACAGTACACTTACACTACATTTATATTTGTTTGCCATATTTTTTCCATAGTGACAAGCAAATAGTGCATGTAAGACGTACAGCAGATGTAGTTATAATAGAACACTGTCACACTACTGCTTTAGTTTGCAGATGACTGACAAGGTTTGTGTTTCAGTTTGAAGGAGCAGAAGAATTTGAACTCTTTCTTTGCTGTGATGTTTGGTCTGAGCAACAGTGCAGTGCAGAGACTTTACAAGACCTGGGAGGTGAGAAACAGCCACTTCGAACAAGAAATGGAAAGGAGTAAAATATAATAGACATTCAATTGTTCATCTTTGGTTTTATGTATTGCAGAGAGTGCCGAGTAAGACTAAAAGGGTTTACTGTTCCTATGAGAGATTAATGGTAAGTGCATGATGCTGACTGTGCCACAACAACATTGTGACAATTATATTGATATTTGTCGAGTAGTCATTATACCACTTCATTATCTGCCCACCTCAGTTCCCATAGGCCCGCTCCAACACACTTGTGCCCCACTTGGACCTGATGAGTATTGGGTGTCTGTTTGTTGTCTGTCCCTCAGGATCCCTGTCGCAACCACAGAGCCTACAGGCTAGCTGTGGCCAAACTCAGTCCTCCCTACATTCCCTTCATGCCTCTCTTGCTCAAAGGTAAGAGTTATGCATCATCTACTCTGTACTATGGTGTACTGTGTACTAGCAACGTGGAAAACACGACCTGATGTTGAAGTAACTTGTTTTGTTTTTCGTCTATACTCAGACATGACATTCATCCATGAGGGAAACAAAAACTACACCGAAAAACTGGTCAATTTTGAAAAAATGGTAGGTTGGGTAACTGTCCCATTTAGCCATTCTTTCACTCCATGTTTGGGTACTGGAAACATAGATCAGGACTTGTATCCTGTGTTTTAGTACAAGGTTGGCTCTAAGAGCTTCCTTTTCCTCTCATTGTTTCCTCTCAGCGCATGATTGCCAAGACAGTGAAGATTGTGCAAAGCTGCAGAAGCCAGCCTTATGGTAAGAATACTTTAGAACTGCTCCTCTCAAACCACTGAAGATGCACCTTTTCTAAACGATTGAATCGTGTAACTGTTGAATGCTGTTTGAAAACAACTTGGGTGAAAGACTTGGCCTGCTGCAGGGGTTGATGACTCAAGATCGATAATGACCTGTTTTGTCCACCTTCTAAGAGCAGGATTGGCTCAGTTGAACGGTGTTCTGGTTTCATGTCCATCCTCTCCCTGTGCTCTTCTCTCCAGTGCCATCATCCCCTCAGAAAGGTCTGGCAGACCGCATGTTTCTGGAGGCACCGTCCATTCGTATGTCCACATGTAAGGATCAACTTTCAACACTTTCCACCTGCAAAACAGAGCCGTGCTTGGCTGCTAAGAAGTAATGAGTTATTGCTCTATTTCCTTCAGATTCAGACCATTCCCTCCCTCTGCGGACCCCCAGCAATATCTGCCACTACGTTCGGAACTTCAGTGTCATCGACAACCAGAAGAAGCTGACACAGCTGTCCAGATCGGTAGAACGCTAAGGCCAGAGCAAGCCTGGAGCTGCTGTTTAATTAGCTCAGCCCATCTCTGAATCAGAGGGTGGCTGGGCTACTAGGGAACATTCTCAATGCAGTGACATTGATTGGACATCGAGAGACCAAAGAGGAAGCCTTTAGAGAGGGCAGCAGTGCCCTCTAGTGCCTTAACAGAGAAGACAGTCCGCCCTCTGTAACTGATGGCACTGCTGGTAGACGAGTCCACTCACTACACTCCTACGGAATATCACCATCCTTGGCATTACCTGTTGTGCTTCTTTGTGTAGTCCTTTATTGTTATACTATTTAACTTTCAATAGAATAACACAAGCATCTATGTGAGCTATAGAACTTATTGTAAAGTTCAAATAATGGACATCATACAAATTTGTTTTGTTACCAGAAAACACGCGAAGCAAGTGTTAAGTACACGTTGTCACCCTTATTTTTTATAAATAAATTATTTAAAAGTCATGTACAGTATCTAATAACATCACCAGTGACAAACTAATGTAAAAGGGAAAACTTTATTGGAAATGCAAACCATAAAATCAGGTAAAATATCAATAAAAGACTAAAATATCCCCCTGCGATTCTCCCCAATATGGGGAGAAGACAATATTCACAAAGACAGTTTATCAGTTGAATCTGAAAATGTCAGAATCATATATACAACCTCTTTATAAAGCTCAGGAGAGAGAACAGGGGGGCATGGAGAAGACGGACCCAGTCTGAGTGTCTTCACCTGTGGCAGCCGCGGAGAAACGTGAACCATCCCCTTGCTTTTATAAATAATGGGTTGACATGTTCAGGCAGTACATTTCTGGTAAAACGATACAATACAGATTTAAAATTAAAAACCATTGACCGTTTCAAATCAATTCACTAATGTCTTTAGCAGTCTTTTGCACCATGACTGTTGTTAAAGGTCTCCCATGAGATTAGCCAAATAGAAAAATTCTGCTGATTTACAGGGCATGACATTCTGAAGAAAACCACAACAAATATAACAGATGGGTTAAAATACTAGCATTGCGTTTGGCCAGGTGACAGAAACAGCACAAATTATCACTCTAGTTGAACATTTCCCAAATTCAACGCAAACGTGTTCAGGAGGCCATACATGTCTTTTATATCAAGCTATCAACCAGTGGTGGTGAAGGACTAGTCCAGTACCAGTCACAAAACTAGAGTGGTCACTATTAAAAGTGGTCCATCCTCCCATCCATACCTCCTTCCTAGATGTGAGCTCCTCAACACAGTCCTGCCCATGCTGGGTTCATGTGGATCAGGGATGTTGCATGGAAGGGGGAGGGGTTCCTCTACTTGACTCACCTGCTCTTCAGGCATTCAGTGAAGAGATCTGCATTACTGTCTGTCTAACACACATCATTACCACGTAGTTGAACATCAACACACAACTAAATAAAAATAACATCAAAAGAAAAAGAAAATGCACTGATATTAACCCGAGTGAATACTGATATTGCACTTCCAACCACATTTGAAAGACAATGCCAATGCCCAGTTGCTATCCCTTTACAAGAGGCACAAACTGATGTGCTGCACTGCACGCACTGGGCATGCATTTGCATTGCAGTCTCTCTCTGCACTACATGTGATTAACAGCCCCTGGATGGCCTTAGTGCAGTCAGCCACTCTGCCCATACTGAGCACTGACTGGTTTGATCCTGTGGTGAGCCTGAAAAGCCTTTCCTCCTGTCAGCCCAGGAGAATGAAGAACTCAGCATCTCCAAAGACATCTCTTCTTCAATCAAGACAGACACAGGTACACACGCGTACGCACACACAAACACAAACACACACACACACACACACCCTCTCAAGACAAAGATTATGTACAAACATCAAACATTTTTACATTACAAATAGATAAACCCCACATTATGCATTGTTATGTTCAGTCCCTGGGTGTAACCGTAGCCCAATATGCATCGCAGTAGTGGGGTGGGATGACTTGTAAAACTCCTTGTCAGTACGCTCAGTCAACCAAACAGGCTCCAACCCAGACATTCAGCCCACAGCCTCCTATCATACCTCCTACACTAAGTGATGCTCACACCCCCCCGGTGACACCACTGCCTCCCTGCACTGTCCAAGGCTATGGCAAATGATGGATGTGTAGAAATTCACTTCAATACACCATGACTCAGCAGGCTCCATATAGAACACAGGTCCACCTGCATGGTGCATGCCACAGCCTCATTTCCACATGGCTCCATGCTAGCCTAAGAACACACTCATCTATCCAGCCTGGGCTATCAGGTGAGAAGCAGTGTCCTGTTCAAGATCCAGCCTGCTCCTGGTGATGTTCCTCAGGCCTGGTGGGTCCAGTCATGTCCCAGATGACTATGAGGTGATACTGTGATGGTAACACTGAACGTGAACATCAACCACCTGAACGTAGGGATCAGTAGGACTCAAAGAATGACCAGCTCGTCTCCTGTCTTTAGCATCTTGATAGTCGTCAGTAGATTTCCTCTGAGTGCAAAGACACGGCCCCAAGTGCGTGTCCACCCAACCTGAGGCTTCATTACGCTCCAAAAGGACTATTCCTGCTGGGCTTTACTGGGGGCTTTGGCTGCATTTACAACTTACAATACAATATGATAGGCTTGTTTGGAATGGGAAAGAACCCACCTAGAGGACATATTCTGGGGATTTTGTCAGTCTGACCTTTGGTGCTCTGGTACTTTAGCACTCAGCCCGTTTCAAGGTCTTTGGCTGAGAATGTATCAAATAGTTCCTTTAATGCTACACAAAGCAGGGCAGTGGCACACACCCCCACCACATGTAACATGTGGCCAGCACCTGTCTGAAGATGTGTCTACACACTGTTAGCACCAAAAACAAGGCGATTAAATAAGGAGTATAACAGACTTCTCATTCAGGAGAATCCACAAAGCAAATCAGTATCAAAAGACTGCAGGGAGACAACCAGCATCGTCCTAATCTAAGATGAATCAATGGGTTCAATATGGCTTCTTCTTTCTCTCTATGGGGTCGCTAGCCTAGAAATCAGACTTGTGTTTGTCATCAGACGGCCTGACTGGGTTCTGTTGGTGACCAAACAGCTCCAGCAACAAACAAGACACATTAAATTAAACACATTCATTTGGTTTGGAGTTCTTCGTGTTTTCCCCTCCCTCTAGTGCAGTACAGTGGAGTTCCAGTGGTTGCTCCTCCTAACTCTTCAACTGCAGTCTGATCCTCCCTGAACGTCTAGCCAGCATGTCTCTGTTGCAATCATATGGGTCGCTTGATTCTTTGGTTTTGGATCCCTGTGTGGCTTTTAGGCCTCAGATGCAGCCTGGGGCTTGAGTTGGGCCTTCTCCATAGCCGTTCCATAGGGAAGAGACCGTTTGAAGAAACCGAGCTGTTGGGGGGGACAAAAGAAGTCACAAGGGAAGTTAAAAAAGGCCTTAGCAACATTCTATGGGGGTTTTCAGGTAGAAGTTGGAGTATCGTTTGAGGGGAGGTGGCTGGGCTGAAGCTGACCTTGTACAGGACGTAGATGAGCAGAGCCAGCAGGAGCAGGCCTGCTAGGATGGCCAGGATGATGATCCACAGAGGGACAAAGTACTGGCTTTCAGGCTTGTTCCAGACCACCGTGGTCACCACCTTAGCAAGGGAGTCAACAGCAGTGAGGCCCTCCTCATGACACCACAATCAAACAGCAGCTTCACAACACGTGGTCACAAAACAGAATGCTCTCTAGCATGCAGTGGGATTTATTTAGATTTTTTTTTAAGTACAATATTTGGATATAAACTATAAAAACTGTGCAAACCTTTTTGGATCCACTAGGAACTTGTTTGGGTAGGATGGAATAAGGCATCTTCATGACGCTGAAACGAGCCAGGCACTCCAGCACATAATGTTTATAGGCTTTCTGGATACAAACACAACACGAGGTTTGCTCAGATGAAGAACATCCACTTCAGAGGAGCGGTTTTTCTTCAACATGTCACAACAATGCCAATCAGTATCATTACAAACTGGCTGGCTCTGGATAGGAGTTCAGCTTTCTAACCAGGAGGTGGCGATACTATCCCACACAGAGAAGCCAGCAGTTTAGATCAGAGTTGCTGGCTCTACCCTGCTGACATTCCAATCCTATGAGAAGCCGCAACCGCCACCTAATGAATTTTCAATGCAGTCACACAGCATGCCTTGTCTTACAGCAGATGAGAGCATGTAAGGTCCATTTTAAGAATGGCTCATGTGCAGACATACCTGTAAGCCCAGCACTTGATACACTGCATGACACAATCTACACTGCATGATACACAGCATGACCTTCAAAGAGCTGTTTAAATTGTACACCCAGTTTGCTACTGTTTCCCCTAAATATTTGAGCGCTGTGCACACTGGCAGACTCCTGCGCTCTGCTAATATCACTCCTGACACCCAGTCAATACAATGAACTGGGAAAGGCAGTCATTATTTGTATTTTACAGTCTCAATTTCTAGGTTTTAATTCTTGGTGTTTTCTCTGTAGCTGTTTAAAATCAGGGCACAGCAGTTTTCTCCTGCCAAAACCCTGACATGAACAAATAGACAGCACTGTGAATGAGTAGAAAGGAAACATACAGTATAGTCTACTCCAGTGCCATGCCACATGTCATCTGGCGCAAATGTGTTTAACTCCGTGCACATGTAGACCTGTAAACCACACCCCCTCAGCTCTGTGTCCTGAGACACCCAGAGGAATGGCAGCTTCGCTTTTCTGCCTCGTCTCATTTTTACTTTCGTGTTAGATGGGATTTGCCCCTTGCGACTTAGGCAGGTGTTGTGACGCGTGCGGCCATGTTTGGTTGCCATCCTACATACCTCCATAAAGGTCTCAGCCCAGATCCGGGAGCGGACCTTGAGGATGGCAGTAGTTCCCTTCTCAAGGAGACCCACATTACACTGAAGCATCCAGCACTCCGAGTTGGAACAGGACTTATGAAATGAAAGGAGGGAGTGAGGGAGGGGGAGGGAGAGAGAGGGAGAGAGGGAGGAGAGAGAGAGAACATTACATTGAGAGCACTGTAATGCTAAATCATTTTCCTCAGCGTGGATAAACAGAACAGACAAAATAAACAACCTATCCTAACATTCTGCGAGGCGAAACTTTAAAATAGTTGAAAACATGAATTACAGACTAACTGTACAAGGTCAAACAAGACAGGAAGGACAAGGATGGGATGGGAGAAAGGGCAATAACGTCCATGTTAAATGTTTCTGCCAAATAAATATAACAAAGAGCCCAATGTTATGATCTTTATCCAGGCCTGCTTCGAATTAGTGAGAGATTGAGGGAATGTCATGAGACTGTAAAAATGCAGCATGCAGTCACCGCTCTTCACATTATTGCCCAACCACTGAAACCAGACTAGTTTTCACAAGGTTAGGAGTATGCAATCTTAATTAGACCCTCATAATGGGCACTCTGCATTCTCAACCTCCGCTAAGTGACTTGTAGAGTCTGAGTTGCAGACAGACCACCCTAGACTGAGAGGTGTGAGTGGGAAGACTTGGACTATGGACAGCAGACGCTGGCTCGTAGAGGGACCGCCCCCGGTCTTCTACACCAGCACCAGGCTGGGAGAGGCGCCGTAAGGTCATCTAGACAAGCAGGGAGAGTTTCACTTCCTCCTCCCAGATATCCCTGGTGCCCTCGAGCACCAAGGCCAGAGAGGCTTGTTGGATGCTGGGAGGATTGCTGGAGGCGGGAGGAGACTAGGGGAGGACAGTGTGCCTGGGGAAACAGGTTGGATATGGTCCATTGGCATGAACACCGAGTCCCCCCTCCCCTCTCTGACCTTCACTGGTAGGGAGGGGGCATCAAGGTCAGTGTCACTAGTCGCTTCAGTGACAGAATGAACACTCTAACAACAGCTTGTGTTTGGTGAATGAACACCCTGGTTACAGCTTGTGTTTGGTGAATGAACATCCTGGTTACAGCTAGTGTTTGGTGAATGAACATCCTAGCTACATCTTGTGTTTGGTGAATGAACACCATAGGTATTCATGAACAATTACATGCAATGTCGAGCTTTTTCACTTTTCCAATAGTGCTAAACCCTACATGGTCATTTATACTGTATCTCCTCATTTGCAGCTCGGCAGGGACAAAGAAGAACAGTCACCCCCTTAATTTCAGTCCAGACCTCTAGAAACAGAGCCAGTCCACAGACTACCAACACACTCTTCTTTCAACAAGAGACACTTTGAACACAGACGGCTGTCCTCCCGAGCACTAAAAACAAGAGAGAGAAAAAAACAAAAAGAATGGGGGCCTTCATAGAAACGTGTCATCAGGCAGGCTTGATAAACGAGTGCACTTAGGAGCAACAGTCAGCAGGACAATGAGGCCTTTCACGTTGCCAGGTAGTGTCAGACAGAAGGAGAACTACCTGCAGCTGGCTGCTTCAATAGGGCCAGTGTATGCCAGGGGGCAGGGAGGCCTGGTCTAACAACACCCTGAGTGGAAAATTAGAGACCAGCCAGCCAACTACGCAGGGCATCACAACCCTCCGCCCCTCTCTGTCCCCCAGACCAAACTCCATCTCCACTAACTACCCAGGCTTTAAAGTTAATCACCACAGCAGGACCACCCCCACACCCTCTGACCCCTCCCTCTTAATGACATCAGAACCCGGTAAGCCTGCACCCCGGGGGCTGGTAAGAGCGCAAGGACACCAGCTCAGAGACACATGGCCTGAGAACCTTTCAGAGCACAGCTCCAGCTCTGCATCTACAGTCTGATCTACAGGCCTGGGCCTCAACTCTCCTCTCATATGTTTGTCTCATTTCTCTTTACTGTTGACAGTATAGGGCGACCCTTCACCTTAAGAGTAAACACATGCCTGTCAGCCTGTCACTCACTGTTTGAGCGACCTCGCTTTTATGTCCCCCACTGCAAAGTCCTCACCTTACGCCCTGGAGCTTTTCTTCAACATATAAACAAGAGCCAACTCCATTATCTACGTATCAGTCAGTACATAGTGTACTGTAGTGGTAACGCACAAATCCCCCCTCCCTGGGAGGCTCCACAGACTGAGTGTTTGTGTGTGTACATGTTTGTGTGTGTGTGCGTGAGTGTGAGTGTTGAGTGTGAGAGAGAGAGAGAGAGAGAGAGAGAGAGAGAGAGAGAAAGAGAGAGAAAGAAAGAAAGGAGAGAGAGAGAGAGGTCGAAAGAAAGAAAGGAGAGAGAGAGGTCTTACCAGGTTAGCCAGCTCAGCCAGCTGGTCTCTGTGGACCTCCCTCCTCTCAATGACATGCTCATGGGCTTGCGTCAGTACGGGAGGCTGCTCTGTTGATACCTGCTGGAGCTGAGGAGGGAGCACACGTAAACACACACAATTAGGTCAACATGAACACTGATCTCACCAGCAAGAAGGGCACACCACCCCATTCTGTCATGAGGCCTAATGGTAGTGGGCCTGGCTTCTGTCCCCCATCTCATTAATCTAAAGCATGTGAGCTGTCCTCTGCTAGGAATCCCATGGAAACACACTTGGCTGTACACTTCCCTGAGGGGGAAATGGAACATTGGTAAATAGACACCCTTTCTGAGTGATGTTCAGCATCTGGACGGCTTCATATATGAACAGAAACAAAAAGCTAGATGAAGACCTGAGGCTAGAGCCCAGTATAAGAGGGCACATCCTCAGATCTGGGAGATCTGGGAGATCAGGGACAGGATGGGTTCAGAAGTGGTTCTTCAGACTAAGGGAGGAGCAGGAACATCAAAGGACTGGTATGGAGTGTCCTGGGTGGGGTAGTGAGAAGGAGGAGGAGGTGGGGAGTTGTTCTGGGTAAGACAGAGAAGGAGGGAGGCAGGAGGAGGAGGTGGGGAGTTGTCCTGGGTGGGGTAGTGAGAAGGAGAAGGAGGAGGTGGGGAGCTGTTCTGGGTAAGACAGAGAAGGAGGGTGGAGGAGGATGGGTGTGGGCCTGAGAGAGTGAGACCAGTCTTAATCACATGCTGAACTGGAACCTGTGGGACATCTTCCCAGTGCTTGCTCTCTCTGAAGTGTACTCCTTCACACACATCTGGCATTTTCTCATCCTCATTTGACCCTGAGAAATAGGACTGTGCACACTCACACACCCAATACCTCCTGTAGCTCCTAACCAAATCCACTTTGGAATTACAGCAAATTACCGTTTTTTTTTCCAAATTACAGTTCCATCTCTACACCTTCTGGGACCAAATATTCCACAGCAGTGGCAGGGAGCTGACCTTGAGCTGAAGGTGGTTCATCGTGTGGTTGGTGGTGCAGTTGAGAGGTCCCTCTGTGGAGAACTCCAGGGGGTAGACAAGCCTGTGCCCCTGCACACTGAGAGGACAGCGTAGCTGGAGCAGGGTGTGGCTGATGTGACTTGGGCCATTGTTCACCAGCTACACAGCACCAAGCAGAGAGAGGCATTATGAAGACAACCCCTCCAGTCCATCTTTTACGCACAGTACATTTACCTCTGTTGGAAGCTTTACATATAATTACAATAAAACATGCCGAGTCATTTTAGTCTTCGGAGCTGTCGATTACTCTGTGAAAGGTTGACCTTGCAAAGGGAAAAAAGTGAAGTATGGAAAGCCAGGTCACCAGTGCATCTTCTTTTCTCTCTGCTCTCATTCTACCTTGTTCACTGCCCTGGGGAATCATGTTTTACATACAGAGGCCAGTGTCTGCTTTCTACACCACTCTACTGCTTCCTGTTGATTCTACCAGGCTAGCAGAGCTGGCTAGCATGCTAAGCCTCTGTCTCCTGTCTAGCCAGCAGGCTCCTGAAAGGATTTGGCCTGTTTACCTCATAGACATGCTGCACTGCAGGACCGATGTCCGCCTCCACCTGATGGCTTTTGGTAACCTTCCAGTTGCTTGGAGGGAAGAAGACCTTGTCCGGCCGTGACACTCTGCAAACACAGAGGAGAGAGACACGGAGCGAGCGTGTTTAGAGAGCGTGCGGCTCTGTTTAGAATGACAGTGAGTAACTGTAAGGAGAGGAATGAGAATGTTTGTGTGGAGTTCCAGAGGTTCTCTCTTTGCTCCGGGAGGAAAGGGGGAAACCTAAGCTTGACAGAGCTTCCGCGCCCCTGAACTCACCCCTGTAGAATAACATCAGCCTGGACCACCACCTCCAGCCTGTAGGGAACCACCTCACTGTGGGAATTGTTCTCATTTTTGCTGTTCAGAGAGAGAGAGAGAAAGAGAGAGAGAGAGAGAGGAGTTGAGGGAAGACATATCATTTTTACTTTCAAGAAACACAGTTTGCATGATCCAAGAAAGGCTGAATCAGGGTTTATCGGGTCTGAAAACCCGCAAACAGAGATGAAACCCCACCTGCGGATCTGCAGCTCAAACTGAACGGTCTTGCGAGTGTCCTTCAGCCGGGGCACAGTGAACCTCAGACCTGCCCATAGCTGCAGGAGAAGAATCATCATCAGTCATTGTAACAAAGAGACAGTCTATAAACCTTAACCCACCATAGAGACGGTCAACACAAGACAAGGCTGTGATATGAGGCCCAGAACATCAAGCTGGGGAGCTGCTGGGATGAAGGTCATGCTGCTGCAGCTAACAGACATGGAGCTGAGACTGGGTGAAACCCCTGTGCAACAACGCTACAGGATGACCCACATCCAAATACCCAGACATCAGAGAGAGACCTGCATACCAGGAGATCCACCGTTCCCAGGCTGCCAACACTCTCCTCCTCCTCTCCCTAGTCTGCTCTGCTCTGCGTCTGGGGTCAGGTTGTCTCCGATCTCCCTGCCTGGCTGCCTGGCTGGCTGGCTGGCACACAGCTGCTCTACACCTGGACAGGTCCAGGCGACTTAGGAGCTCTGCCCCCATTCCACTGCCCGCAATATTTAATCTTAACCTTTGATTTTCCACCACAACTGCACGCATGTACAGCACAGTAATTGCAATCAGGAGGCTTGTGAGTGTGTGTGAGTCTGAGAGAGAGAGAGAGAGAGAGAGAGAGAGAGTGTGTGTGTGTGTGAGAGTGTGTGTGTAACAAGGACATCGTCTGATCGCCTGATTTAAGAAAATCAGTTAGACAGACAGCATCTGCTGCTGCTGACTAGAATAGTCAGACATCCTGACATATAGCTGATCTACCCCAGGGATAACATTCAAATGAGCTCTCTGGAACACACACTTGAGCAGTAGGGGCTTTGGCTGAAAGTCTGAATAGAATTTACATATTTGAATTCCCTCTGCTCCAGCTAGTATTTCACTAGCGGTGAAAAGCTATCAGACAGGTCTGCCTCACCCTCTCCTATTCTGTTTTCTTCAGTCCTACAGGGTTCCTCTGCAGACACAGTAGTGTCTGTGGTCTGTCACCAGTCACCAGGCAATTAGACAGGGAAACTAACTAAATCCCCCAGCATGGGAGCAGAGCATGGATGGAGATAAACTTCCTTCTTCCTGAACGGGAACTTCCTGTTACACTGCTGCCTGATGCATGAAAAGACTGGCCCTTCCTGTGCAGCCCTCAGTCACCCCCCAGATGACACACTATCCTGCTGTGAGCAGGATGCCGTGTAACTTGTGTGGATGACTGCATCCTGCCACATTAAACTGCCTTGAATGCTACCTTCCCTCAACACTTCAGTTGCACCAGTATTTTCCTAATAAATTGACCGGAACAGGAAAAACACAGAGTCCTAGTTTGATGGTCCTTGTCAACATGGTCAGGATATATCCCTGCCCCCCCCCCCCCCCCCCCCTCCATCATAAGCATTAGAGCGTCCATGTTCTTACACTGGTGCCTGCCTTCATGGGGTTGCCCAGGTCACAGCTCAGGTAGCGGGTCTGGTTCTCAGTCTCGTAGCTGCAGGTCAGCTGGGTCAGGCTCTGGGAGAGGAGACAACAAGACACGGTTCTGTGACACATGACAGTCACCTCCTACTTAATACCAGCTCGACGTACACTTTATTTTGTGAGGAAAGCCTACAAATGTAGTTAATATAGACAGTACCTCTTCTATAGATAATGGTTTTAGTGATTATTAGGTTGCATGATTAGTATATCTACTCACCTCATTATTGCGGGCTATACCACTGTAATCTGCTTCAGGGGGCAGCACCACATACAACTCTGCTTCATAGGCCCCGCCCTCCCCCTCGTTCTTGGCGTTGAAAGTCAAGGTCAACGAGTTGTCGTCACCTAGGTAGACTTCCTTCCTGTCCCTGAGGACCCAACAAAACAGAAATTGATTAGAAATAAGGTCAGGGGTTAGGTCACAAGGTGTCAGGTCTCCTTGGGTAAATAAGCATTCAAATGGGTGTGAGAGGGTGCCATTATACTAACAAAAACACTCATGCTGGAAGCACGAAAACATTTTGATCAGTAAAAAGTCTAGCCATTCACATTAGCACATCAATGTTGCCTCAAAGCTTTTTTTCCTGCGTAGTCCCTTCCTGTTCCACCTTGGGCTTTGTGCTTCTACATATCAGTTAGATTTAGAGCCGGGAGAAAACCCAAAACACATCAGTTAGATTCATGTCAGGAAACCCACTTCCCCCCACCCAAATGAAAAACGTTTCCAATGTAGCTATAAAGTCATACATGCAACTGAGCAAAGTCTGAGGCTGTTAAACACCTCCCCCTTCCCCTTGTCTTTCTCTACTTCTCTCTCTCTAGCTCCATCTCTCCATATCTCCCTCCCCCTGCCCTTCCACAGCTCTTAACAACGAGGAACCCCATACGAGGGCCACACAGACGCTTCTAATTACACCCTGGCCTCATAACGCAAGCAGAGAAAGCAACACGGACCACGTTTCTGAAGTTGATCTACTGCTGGTCGGTGAGCCAGCTAGTCAGGTTCCAGCAGGCATCACACTTTTTAAACCAAACAATAGCTGAAACAAGAAAACACCACAAAACCTTAAACCCTCCCTCTGGGACATAGGTTTCACAGGTTATGTGCCTTGGCAGACAAAATATAAAAATGGGACTTATGTAAGCTCCTAGGGCAAGCTAATATAGGAATGTCATTATCCTCAAATGAACTCAGTCAAAATAAATTGTATTTATTTTGAATTAAACTAAATTTAGGAACCAATAGATTAATTACTGCACATGTGCTGTATGGGTTACGCAGTACATTGAAAATACAGCTGGAGAGTAAATAAATATAGAAATCAAAAATCTAAATGAGAGGGCAAGAGAGAGGGAGGGAGAAATGAGGGGGCATGTTATTTTGGAGGAAAACGCTCCCAGATCAAATCAAAGTGGAACACTGCAGCAGCTTCTGAAGCCAGAGAGGCAGGGAGGCAGGGAGGCTGGGAGGCAGGGGCTCTCTGGCGCACCACTCCCCAGACACTCCCCAGACTTTCCAAACACAGGCCTTTCATCTCTCCTGTCTTTTCCCCCTCATAGTCTGTCAGCCAATCACAGCACCTGTAGAGCAGCGCTCCTTCCTGTTTTCACAGGAGCGGATCCCCTTGCTCTGCTGCAGCATTGTGACTGTTAACAGCATTCTCTGGCATGCTAAACCAAACAAAGCAGGCAAGTACGACAACAGCTGTATTTATCCTTCAGCAAAGTAACAAGTTCCATTTCTCATTAGCAAAGCAGGGGTGAAGAGTTCACGTGGTTCTGTACCAAGTTTAACATCCATAATCCGCGTCTGGTGCGTTTCCTAAGGTGCATATGCTTTTGGATGCCAAAGGACTAAGAGGAAATCAAGGTATTCACCCGTGTACAGCCAGCTTCAGGTCAGGGACACAGATGTTGTCTTCTCCACAGTCAAGCAGAATCTGGGCCTAGAAAAAAAAACAATAGGGGAGGTTATGAGTCTAAGACCTTGACAGATGCATCATTATCTGAACTACAGAGACAAGAGTTTGGAATGATGGTAGCAGGAAGAGACATGTAACTAAATGACTAATGCATTCCACTCCACCTCCAACCTACACTTCCACCCTGTCAGCAGCTGGCTCAGTCTGATGACTCATGCTGCTATATGGATCCAGGTGTTTGAAAGACTGGACCCTAAATAAGGACCTGTTCTCCTAACCCAGCCAGGAAGCATGAGCCTAGGGGAGATGTAGCCAGAGACGCAGCCCTGCCAAGACATCATCCCAGCGCTCCTCCGTCCACATCACTGCGCTCAGCGGCAAGACCGCACGCGCACCACACGCTACGCCACCCAGTGCACCACACGACAGACACGACCAGCAGAGGGAGGAGCCGGGGGGCCCAGGCTGGTGCAGAGGCACGAGATATTCCACAAGAACATGGAGTGAAGGTCTGATCCAGAGACTACTGATACAGGGAGAAGACAGACAGGACAGTGGGCTGCAGTCTCTGAACGTAGAGAGAGGAGCAGTGAAAGCCCCATGGAGAATAATTGCTTCCCTGTGTGATTGTGACGCAGCTTGATGATGTTGTGGATGAGGATGAGGATAATAAATAGAAGCGGATGGAGATTAGAGAGCGCCCAGCGCCTCCCCTGTCATTAGCCAGTCAGGGGTTCTAATCAGGGACACTGGGGGAACCACCAGGCCTCCACAGCCCATAGGCTGGCTGGCCCACTGTCAGCCTGTCAGTTAGGAACCAATTCATGCAGTTGGAAAAAAACAACAACAACAATAACAAGCAGCCAGTAAGAGCTAAAGAGCATGTAGTTCACTGTGGGTACCATGTCAAGTGCACAAAAGAAACAAATGTTTGTGCATCAATTGAAATGACACCGCAGGTCATTGAGACATGGACATGTTCAGGGCCTAAAAAGCAAAGGGTCTCTACTCTCTAGTGGACATGTGGAGTCCTCTGAAGCTCCATATTCAGAGCTGCATTGTGTAGCATCCACTCATGCCCCCACCTTACAGCAACATATGGACTGAATTACTGCATGGAACTGTGTTGGGACTGAGCGGCATCAGTGATCTCTCACTCTCACTCAGCACCAGAGGGTGCGAGAACGATGCTGGCCCAGCACACACTCTGCAACACACACATCCATATGGACAAATCAATAAGGCCCAGACTGTGGCGGATAGTCACTCAACCCTACTCTGTTTACATGCTGTTACATTCACACAGGGTAGCTCTGATGAATGAAGTATGTTAGCAGTTTTTCACCACTCCCCTCCCCCAACCTGCTTGGGCATTCCATCCTGCGAGGACGAAAGTAAGACAGACTTTTTCAAGCCTCAGTCTGAGCACAGGGTCTGGGTGTCTTTGTTCTGGTGTAGGAATAACAACAAACCACTTCAGTTGGAGCCCTCTCAGCTTCAAGACAGGGGAGACACCAACGGCAGGGCTTACGCACAGGAAATAGAAACCGAAATACAGAGAGGAGGAGAGAAAGAGAGCGAGAAGATCGAACGGCAACCTTTTCCTAAAATTCCCCTGTCCAGCGGTTCTTGCTGAGCTCACATATGGTGCGCTCCGCACCACAGCAGAAGGCAGTAAGCCCACACGTCGAGCCAAGCTCCCTCTCTGCCAGGGGAAAACTGGCAAAACTCAGACAAATCTCAACCAGATGGGCACATGGCCTGCGAGCACTCCACCCAGAAATATCTATTAACCCTGTGTGTCTGTGCAGCACTAGAACACACGGCCGCTGAACCGTCACGGAGCCGACAGGGCCCGCTGCTATTCCTGGTGGGGTCGTCAAGCACCATCGTCGGCCTCCACATGCCTCACATTTTCTGGTCGAAAACGGCTTTCCAGACCCTCTGGACACCTTCCCAGCAGAGCAGGAATAACAGGGGAAGCAGACCGAGTCTCTTTAGAGAGGGGGTTGGAGGACTGTCGGCGGGGTGAGAGTGTGTGTGTGTGGGGGGGGGGGGAGGTGGGGGTCTGGCTGCTGCAGGTGATGTCACCACCATCAGCTCTAAGAGAAAGGTTTTCCGTTCGGTCTCATTCATTACCGCAGAGCAGCGGTCCACTTTCAGAGCTTACAGGCTTTCCCTCAGGGTCAGGTTAGCCATTCTGGGCTTAGTGGAGCTGTGTTCCGTGTCAGTAAGCAGCTGTAAGTTAAAGGTACCTTCTGCTCGATGAGTTCAGTGGTCTGGTAGTTGAGGATGGGTCTGAGGCCGTGGGAGTCAACAGCTGCCTGGGGGTCTAAGCTGAAGTTCAGGGCGATGTAGATGGAGGACAGCTTGTCCCTGAACTCTTTCTCATCCTGCAAAAACACGCACAGTAGACGATCATCACAATGGATTCTGTTTCCCTTGCGTGAGGCAAGGAGAACATCGCTACTGTTTAAGGGAACAAGGGGGTGGAGCTAACCCGTAGGTAGATCTTTGTGTCCTGACACACTCGCTCTCCGTTCCGCAGCCTGACGCGCTTCTGAAGCACTGCCTGCTGGGAGTCGATGAAGAGAGCCCTCTTCACTGCTCCCTTCTGCTTGTGCTTCAGACTGTCCAGCTGTACCTCCACCTGGAAGTCTGGATCCATCACACACACACACACACACACAGAGAGAGCATTCACGGTATCATGAATGTTCTGTTGCCCTCACCAAACAGACTGCAGGTAGCACACACCCCAGCACAGTCCAGACAGACAATGTAGGCAATGTAGCTGGAGACATATGGTTCACAGAGCAGAGTAATCTATGTATACATGTGAAGGAGTCTTTAAAGGAATAATTGCGAAGGGTTGATAGGGTTATGAATGAACACAGAAAAAGCTCATGTTTGGACTGTGGGTCTTTACATATGGACTGGAGCACGAATCTGGAGTTAGACACTGCTCTTCACATTTGGTCATAATACAAGTTGAATGCAAGAATGACTGCCAAGGTTATTCAACTGACATTGCGCAGTGGAATCAGATAGATGGATCTGAGTCTTGTGTATGATACAAAGCAGATGAGCACAGCTGACTCACCGAGGCTGTCTGGTAGGAACTTCCCATTAGCAGACAGGCAGAAACTCAGGTTGACACTAGAAGATAGAAGATAAGACAAGGCAATCAATATACAAAACACATATGCACAGACAGATGTGAACCTCCCTACTTTCATTGACCTTCCTCCAAAAGCGACCTCCTGCTCTCTTTCCATCTCTCTTTGGCTGGGTTGCAACGGAATGGAACCATTAAACGTCAGGAGATACTGTGGAATAATGATGTTTGGGAAAGTGGTGGCACCTGACTTCACTCCACAGCCAAGTGTAAAAATGGGTGTATCCACTGTACATCTAGCCCCCTCTCCCTCCACACGCTGTGGAATGGCTGAGCTCAAGAGGGTGAAATTGAGTTGCGTCTCGTGTGTCCGTCCCTGCCAGTGAACAGGGAGCTTCTGTGCGAGCCTGCAGCTCTCTCTCCCATGACATCAGCCCCAACTGACGCCATCCAGGAATCAGCAACACTAACCCTGATCTCTTCTCTTGTAGAGCCATGCTGGAAGCACTCAGCAGAAGAAGATGAGAAAGAACGGAAGGAAGACATTTGAGAAAGAAACAGTTTGCGTGGCGAAAGGTAGGAGGGGAAAGGAGCACACAGTCAAAAGCCTTGGCTGCGTGTGTGCTCCAGCGCTTGCCTGTGTAGGAGCGTGCACGTGCACACCAGCGCCTGCCTGTGTAGGACCGTGCACGTGCACACCAGCGACCCTGCCCCTTGATGTTTCCCAGCTGTGTTCCACCACCAAACAATCTCTCATTCAGAGCAACAGCCAAACCTGCTGACCCCTCCCTCGACGTCCTCCTTCCCCCACTCTCTCTCTCTCTCCCTCCCTCTCCACCCCTTCTCCTTTCCCTCTCCCACCCTCCTTTTGTCAATCCACTCACCCCTCCCATATCACTAGGCAACACAACATAATCAAGGCATGTGTAAACAAGCGTTTCCTTTATGGATGTGAAGTAGGAGAGCAGCAGACATGAACATGGCCATGTGGAGTGTCCAGCCCTCTCCTGTCTCCTCGGTCGACGCCAGGAGCACTCCATAACACTGCTATACAACAAGCTGTTATTCTACTGCTCCTCTGCAGAAGGTCACCAGTTAAGACTTGACCCTCCCCAAATGTATAACATGATTGTTGCTAAGAGCGATATTGTTCCCTGAGACTTCCTGTCCGGCAGAACGTTCTTTTGTGTGATCTGGGGGCCTCTCCCTGGATAGTGGAGGGCTGTGTGTGTGTGTGTGTGTGTGTGTGCGTGTGCATCCAGCGGTTAGACACAACAAGCTGGGTTAATGGAGGCTGGGAACCAGACAGCACTTACCAAGAGACTGCCATGCTGGTGTTGTCGCTCTGCACAATGCAGTTCTTCTCCTCAGGGTTGATCATAGCAGGGTACACAACCAGGGAGGCACTGGTGTTGACTATGGGACGCGACCTGAAGGAGGAACATGCAATTGTTGACCACTGATCAAGCTCAGGGCTGATCAAATCTCATATTGATAGAATAACTTTCAACACTATGAATGCATGAACGAATGATGAATGAACAGACTAACGGTAGTTCAAAGTGATGTGCATTACCTGTAGAGCATGGCCTTGTCAACACCAAAAGCACCAACGATAAGATCTGTGGGATATCGTCTGATTAGTTAAAAGGCAATACGTGGATAACCATATCCAAGTTCTCGTCAATGTTCACAATCACCCGTATTGGTTCTTCTCTTACCTGGATAGCCATTCATGTCCAGGTCTTTTGCTCCCCTCAGAGCAAATCCAAAGCTGGCAGGAACAGTCCCTGAGGCCCATTGGCCAGTTATCACCTGAGAAGGCTTGTCCCTGAGTCCACCGGCGTATCCGTTATAGATGAACACCAACCCCTGCTTCTCCTCCCCACCAAACGGACAGCTGATGGCCACGTCTAAACACAGCAGAGACAGACGGGAAGGAGGGGGGCATGTTAAAGTCCTGGCTAGGTGAAGGAGTCATCTGACCAAGACCCTAAAAACAACAGATAGGCCTGATCTGCTCAGAGCAAGAATGACAATGACGTGACCCAAAAACAGTCAGAGAGTCTGACACAAACTAACAACAGAAGAAATCTGTTGTGTGGCTCCTCTCCCTCCCTTCTCATCCAGCCTCCAGTGCTGCCCCAGTCCTCTCACCGTTGTATCCGTCCTGGTTGAGATCACCAAGAGGGGCGATGGTGTTGCCGAATCTTCCAAAGACCTGGCTGCCTGTCAGGTGTGGAAGAGCTGGCTGCAGGTTGAGGGGCCCCTGCTGCAGGTAGACATACACACGGCCCACCTCCTCCAGACGCCCGTCGGAATCCCGCACCATGAACATGGGGGCTCCCACTAGAAGGTCAGTCAGCCTAGGGGAGGAGAGGGGCACCACACAGACCAAGCTGACGCATCTGAAGTCATCGTTGGATCCCAGTCCGACCGAGCCACCGCAGCCATCAGCAAGGGCTGCGAGTGAGACTGATGACTCCTACTCACCCGTCATTGTTGATGTCCAATGTCGCCACGGCGTAACCGAAATAAGAACCCATCTGTGAAAACAAGAGTGCGTCACTTTTCCCATCACATCCATACACTAGATGTCTCCCACTGTGCCCATGCCGCCTGCAGGCACTGTACTAGTAATTCAATGTAATTTGATACAGTTAAATGACAAAATAGACAAACTACTAGATGTAAGCTAATTTAGCTTTGACTGTTGACTGTATTCATTCACTCAAAGAATGAATACAGAGTGGTTATGGTTAAGTCCATGCGAATTGAAACCAGACATCAGACTTTCCATAGCAGGCATTAAAGAGAGTATCTGGTAAAGGATTCACAAAGTGTGGCTTCTGGCTAAATCTAATTGGATGCTGCTACAGTAGCAGTGCTCCTCACCTCATCCAGGATCTGTATTAACGCGAGTCTAGAGTTTAGTGAACACAGCCTGCTTTCCCAGACTCTGAGTGTAAGCAAATACAGGCTGGGGATTTTATTTATTCAGTTGAGCCAATCAACATCATTTAAAAAGGGGATCACGCTCTCATTCCATTGCCACAACCATGCTGCTTGTTTGTGAAAATTACTTCTGTACTTTTCTGCAGCAAATGGGCTTAGCAGCAAACCACAAAAAGGGTTCAAACCCTTCAGCAGAAACTTGTAAAGGAAAATATTTGCTAATATCATCATAGTCTCATTTCTACTGTGATTGTAGAGATTAGTCACTGCCATAAGAAACAACAGATGATGGGAACCATACAGAAAAGGAGATGGAGACGTTGCATTAAAGGGTGTAGCTCACCTGTTCACCAGTGTAATTCATCATGGACTGAAGATCACTGCCATTAAAAATAGACACCTGCACGAACACACATGGTGAAAATCACGTTCACACTCCAATGAAAGTATTGCTTTTTTTTGTGGAATTCGGTTAAACAACTGTTCTTTTTCTAGCAAGCAGCGCTATGCCTGCTTTCATTCCCACATGCACCCCCCCCCCATCCTCTGAACCCCCCCAACATCTGGGTCCTGAGCCAACAGTCCAGTCCTCCCTAACAATCTCTTTTCAAAATGAGAGTAGTGATGAGGACTTCTTACCAAACCATAAAGCATGATTCCTTTTGGGACCCCAGCCACAAAATCTGAGAGGTGCACAGACAGAAATGGAGCAAAGATTTAGGAGGGGAAATATCATGCAGGTCAGACCATTCCGGAAGTGAACAAATTCCAGAAATCATAACCTATTCAGCTCAGTAGCAAGATAAATATTTTAGATGAGTTCAGTTCAAGTTCACTTCAGGTGTAGAAAACTGTGTGTGTTTCTGTGTCTGTAAGTCTGTATAAACCATGTGAGCCTAAAGCCTGTAGTGCAGATGTCCACTTCATAGCCAAATCTTACCTTCCTCCTGGTCTCCACTGAATTCTCCAACAGCAATAGAGTATCCTGCAGACAGCAGGGGAGGGCAGGAATTAGCCCTAGTCAGCAGCCCACTGAAAGCTCATATAACTCTGATACAGTATCTGGGTTTCATCCAATCACACTTGCATATCGGTCCTCTTTCACCAATCCCAGCCAGCCAAGTGCATAGAGCAGGAAGACAGTCTTACCTCTATAGTTATCGTCATATTTGATCTGAGCCTGCTTGGTCTGGATCTGGCCATCCACAGACTGCATGAAGTAGCCTGGGTAGTAGGCCTTGATGATCTCCTCTTTGGCAGCACTGATCACCTGGCCTGGGGAGGGGGGCACAGTAGTAAAATACCCTTCAGGTTTCTGTGGAGAGGGTCCATTTCTGAAGGGTCAGAGGCAGTGAAAGGGTTGTAAGGCCACATACCTTGCCAGAAGAAGCTACCTGGTCCTCCCAGCACCACCCTTCCATCCTGGAACACATCAATGAGGTTTTACACTCAATATGCTAAATGTATGCATAAATAGGAGAGGATACCAAATATACCTGAATCACCTTGTGGGTCAAGGGCTTAAGATATATCCTACCTTAGTGAAGTCAGCACTGAATCCACCCTGGCAGTATCCCTGGCCTGCCTCTCCAATGAACTCTGAACCAGAAAGTGGTCATAGATCAGAACAACTGAGCCACATTACAACACAATGCTCCTCCCCTATAAGAGCAACTCAACCCAATACCAAAGGGATGGTCATTGTCCCAATAGGCCCACATGGTTTCTGCACAGGCGTGCGTGTCTCCGAGAGCTATTACTCAATGTTACTTGAGCCCATCTCCATCCTCCCTGTCTTCCTCTCTCCCTCCCTCTCTCCTGACCCTGGAGAGCTCTGCACTTAACCTCCTGTCAAGCTCCCAGCTGTGAGGACAGCTGCATTATCGGAGTCAGAGCTCGTCAGTCACCTGTGTGGGTGCTTTCAGTACCTCGATCAGTGGTCAACAACTCTGTGACCTACACTGTTACTCCAACACATCTATCACTTTTGTATCATTTCACACAGTCAAGTTAGTAATAGTCGTTTCATTGGGGACAATGTTTTGTTGGTGAAGTATTGTCTATCTAGTGCTGGTGAGAGCGAAGGATAAGCCAACCTGTGCGACAGGGTGAGTACTCCACAAACTTGGTGAAGTTGTGGACGGAGAGGTAGCAGGTTCCTGTGGTGTCAGAATGAGGGATGTCTTCTTTGGTTCGGAAGGAGTAGAGAGGAGCACAGGCCTGCCAGAAGGGAGGGGAGGGGAGGAGAGAGGTGAGGAAGTACAGGAAAGTAGGGAGGGATGAGGTAAGAAGGGAGAAGAGATGAGATGTGTTCCAGTTGCAACAACACACTTCTGAACTTGGAAAAGCCTAGAAGAGGGGTCAGTGGTGCATCTGGAGCAGAGGAGGCCATGTAACTTAACCCAGGTCAACCCACACAATCAGCACTCCACAACAGATGGACCTGCTTTGATGTCACGGAGGGCACAAATAACACTTTTTCCTCGGAGCAGCCAAGTGGAAGGGAAAGTTGAAGCAGAATCACAACAAATCACTTGACAACGCCCTTTGAGACGAACCTTGAACAAAGAGGATCGCCAACCCACCATGACATTAAAGCACCTAATCAGAATGTTGGCCAGACGTTTCTCATGGCCGTGTGACCCAGCCCAGACATCCTCCCTTGCTGAACTACAGAGAACCGCAGAGGGGTTGAAAGACAAACTGCTGTTCTGCCTCACCCCATCTCAAAGGCCTAGCTGGAAGGGTCATCTTACCAGAATGGTGTCGCCGTGGGAGCGCACGGTGGCGCCGAACCACTGGTGGGACTTGACTTCAGCCTGGTAGTCTGTGTCGTTGAGGGAGACTGTGCGATCCCCTGGAGAAGGAAAACAAACCAAGACTGAGTGATGGCTCTTTCATAACACGCATGTCTCCTCTTGGATCCAAATGAATCACTGACACTCTGGCTCAAGGTCTCCAATGCATCTGGACTGTTGGCTTAGTAGAAGGTAATTTATATGAAATGTTGCATGACGAACATGAGGGAAAAGTGGGGGTAATGTTGTTGAATAGCACAATATGTCAACAAGGCCCATCTTCCCTGCCTAGCCTGACTAGGCCTGGCCTAGACTGGCTAACCCTGGCCTGGCCTAGTCTGGTCTGGAATGGCCTCATTGACCCTGGATCTGTTTGGCCACCTGGTCAGTAAAGCAAATCTCCCTCCTCAGCACTGTGACAGCAACAGGTGACATGACAGATGGAGAGAGGAGTCAGGTTCAAAAGGAGCTTTATTGGCAAGACATACAGAACATCTGTGTTGCCATGGTTTGGGGTAAACGTTTCAAATTGATTTGATAGAGATATAGATGATTGAGATTGTCAATCGATGCCTGTAATACAAGTCATATTCAAAAGGGAGCGAGAGAGCACTTTGAAAATATACTGGAAAGAAAGAATGATGAAATCCGCTGTATTACTGCACCAATATTCTCCACTCCTTCATTTCCCTGGCCCACCCCTCTCAACACAGCTCAACCACAAGTGTGTTGCAATTTCTCCAGGGCCTGGTGGAGACACAGGGAGTTTGTGACCTGTGTGGATGTGAGGAAATCAGGCTGTGCGTCAGCCCCCTCCACTCCAGGCCCTTGTTTCACATCCTCAACTCTCCTTTCCCCTACTCAACCCACCCACCCACCCAGCCAGCCAGCCAGCCAGCCAGGCAGCAGAGCAGCCTTGGGCCCTGGATGAGGGCCTGTTCCATGTCTTGGTTGGAAAGAAACAGAGGGGGAGGCCTGTGTCCAAGGAAAACAAACGTTCTGGGCCTGCTTGCTCGTAGCAACCTCTTAGTCATCCCTGTTTAAGCACCGTTTCACTCCCCTCTTTCTTGAAGTCCCCTTCTGCCTCACAAAGTCTATTTTACCATCATGTTTATTTCTTGGTATTCTTTTCCCCATTTTACCATCATGTTTATTTTGTTTGTTATTCTTTTCCCTTTGACAATATCTTAACCCTCTAACCCACCTAACTTCCATCCCCTCTCTCCCAGTGACCTCTCTCCCTCACTCAGGGAGTCAAGACTCCCACAGACCTGGTGGGAATCTAAAGGGGAGATTAGATCTACAACAGCCTCTCAAGACCATTACAGTGGTTCTGCACCATCTCCATCAGCTGACTTTCCTTCCAACATTACTCTTCATGGGCCGCAGTCTGGCCACCCTGGACCTGTTACATGTGTTTGGCAGACAATGTGAAGACAGACATGCTTTCACTATCAAAAGCAACTAGCAGGCATGTTGCTTTTGCTAATCTAGAATAGCTACAAATTTCCTTTTCTTGAGGCATAGCTTCTTTATATTTTCCCACCTTATAGTTCTGTGTTATTATAACATGAGCAGCGGTGGAGAAGGGGAGTTGATAGGGCTGGAGAGCAGAGAGTTAGCGCGTCTTTCAGAACACACTTGCCCGGCAACCAGGAGATATGGCAGGCGAAGCTATCTCTGTATCACACTAGACATTTCTACAGATTCCATTTATGGTCCCACAGAAGCTTCGACAGATGAGACTTGGGCTCTTCCATGACCAGACACACTACACTGACATTCATACAGTGTGACAGAGAAATGCAGGTACGGGACTCCATGTGGCCACACAAGCATCATGTGAACTGGCAGAATCCCAACACAGGGTTTGATTCAAGCCTGAGATACGGAGACCTCCAGAGGCATGTTGCCCTTGCATGTTGTCTGAAGCCCTTCCAGGGAATGTGGGAGGGGTTGGGCTAACGTGAAGGACTGGTGCCCAGCAAGTCTGGCCCGGCTCAGACTCTCCTGGGACAGCAGAAATGGGTGGGGGTCTGGAGTGTGTCCATACACACTCTAGTCTTTGAAATGTGTGAGAGCAGGTCCATTAGTTGGGTGTAACTGTGCATTTGTGTGTGTGCGCGTGTGTCGATAGGGTCGGAGACAAATGGCCAAATTCACTCACCACATCAGCTACACCCTGGGGAGTTTGGGGGAGAAGAGAAGAGGGAGATGAGCGACCAGGGCTCTGGTTTCTGCCCTTTTCCTGCTCCCTCTGTCATTCTAACCCCACCCCCCCCCCCCCCCCCCCCCCCCCCCCCACCCCCCCCCCCCCCCCCCCCCCCCCCCCCCCCCCACCACCTTAAGCCTCCCTGGTCTCTTATCTGAATGGAGGAGGAAGCGGGATGGGAGGAAGGGCCCAAGAGTGTCTGCTCCAACCACTTTGACCCAATTAGAATAGTTCATTAAATGGGTCACTGGCCCCTGGGTCAGACTTCACCCACACTCAGTAAGTGCCAAAAAAGCATACGCATTAAATGCTGCTTATACTCATTACATGAATGGATGAATAGTTTAAGTAATGGAAGACTTGACAACAAACAATCACAGATTAATGTAGACAGTGTAGTCATCTCTTGTCCAAAGCTTCCATTTCCTGATTCCAGGTGGTTGCATCATATTCTGCATGCGCTCAAATATGCGTCTTCAAAGTCCATCAGTGAAATGAAGGACATATACTGACAGCCCCCGAGCACTGCTGCCCGCTGTTACATCACTGCCAGTGGCCTCTAGCCAGAACCCAAGGATCTGCAACGCATTTGCTGGTGCAAGAATAAAGGCTGGAAGAAAAAGTACAGAAATAAGGAAAGGCTATGAACAGCAGAGGCCTCCTACAGAGAGCTGTTAAAAGGGAGCTTGTGTGAGACTCAGTGGAATATTCCTGCCCTAATGTGCATTAGAGATAGTAAATCACAGCTGGCTCAGAGCTCAGCACGCCGCCTTTGATTTCCCAGGAAAGAAGCCAACTGTCCCCTGCTGACTAGGGAGCTCACACACTTCTGTCCTGTTACATGTGTTAGACATAGCATGCTGCTGCATGTTTGTGTGTGTCCTGACCTGCTCATTAGGTTATCTAGTGTATCTCACTGCAGCCACTGGAACAACAGCAGGGCAGGACATGCCAACTCCAGAGGAGAGGTACCCGAGTACGTCAAACAAACACCAGCTCTCTTTTCATCCAGGAAAAAAAACACACAAACAGGAAGCAGGAAAGGGATCGTGTAGCTTCCCGGCCTCGTCCAAAGAGCAGTGAGGTGGAACGTGGACGCTTGACCAAGAACTGCTGCATCAGTGTCATGGACCAGTGGGCCAGGAGAGGACAGAGAGAGAACGTGACCAGCTTCGCATGCCTCAAATATCCTCTTGACTTGCCCCAACCTCTCCAGTCAGGACAATAAACAGGAGGGATGGGGGAGCAGGGTGTGTTAGAGGAAGCAGGAAGCTTTGATAACAGCTGTCACACTGCTGTGTAATTATTACATCAAGTGTGATGTCAGACACAACCTGTCTGTGTCAAACGTACAACATGGGATCTACGTAGCTTCTACATGCATGTGACTTCATGAACAAACATTCGGGGAGAAGGCCTTCTTTTAATAGGAAGGCTTACCTTGAGTGTCAAACTCAATCGCATTGGCATTCTGACTGGCTGAACTCGCTGGGCAGTATACGAAAAAACCCCCCCCCAAAAAAGGAAAAAAACCGCCCCTCTGTGATATTTCAGCTGGCTGTATTGCTCGAGCCGTTTTTTTTGTTTCTCGTTTATCTTACTTGTGGTGCCCGACGTCTATCACTGTAGCATGTTAGAATAGAGAGTGAAGCTACAGTGATGTACGTTAGTAGTGCGAAGTCTATTGTAGTCTTAGTATGGTTAACTGCGTAACCCTCCACTCCGATAATATTTGTCCAAGATAACAGAGAACACAAATTGTAAAGTATAGAGCTCGTTATCCAATACTGTATTTTTCAGACAAGTTGGTGAAACTTAGCTCTTTGTCAGGCATCAATTAAACCCATGTATTTCAGACCTCCCATTGAACAGTTTGAGCATTAGGTAGTGACACAAGTGCAGCTGCTTACTAAGCCCTTCCCTCCACTTTAAACACTTTAACAGGTTTCAGTACAGAACATAGGTTATGTAACAAGTGTGATTGTTGGTGTGCAGTATGTGCATGTCTCTTCTTTGGCACACAAACACAATACTCTCTCACGTGCGCGAACACTCACACACACATGCAGACTCACGCACCCGCCTAGACACTCAGCACACGCGCTGCACACGCATGCACACGCAGATCCCAGTGCGGCAAATTCAATGGGAAAACAAGAGAGCAGACGACCTAAGTGGAGTCCCACTGTTGTTTCCACAGCTGTGTGGCCCTCTCCCAGTGGAGGTGAGGCCTGAACATCTATCTGACTGGAGCTCTACTGTAAACGTCAGGCCAGGCCTGGGAACCTCGTCTCCAGCTCTCCCTGCTCTGCACAAGTGGGCCTGCAGGTGAGGTTGGAGGGCATGTGAGGAGAACAGGACTTCTGAAGGAACAGCAGACCCACAGACAGGAGATGGAAGAAGAAGAAGGGGGACGCAGACAGAAGAAGTACCTTGAAAGAAACCATGGATTGAGACATGGGTACTGTAAAAAAGAAGAAGAAAAGTCCAGCCAGACCGTCTGTCTGACCGGCTGCTCCACTGTAGCCATTACCTCACTGCGGAACCAATTATACGATCATCATCACTGGCATGGTTGTGGGTAGTGAGGATAGCGGAAGAGCACTAGGGGCACTGAGGGCAGAGGGAGACCCTGGGGGGTCCAAACACAGGAAGAGAACACCCTTCCTGCTCCAGGTTTCCCCATGGCCCATGGACGTTTACGTTACGTCTTCTATTTTTAGCCTTCTGCCCTGTAGGGAGACCCAGCTGGCCAGCCCCACCCCACCCCAGCCCCAAGCCTGGGCCTCAAGCCTCAACATGGAAGACAATCATTGAAGGGAAATCTAAGGGGATTTCTTTGTGCTTATTAGTTCATCAAACAAATCAGAGTATCATTATCTGTTCACTGTATGATGTCTAATAATCAAAACATGTATATATTCCTGCTGAGATTAATACCCTGTAAAATGTGTGGAATGACAGCCCTGTGTATGCCCATTGTGTATGAGTGAGTATGGGTAGTGGTGTTTGAGGTTATGAGAACACACAGCTCTGGGGCAGACCTAGAAAGGCAGGTTAGAAGGTGCGGTGAGGGATTTAATGTCTCACCATAACCTGTGGCTATAATCTCCACCTCACCAGAAACTTAGTACAAACTAAACTGCACCAAACTAAATAGAGGGATGAGGATCAAAGTTTGTTTTGGAAGAACTAAATGTAAACACAGCCCCCTGGCGAGCAGAATGGCAGAAAGCGAGAGCAGCAGACAATGAGAGTGAGAGTACTAGATCCCCTCTAGTACCCAGTGAGTGTGGACAGAGGGATCCTCCCAGAGGAGTACTGCAGAGCTCCGGGTGTAGAATAATGTAAATCCCAGAGAATCCTCCCGGTCACGGATTCCACCAAGAGACAGCTGGACGGAGCTCCCCCTCCCCTCCCCTTCCCCTCCCTCCCCTCCTCCCCCCCACCCCTCTCTCTTTCTCTTCCTCTTCCCTCTCTCACTCTCATCTCTCTCTCAACACATCTTGCCTCGAGCAACCAATCGAACAAGGCCCAGGGAAAGTCAGTCCACATACCTCAGTGTGCCCTATGGTCACACTCATAACAGACCACACTGCTGAAGGCAGTATGTTATGCTTCTCCTCAGTGAAGACAGGATGGACAGTTGGAAGGCTGCAAAGCAGTCAGCAGCTTTGAGAAGAATGATTCTGTTTCCTCAAGTTCCTTAAGAGATAGCAGATATGCCACCGAGTTGTCTTTCAGCAGATGTTGAAAAGCTTTGCTTTCAAACGAGTAATCAAAATGACAAAAAGGTGGGGCATTTTTCATTATTCAAGTTAATGGCCACTAAGCACTACAACAGTTATCTGATTTGAACACTGGCCATCTGTATTAAAAGCTGGAAAAAACAGGAAACAACAAAACAGGAACATGCTTTAATCAGCAAACTGGAAACAGAAAGAGGTATAATTTTACAACCTCTCAACACACACCAAAAACAACACACACACACACCTTGATAGCAATCTAATCGTTCTGTAAATACGGAACGATTAGCTTTTAATAGGCCTTTGTTTGGCAGAAGATCAGTACTTCAGACTGGAATAACACCCATTTCTCCTTGGTACACACTTAAGTGAGGGAACATTGTTAGCATTAATAAAGACTTGTTTTACCAACTGATAATTGGGTGTTTTGTGTCAATAGGACTCTTTGAATTAAATGCTATGTCAAATGATCCTTCTCAGCAGGAGTTGGCTAACTTATCGATTTAGTAGCAATCTCAATTGCGTGTGTGTCGCGGAAGTGTGGAAACTGGTTTATAGCACATGTAATAGGCAGGTATTTACGCAAGCATCTTCTCATGAAATGGCTCTCAAAAGGTTCTCCAGACTAAGTGGACATGAAACCCCCCCCCACCCTTAGCTCCCTGGTCTCTTATCTGAATGGAGGAGGAAGCGGGATGGGAGGAAGGGCCCAAGAGTGTCTGCTCCAACCACTTTGACCCAATTAGAATAGTTCATTAAATGGGTCACTGGCCCCTGGGTCAGACTTCACCCACACTCAGTAAGTGCCAAAAAAGCATACGCATTAAATGCTGCTTATACTCATTACATGAATGGATGAATAGTTTAAGTAATGGAAGACTTGACAACAAACAATCACAGATTAATGTAGACAGTGTAGTCATCTCTTGTCCAAAGCTTCCATTTCCTGATTCCAGGTGGTTGCATCATATTCTGCATGCGCTCAAATATGCGTCTTCAAAGTCCATCAGTGAAATGAAGGACATATACTGACAGCCCCCGAGCACTGCTGCCCGCTGTTACATCACTGCCAGTGGCCTCTAGCCAGAACCCAAGGATCTGCAACGCATTTGCTGGTGCAAGAATAAAGGCTGGAAGAAAAAGTACAGAAATAAGGAAAGGCTATGAACAGCAGAGGCCTCCTACAGAGAGCTGTTAAAAGGGAGCTTGTGTGAGACTCAGTGGAATATTCCTGCCCTAATGTGCATTAGAGATAGTAAATCACAGCTGGCTCAGAGCTCAGCACGCCGCCTTTGATTTCCCAGGAAAGAAGCCAACTGTCCCCTGCTGACTAGGGAGCTCACACACTTCTGTCCTGTTACATGTGTTAGACATAGCATGCTGCTGCATGTTTGTGTGTGTCCTGACCTGCTCATTAGGTTATCTAGTGTATCTCACTGCAGCCACTGGAACAACAGCAGGGCAGGACATGCCAACTCCAGAGGAGAGGTACCCGAGTACGTCAAACAAACACCAGCTCTCTTTTCATCCAGGAAAAAAAACACACAAACAGGAAGCAGGAAAGGGATCGTGTAGCTTCCCGGCCTCGTCCAAAGAGCAGTGAGGTGGAACGTGGACGCTTGACCAAGAACTGCTGCATCAGTGTCATGGACCAGTGGGCCAGGAGAGGACAGAGAGAGAACGTGACCAGCTTCGCATGCCTCAAATATCCTCTTGACTTGCCCCAACCTCTCCAGTCAGGACAATAAACAGGAGGGATGGGGGAGCAGGGTGTGTTAGAGGAAGCAGGAAGCTTTGATAACAGCTGTCACACTGCTGTGTAATTATTACATCAAGTGTGATGTCAGACACAACCTGTCTGTGTCAAACGTACAACATGGGATCTACGTAGCTTCTACATGCATGTGACTTCATGAACAAACATTCGGGGAGAAGGCCTTCTTTTAATAGGAAGGCTTACCTTGAGTGTCAAACTCAATGCTGTGGCATTCTGATTGGCTGAGACTCCATGGGCAGTAGTAGACAGACCCGCCCTCTGTGATATTCAGCTGGCTGGTATTGGCCTTCGGAGCGCCGATCACCACACTCACACTGTAGCAAGAAAGAAAGAACACAGTTATGCTGACTGTAGACATCTACATCTAGAGTTTAACCAACCCTCCACTCCGATAATATTTGTCCAAGATAACAGAGAACACAAATTGTAAAGTATAGAGCTCGTTATCCAATACTGTATTTTTCAGACAAGTTGGTGAAACTTAGCTCTTTGTCAGGCATCAATTAAACCCATGTATTTCAGACCTCCCATTGAACAGTTTGAGCATTAGGTAGTGACACAAGTGCAGCTGCTTACTAAGCCCTTCCCTCCACTTTAAACACTTTAACAGGTTTCAGTACAGAACATAGGTTATGTAACAAGTGTGATTGTTGGTGTGCAGTATGTGCATGTCTCTTCTTTGGCACACAAACACAATACTCTCTCACGTGCGCGAACACTCACACACACATGCAGACTCACGCACGCACACGCATGCACACTCAAGCACACGCGCATGCACACGCATGCACACGCAGATCCCAGTGCGGCAAATTCAATGGGAAAACAAGAGAGCAGACGACCTAAGTGGAGTCCCACTGTTGTTTCCACAGCTGTGTGGCCCTCTCCCAGTGGAGGTGAGGCCTGAACATCTATCTGACTGGAGCTCTACTGTAAACGTCAGGCCAGGCCTGGGAACCTCGTCTCCAGCTCTCCCTGCTCTGCACAAGTGGGCCTGCAGGTGAGGTTGGAGGGCATGGAGGAGGACAGGGACTTCTGAGGAACAGCAGACCAAGGACAGGGAGGATGGGAAGGAAGGAAGGAAGGGGGGACGCAGACAGAAGAAGTACCTTGAAAGAAACCATGGATTGAGACATGGGTACTGTAAAAAAGAAGAAGAAAAGTCCAGCCAGACCGTCTGTCTGACCGGCTGCTCCACTGTAGCCATTACCTCACTGCGGAACCAATTATACGATCATCATCACTGGCATGGTTGTGGGTAGTGAGGATAGCGGAAGAGCACTAGGGGCACTGAGGGCAGAGGGAGACCCTGGGGGGTCCAAACACAGGAAGAGAACACCCTTCCTGCTCCAGGTTTCCCCATGGCCCATGGACGTTTACGTTACGTCTTCTATTTTTAGCCTTCTGCCCTGTAGGGAGACCCAGCTGGCCCAGCCCCAGCCCCAGCCCCAGCCCCAGCCTGGGCCTCAGCCTCACATGGAAGACAATCATGAAGGGGAAATCTGAAGGGGATTTCTTGTGTGCTTTTGTTCATCAACAAATCAGTGTATCATTATCTGTTCATGTATGATGTCTAATAATCAAAACATGTATATATTCCTGCTGAGATTAATACCCTGTAAAATGTGTGGAATGACAGCCCTGTGTATGCCCATTGTGTATGAGTGAGTATGGGTAGTGGTGTTTGAGGTTATGAGAACACACAGCTCTGGGGCAGACCTAGAAAGGCAGGTTAGAAGGTGCGGTGAGGGATTTAATGTCTCACCATAACCTGTGGCTATAATCTCCACCTCACCAGAAACTTAGTACAAACTAAACTGCACCAAACTAAATAGAGGGATGAGGATCAAAGTTTGTTTTGGAAGAACTAAATGTAAACACAGCCCCCTGGCGAGCAGAATGGCAGAAAGCGAGAGCAGCAGACAATGAGAGTGAGAGTACTAGATCCCCTCTAGTACCCAGTGAGTGTGGACAGAGGGATCCTCCCAGAGGGATCCTCCCAGAGGAGTACTGCAGAGCTCCGGGTGTAGAATAATGTAAATCCCAGAGAATCCTCCCGGTCACGGATTCCCACCAAGAGACAGCTGAGACGGAGGCTCCCCCTCCCCTCCCCTCCCCTCCCCTCCCCTCTCCCCCCCACCCCTCTCTCTTTCTCTTCCTCTTCCGCTCTCTCACTCTCCATCTCTCTTCACACGATCTTGCCTCGAGCAGACAATGAACAGGCCCAGGGAAAGTAGTCACATGACCTCAGTGTGCCCTATGGTCACACTCATAACAGACCACACTGCTGAAGGCAGTATGTTATGCTTCTCCTCAGTGAAGACAGGATGGACAGTTGGAAGGCTGCAAAGCAGTCAGCAGCTTTGAGAAGAATGATTCTGTTTCCTCAAGTTCCTTAAGAGATAGCAGATATGCCACCGAGTTGTCTTTCAGCAGATGTTGAAAAGCTTTGCTTTCAAACGAGTAATCAAAATGACAAAAAGGTGGGGCATTTTTCATTATTCAAGTTAATGGCCACTAAGCACTACAACAGTTATCTGATTTGAACACTGGCCATCTGTATTAAAAGCTGGAAAAAACAGGAAACAACAAAACAGGAACATGCTTTAATCAGCAAACTGGAAACAGAAAGAGGTATAATTTTACAACCTCTCACACACACAAAAACACACACACACACCTTGATAGCAATCTAATCGTTCTGTAAATACGGAACGATTAGCTTTTAATAGGCCTTTGTTTGGCAGAAGATCAGTACTTCAGACTGGAATAACACCCATTTCTCCTTGGTACACACTTAAGTGAGGGAACATTGTTAGCATTAATAAAGACTTGTTTTACCAACTGATAATTGGGTGTTTTGTGTCAATAGGACTCTTTGAATTAAATGCTATGTCAAATGATCCTTCTCAGCAGGAGTTGGCTAACTTATCGATTTAGTAGCAATCTCAATTGCGTGTGTGTGGGCGCGCATGTGTGTGGAAACTGGTTTATAGCACATGTAATAGGCAGGTATTTACGCAAGCATCTTCTCATGAAATGGCTCTCAAAAGGTTCTCCAGACTAAGTGGACATGAAAGAAGTAACAATGGCCCTCCAGAAGACCAGAAGTGGTGTAACCTTTCTCCAAACCAGCCTCTGGTCCCTGTTTGCTTCAGAGCCATCTTGAGCAGTCTGCTGGAAGACGTGTGGGTGGATAGAATATATGAGTGGCCTCTCCAATGGCAAGACCCACCTACCAAGTCAGCTGCCAGACAGAGAGTAAGTGTAAATTCAACTGAATGATTTAGGCTTCAAGTACGGAGCACAAAAACAGCAGCTCCCCTGTAAGGTTGACTGAGGGTTCCAGCCCAAAGAAAGCTTTTGCAATCCTCAACAACACTCAACAATATCTAACCACTTCATAATGGCTCAGCAACCACTTTTTCTATGGGGTGGAGACATTAAGAGTAATGAAAAGAGCTGGGATTTGCTGATTTGACACCATCTTTCACCAGGCCTAGTTTACGGTGAGGTTGGGGGCGTAGAGGCCCCCAAACCTCACAGGCCAAATTCCTCTCCAGCCCCTGCAAACCTTTCCTCCCCACTCCACATTTAATTGTCTTCTTCCCAGCTGCAACGCTTATGTCACTTGAACACTATTATAATTGGTTTAAGCCAGGAGGGGAAAAGGCGGCTTTGACTAAATAGCAAGAAATTACAATCATGTTTGTTGGCCTACCAGGCAGAAACGGCTGCTGTCACCATCTGCAGCTATAAAAGAGCTTGCGGTGGGAATGGGAACAGTATGCCAAAGTCACCGACACTGGTGTCTTCACGTTGCAGGTGGGACTGGTGAACTGCAACAGAGATCCATAACTCCACAACCTTCCTTCAACCAGAGAGACCTGAGCTCATCTTTGGCATGCATTCAGCTCCTCGTGGGAGTTTACATTGTTCAAATCACTACGCACTTAGGGCTGAAGTGTTTCCACATCTGAGATCCAAAGAGAGTTAAATGATGCACTGACCCAAGCTGAACCAGAATTTGTTCTTGACCTCCCTTGCTCCGGTGGGACAGCCTCAGAGTTTCCGGGCGCCCACAACGACCAGTAAACCCCAGCACCCCCTTCCTCTCTCTCCCTCTCTACCCCGCTTACTGACAACAACAGAAGAGAGCATTCATTTACTCCATGTAAAGATCACTGGACAAAGAGACAGTTACTTGGTTCTTCAAATCCAGTACTGGTACAATATTAGACTGTATAATTGACTGATAGACTGTATGACTTCATCTTCGTAATGTTGCTGACCGCTCAGCATGCGCACACAGTGCTGCTGTCTGGGAGCTCTGTGCTCCTGGGGGACTGACCCAGATGATGAGAGTAGCAGTGGCAGCCTCTGGGGTGACCGCTGCTGATTGTGAGTGCAGTATACAAACTATACACCAACAGCCCTGTGCACAGGGACAAGCAACATGGGAGAGCATCTACTGTCTACTCAGGATGGGCGATACGGAGGGAATCTTAAACGATCCGTTTAGCAAAATGGGCTCATTTACATACACATGATCACAGAATCTCCGGATGAACTTCAAAAGCAGTAGTTAGAATGCAGCCCCACCCATTACTGCTGATTCGATCAGCAGTCCAGACCCTCTTACAGCAGATCTGATCATCACCACACAAACATTTCCTCTCAGGAGACGAGAGCTCTGCAGCAGGAGGTCAGTGAATCACTGGGTCAGGAACACACACACAGCTGTACATCTCAGGGTGCCAGGACATGCAAAGTAAATCCCTCGCCAGCTGAGGAGATGAGCTTATAACTGACACCCTGCAGCTGCATAACTGTAATACCTATATCAACCACTGGCTGTGTCCTGGATGAGCCGCTTGCCTCCGTTTTCTCTATGGACATAAAGGGGAAAGTGAGACATAGGGGAACTGCGGAAAGCAAAACCACCAACCATGTCATTTTACCGTAACAAGGGTTTCACAAGTGGCGAGTTGGTAATTTAAAACAAGCTGCTCCTGAACCAACATGGACTGTGGTTTCAGTCCCCATGTTTTCTGTTGCCAAACTGTAGCCCATCCCCCATTCCCCTAACTGCCCCTGTAATCTCCCCCACAGGGCCCAAGACCACTGTGAGAGGAGTGGAACAGCGGGGTGCTCACACCTCTCCACAGAGCTTTCCTTCAGGGGGCCAGCCCTTCACACCTCCAGACAGGACTGAGGGGACAACAGGAGGAGCAGCCCCCACAGATACTTCTCTGATCCCAACTGACAGACCACTCCTGTCCCCCCACATTCCTGATGCACCAACAATGGCGGCCATAGTCCAAAACGGAGTCAGATTCATTTCAATGGCTCGAATCTGAATAGGAAACTGAAGTAGTCACTCAAGCATTGTACAGGGCTCTTTCCTTAAGTTACAGAAGATGCCTTCTAATGCATGTCCATGCCTGAGTCGTCTATTTGATCAAATGGGGGCGTCAAGACTGCATTTGTTCATCTCTACATAAGGTCCCATTCAAACCCATTCAAGCCATCATCACCTTACTTCAATGTCGTTTTCCATTGACGTTCACAGAGGCGTATTATACCCATTACCACACAGGCAGTAAAAGCAAGGCCGTCAGGCAGACTGCACCGTGCCCCCTGTCACCAGGCTAAGCGTGTCTCTATTAACCTTTCAAACAAGCCTTCCTAATGTTACCACGGCCTGCCTGGATCTCACAGGCCTGCAGCTCGATAGGGGAGGACCAAAAAGCCCTTTAAAAAGTGAATAAATAAATAAAGCAACGAGTCACATGGAAAGTGTCTCCCACAAAAAACAGCAAACCTTTTCTCCTGCCCGACAAAGGGCCCCATTGTCCACAGGGTACGAAATGATCTGATCGCAGAGCTGAGTAGCCTGGTGAATAGCCCAACAGCACATATACACATGTCCAACACACACAGACACTCACACGCACGGTAATGTGATTCATAAACAGGCCAATACAAAAAAACTGCAGTGAAAGCATTAATAGAAATGAGTGCAATCATATATGGAGATAGAGCCTCAGTGTAGTCACAGAGAAAACATTGCTGTTTTAGGACTAAGAGACCTCGGCCCAGCATCAATATTGGTTTAGCAACAACTGCATTTAAGAGGGCAAACTCCAGGAGGGTGACCAACATGGACAGGATGACCTCAGTCTGTTGGTCACAGCTAAACTATCCATGATCTAAGAAGGAACGCCAAACCTCACAATTAACACATGTTGCAGGGATGGGCTGAATGCAACAGCTCGGAATCAGACAGCTGGAGTCTCCTGTGCTTCCAATCCAACTCAGACCAGAACAGAGTGGAGAGAAAGGACCGTTCCAATTCCTGAACAGCATCTGCTCAGAAATTGGAAGCTTTAGAATAGTTCTAGAACCGAGGCCTGGGCCAGTTATTGACATGCTGGTGATATGGAGAAGACTATCAACAAACCCAGCTCAGATTCTCCAGAGCAAGTCTGGTATCTGCAAACAGACCGTTAACCTTTCCCACATCCCTCTGGGCTGGTCTATCCTGTCCCCTGGTACCAGGCACAGGCAAGCAGGCAGGCTTCTGCTGCTCTTCAGCCTCTGTTCCAACATGATGGATGAACGCTCCCTTTGTTGCCTTGGAGATTTATTGACCGACGTCAACTTGAGCTCATCTCCATCTCTCTCTCTCTCCCTCCTTGTGTTCAGCGCACACCACACAGGACCATAAATAAGCTCTTGCTTTGCCTGTGTATATCTGACAAGAGCTCTCCCATAGTTCATGAACTCTGTCCTCAGGCAGTCTCACATGGTGGTCTGTGTTAGGGCCTGGACCCCTAATTTCATTAGAACGGGCCACAGGGCATGACAGGAATCAGACACACATTCACTCCTGGACCCTCCTGGAACCGTCCGCATTAGTGACAAAGGTGTTTTGTGTGCGTGTGGTCAACGTAGAGGGTGCAACCTTCTGCTCGTTCCTCCCCTTCTCTCTCCCTTCAGCCATGCTGCTCCAACACGCTTCGCAGACAGACCACCAGCTGGACCAAGTCAGCTATCATGCAGGTTTTCTAGATCAAAAGCACGATGGCTCTAGACAGGCAGGTCAGAGCTGTGCATCTTGCAACATCTGTACTGATATTGAGCAGGAGAGGACCCCCCCTCCCCCCCAAGTTGACCTCACCTCAGGGTCCCAGATCCACCCTCAGCTCCCACGAGTCTCTACGACGTAGAAGATCAGCTGAAGGTGCACCCCCACAATAAAAGAGATAAGACAAGAGGCACGGAAACTAGCTATGTATTCAGTTTCCTGTTGATGTGCAGTGACAGGTTGTGAAATGCACAGAGGTGGCAAAGAGGAGGATATATTGAAAAGCAACAACTGTAGATAAAGCCTGACATTTCTTTCAAACAGCCCTATCATCACACATAGACCAGAGCCAGCATACCCACATAGGAGGGGGCTTTGGGAATCAACTCTCCCCTGATGCTAACACACGTTGCACTAACTGATCCACTCTCATCTCCTCCAGAATGACGTCCAAGTCTTTTAAAGTTCAGATGAAGTCATCACAGAGATGACTGCTGGTCTAGCAGTGACTTCATACTCCATGAGACCTGAAGGGGAGGGAGTGGGGGGCGCTAGACAGCATGGGGGAGGGGGCCTAATAGGGGATTACAGGGCCCCGCAGAATGACATCAGCAGAGGAGGAGGTGAGGCAGAGGTAGAATATAGAGGGGCATTTCCACTCTGACTCAGTGTCTGCTAGCATCACACATTAAATCATCCAGACTTCTGCTGGAGCCCCAGTAGGTCTGCCAGAATAATATAGACCTATAGAACCATACCTGTAAGAATGGGAAAGAAATAGAGAGAGGGGAGAAAGAGAGAGACAGAAAGTGAGAAAGAGAAGGAAGGAAAGGGAGGGGGAATCCCCCTTGTCTGGAGTCTAGGGGTGCGGGGAGGAGAAACACGGGGAAACTAGAGCCTCTGGCAGCCCACTCGGCACAAAGCCTTCAGTAAAACCCTGGCTGGCTGGCTGGGACCCTGCTGGGCAGACAGACACTGATGCAGCCAGGACGGCAGATTACGTCTGGGCCCCAGCCTGGCTGGACTGGGCCCGGCCGCCTCGGTTAATGATCATGACAATTATAGAGCAGACAGGTCCAGACTGCCAATCTGTATTACTGCGTTAGGAGCGGTGGCATCAGACTCCACTGACTTGACAGCACCCAGGCCTGGAGACACCGCTTCAGATCAGACACCATGCCTCTACCACTCTCTGCTGCCTTTATTTCTGCTGCTGCCAACACTTTTGATACAAGGACCAGATGTTATCTGCTGGATATGTCGTTGGGCCAGTCAGGGCGCCTTGCATCATCTTACTGCCAGGTCTTCAGCCAGACTGTCAGCCCCATGTGCGCCTGCTTCAGGGGCCTGTAATAGGGATGACAGGGGTCTTGAGCCCATCTTAATGACGCGCCCTCAGCTCTCCAGGAGTCTGACCAAGAGCCACTGCGTGCCATGCTGATGAGGTAGTCACAGTATGCTAGGGACACTCACACAGCTGGCTCACATGCCTACTAGGCCAGGCATGTAGAAAGGTGCACTGGAGTGATTCACACCATGACAGGCATGGATGATGTGACTGAAACAAGACAGCAAAGGTGAAGTGAAAAGGGGGATGCTTTAAAAAGGCTCTGTTTAGGCTTTTAGAGACGGGAAATGAGATTTCAGCACATTAGAGGTCAGAGTGGAATCCAATTTTTGGGTCAATGAGATTTCAATTTACGGATGATTATATGAAAAGGTTTCCTGTAATTAGATTATGCCAAAAATTGAACCTTTCATAAATGTTTGTTTATTTATGATACTGTCTATGATCCATATTCAGTAATAGGGTGGCCATATCAAAAGATTATTGTCCATTGAGATGGAATGTCTGCTCAAGCCCACTCTAGTCTCCTCTAACAAATTTGTGACGTTTGGTAGGTTGAATGATTCGAAAAAACTAAATGTTTGATGTATTATTGCCTTTAGTATTTATACGTGTAGAATTTCTTTACGTATTTGGATTTAAATGTATGCGCCAAGACACCCGTCCTAATAACCTTGCATTGTCTTGCGGTATGCTTGAGTTGCATGTAGACCGTAAAAATGTGTTTCGCTCAGACAGTTTCTGGAAGAAGGTGCGTTAAAATCACACCGATACGCACTTTAAGTGAAGTTAAATTGTTCCATTGTTCACAAAACGCTCCTCCACAAAATGCATTAGCCATATCAAGGTTTTATTCATATGCTAAACTAAACTAGGACCAGGATGCTCAAATGTAACCATAACCATCCTGTAGTAGCAATACAGCACTTTTATTTAGGAGGTGAACTCACCTAGCAGAATTTGTCAAGTAAAATTCCACGGAATATCCGAAGTAGCTCCCGTTAGGTCCGTTGTAGACAGTTGGGTTATCCACGTCCAGATTGAAAGCAGAAATAAATGGGTTGAAAAGTGCGAATAAAACCCAAATTATACTAAGGAGCGTATGGTTGAGAGAGACGGATTTCCCAAACGTCTTCGACCGATATCTTTTAGAACCCATTTTGAAATAAATTAGTTCACTAAGCGTTGGTTCGAGTCAAGACTTCACCAAATGATTTTTTAGATTGAAAGTCCGTGGTCTCTGGAACAAGGGAATCAGTCCCGTTGTCTTGTCTGCATGCCAGTAACTCTTATTTTATCTTATCTTACTAACGATCTGTCAGCTTCCTTCGACGTCCTCACCCCTCGCGCTTTCTCACTCACTATAGTCTCCCTGCTCACCTAATTGAGAGTAGGCTATATTGGAAGGAGGGAGTTCTGTTCATGACAAACTTTTGTAGAGGTGGAGCTTTTGATTCACAAAAAAGCAACCGGAGCAAGCAGTGCAGAGGGGAAAAAAGTCCTCAGTATCCTCAACGGCGAAAAAACGATTGTCTGCGCGCTCCACAGTGCGCAAATATTTATAATCCACACCATTTAGCTAACGGTTGTTCTCCGTACCTTCAAGCATGAACGTAGATAGGCTTTTATCGTTCCTGATAGCAGACAGATGATTAACTCCAGACAGAGGGGGTTCTGTCGTTGATCTCCTTGAACAATTAACTTAATACAACTGACCTTTTCAACCTGGACTCAAGTAGTTTGATGGGCTGTAGTGCCTGATAAGTGCCTGAGATGTGTTGAAATGACCAATCAAAGGGCATTGCACATATCTAAGTTGAGGTGTTTACAAAATCTATCCTGTCAACCAGAATATATTTAGAATTCCTCGTTCGTATGAACTTGGCTATTTCATCAATCTTTAGGCATGTTGTGTAAAGCAGACGTAGGCTAAACTATTTACATCACAACAAAACAAACTGAGCGTTGTATTCCCAAAGATCTGTCTTTGGAAACCATCCTTTGATTGTTGAGGGAGATACTGCATGTTCTTGAAAGAAAACAACCCTGTCTATACCTCAACCTCTTTAGAATGAGGAGCCATGACGAAATGATTGGCAAACAGAAATGTTAAAAGTATAAACACATAATAAAATGTTTGATAATGCGCTCACTAACAGGGAGAGGAGCATTCAGAGCGTGGGAACACTTCCTACTTGTGTTCTAGAGTCACATCAGAACCATGTAGTTGGAAAGTACCTTTAAAGCAAGACCAAGCAAGTCGCTGAAATGAGATATGTAATATAGTCACCAAGCTGACCAGAATTAGTGACTGTTGGTTTTGCTGGTGCACTTTAAACCAGCCACCCCCAGGGATTGAACAGGGGGGACCATTTTGGTTGTGTCTCAGTAAGGACCACTCTCCTCAGGATGATATTTAGATCCAGTGATGGGGGCAGGGGGACAGAGGCCCAGTCCCATAGGCTAAGGGGAGAAATGTGTAGTGTCTGAAGCCCAGTCCACAGCTGTTGGCGCTACGTGACGGTTCAAAGCCTTAATCCTGAAGTGCTCTCATTCTCTCACTCTGCTTTTAGGTCCGCCACATGATGAGCTTGCAGATGGATGGAACCCGGAGTGTATATGAAGTGGTTACTACCCCAACTAGATCATGTCACCGTTCACATGATTTAGTGTTCGGTGCAGACACACCCCATACAAATCGGGGCATCACATCGCCACTCCCCTACAAACCCATCACCGTACTAAAAACAAACAGTGAAAAACAAGCCTCCCCTCCACGCCCATCCATGGAATCCATCATGTTTTCCAGTAACATTATTGTAAATGTGTCCATTATACATGGATGGAGGAACCATGGTGTTGGTTTGGCCTTTCGAAGGCCGAATGATGACCCATAGCATGTTCAGACTCCATGACAAAGCCAGGCCAACGGTTTGAGGTCAAACAGAAGTGCAGGGTAAAAGGAATACTTTAGAGACAGATAAGATTGGCTCGATTTTGTCTTGTGTCCAATTGTTCAACACAGTCACTTAGAAATGTGGGCTCACTTAGAAATGTGGGGTTATACAGTCATGAAAGAGGTTCCCTAATGATAGAGTGTATTTTTATTGAGTAAGTTGTACACTACTTAGTCAGTAAGTAAAAGAGACTAGTATGATTTTTCATAATACACACTCAACATTAAACAAGCAAATGTATTTTTTGTTTCTGAGAGATGTTCCTCTTAATGAAAGATATCCTGTCTTAGAATAGGGGGCGGAAGTGAAAATGCCTCTTATGTGACCTCATCACTAGGCTGTCATGGCAACACATTAGAGGTACAACAAAACATTCATAGCACAATTTACCATACTTCAAACAGCTGGGAAGCATGTTTAAATATAGACACACAAAGTCAGTTACACACTTACTGGACACGTGTCTTTTCCTACTCTTGGAGAAATTATTTATAGTCTTGCCAGAAGGCCAGTGAACCATTTGATCCTGGCATAGTGTTTTACTAATCTTATACTTAAACCTTACGAGTGGTTTGAAACACTTTACGCTTAGTTTCCAAATCAACAACGCATCTCCATTAGATTCTGATATAGCAACCAGTGGCACGTTCACCCAGTCGCATATTTCAAACGTCTCGGGTCCCCTTCCTCCCTGCCCCACTCATCTCTCTTCGCTACATAAACACAGTCTGACAGAGACCGACACTGTGGGGGGTGGGGAGGAGGGTCACTCTAACGGCTGTTAAGGCGACTGTTACCCTTTTAACTTCCAGAGTAAACGCTATTTTACCACTCAGCAACAGACAGCAAACAGGCTCACAACAGGCTCTATGGGATGTGCACACACACACGAGCGCGCTTCCACAATTAGAACAGGATCTGTGCTTGTTCGTTCCTCTGCCTATCTGCAAATAAATGTATTTAAGGCCTTATTTTGTGATTTGTTTAACTATGGCCAAATTAAGGTAATTAGATGCGGTATGGATTAATTGAATGATAAAGGTCTTGTGTTGCAACTGAAACCTGAATCCACAAGTGGAAAAGAAAAAATTAGCTACTGTAGCTTAGTTTCTGAATAGCAAAGACCTTTCTTGATCCAAACCTTAAGCCTTAAACCTTTCTCAAAATACATTCCCTGCTAGGTCCCCTTCCTCTGCCACCCTTTCTCTCCCTTCACTCCCCTGTACTGTTGTGATATTCATCTAACAGGCAGGAAATTCCTCCAATGTAAAGTCCTGCCTGCACTTCCTGTTCCTGAGCCGTCCTCCTAGATCCCCTCGGTCTCACACACACTCTATCACACACACACACTATCACACACACACTATCACACACACAAACACATACGCGTACTGGAATGCCTTCAACGGTTTTCTCTCCAACCTTTCCATTCTGAGGGAGGAAGGGTGGGGAGGTGTGGCTGATTATTCAGGCCAGCCATAGACTTTGTTGACCGGTTGACAGATTCGTCATGAGGACCTGAGATGAGGGTTCGACATGGTTGCCAGAGAAGGTAGTCCACTGTTTTTGTGACGCTTAGCAACAGACTGAATCATTGCCTCATTTTAGATCAACTGCTCACCAGCCGTTCCTTCACCATGGAGCAGCATCCGTGTAGGACCTGAGTCTCTCTCCCCTCTCCATAGGAGCTAGCTTTACTGGAAGCCCAGAGCCACTGAGACGATGTGTGTGGGAGAAAGGTGAGCCAGAAAGTGGCCATTGTTCAATTACCTTGTTAAAACAGCCACAAAATGTCTGAAAAAGAGCACTTGGGTTTTATGCACGTCCGTTAATCAGTCTCAGTGAGCAGTAAAGTAGTGGCGTGTGAGCTTCTGATGGGGGAGGCCCTGCTCACCCTCCCCTTGGTTTTGAGGGCCACTCGCTGGACACTCCATGAGGCACAGACGAGTCCCCCCCGCAGCAGCTGTGACCTGAATGCCATTTACAGACCATGACCCAGTACCCAGCCCCACACAGCCTACCAAGACCCTGCTACCTCTCTTCACGCTTGTTTGCCTAAAAAATATACTTGTAAAGATGGCATAAAACGGGTCACGTCACTTGATGGGAGGTTACTGAGGCTGGGTGAACGTGTTGAAACAGACCAGCAAAACCTCAGGAGAACGCCAGACAAGCCTGTCTGACCTTAAAAAAAAAGCAGCAAGAATGTATATTATTGTACAAGATGGTGTTCATTCCCTAAACAATGTTCCAACATTAAGCACCTGGTATCTTTAGCTGGGAATTTTCATGGACCACAGACACAACTTCAACAGTGCTGAATATTGGCTGTAAACGTGAGTTGGACCCAGTCTACAAAAGAGGTCATAAGACCTTATGGTGAAAACCAGAACAAGAATGCTCAGTAAGGATATTTGCATTGATGGAAGAGACCCTGTTGAACTCTCAGACTTGTTCTGATGACCCACTGCCGATGTTCTTCATTCAGACTCTGTGTTGAGGGTGTCATGTTTTATTTGTATGGCCTATTTGTCTTTCAGAAAAAAAGTGTGCTCCCTGACCCCCTCCTGTGTTTTCTTATTGGGGCGAGCGTGCTGTGGGGCTGGCGTGAGGCCCTGGAGTGAAGGAATGTGGCTATAAAGTGTGTGTGCATTTGGGGGTACGGGGGGAGAGAGCAGTGAATCAGTGTGACTACTGGGGTGCCCGAGGGGACTCCTGCCCCCCTCCCCCTCTCTCTCACACACACACACGTACACATGGTATGTGAACACACATGTAAACATGCTTCACTGTGGCTTTCTCAAGCTTGCTCCATCAGCCATACATGTCTGACACAAAGCATATGGAAGCGTATCCTAACTCCATGCACCAAAACAAGGAGGGCCTATAGTCCAGAACAACTCACTAGTGTTTGGACTGATAGACACCAACATGTTTTTATTTAGTCCGTTTTTGAAGGCCTCAATGGATTTAGTCTAATTGGGGTTAAACACAGGAAAACAAATATTATATCCATCAGATTCTGAGATAACCCAAGATGGAAGTAGTTCCTTCAATCAGCCCCTTAACCACTAGTTGGTTTCCTGGAGGGGTAGCCTTGTGTTCCTGCAACACATGGCTAATGGCCCCAGAAGAGACACCATTGTTCTGAGGAGTCATCACTTCATTTGAAGAACAGTGAAGTATTTTTCTTCAGTGGCAGGAAAAGCTTCTAGAAGAGATGGATGATGAGACTAGAACAATGAGCCACCTCAGATCCACTGGTTAGATAGAGCCCCTGGTCCCTCGCCCCCAGGCTCAAACTGGAGTTTCATCGGAGCAGCCCCAGTAACTCTGCTATAGGAAGGTTTTTTAAAAGTCGAGATCACACATCTAGACTATTCAAGTCCCACCATCTCTAGTCATTTTAGACAGATGTCAGACCACAGAAACCATCCTTCCTGTTCATGTCGCCTGCTGCTAATGTGTATTGCTGACCAAAATGTTGTCGTACCCTAAGGCTGACACTGCAGTTGAGAGATGTTTGAGAGCTCATCAAGTTTATAAAAATGCAATTGGTCAAAGAGACCGTTACTGGAACCGTTTGAACATTCTTGGTGTATGAAAGCAAATTACCGCTCTTCCTCAGGCATCTGTTGGTTCATGCTGAACCAATGGGTTACTCATTGTTTTCAAATATCCCCCCTATCAAGCATCTGACCATATCCTGCAGCATTGTTTTCTGTGTCCTGTCCAGACCATGCTGAGGCATGGCGGATCACCAGTGTGGTCCTGAGAAAGTGTTCCGGACATTTCATAAGAATGTGCCTAACCAACGGAGTGAACGTCACAATGTCCCTCTCTCATGAATAACAGTGTTTGGGATCGTGAGTCACGGTGAGGCCCATTGAAAGGTTGTGTACCCCTCTCTAATCTGACATGGTCCTCCTTATAAGCCTATGTTGATGTTAATGCTATCCAGGAGACTAAGGTGTCCCACAGCCCTGCAAGTCCTTATATAGAAGCCGTTTACTCTAAGATCTATGTATTAAACTATCACCCTAATTGAAAAGAACTACATGAACTCAAGTTGAGTGCATACTCAGATATCATGTCCCGCTATTGTTTGATTTATAGGGGGGTCACATCCTATAACAGGTGGAAGATATTTAGAAATCTTGAGTACCCCTGTGTAATTAATTCCCAAATGAGTTACAAGAGTAGGGCAAGAGAGTGATTGGCATGGTGATATCTGTTTGTTTGGTCCAGGCTGGGTGAGGCTCTGGAGAGAGCAGGCACGTTGCATGTCCTGTGCAGGGCTAGAGTTACATATCAAACAAACCAGAGGACAGAGTCCTAAGCAGACAGCCCAGAGGATGAAGACTTCTAATGAAGAGGTCCAGGGTCAGGAGCACTATTATGGTTCAACTCTGGGCTTTTTCCTCCACTTGAAATCTGACACATCCTGGCCCCTAATAACGTTTATCCTGCCTCCCATATCCCGGGCCCACACAGTCTCCCCACCTGCTGCCTGGGGTGGGCCCGGCCAGCCTGCTCGCCCCGGACATCCAGAGGAGGAACCACAGAGCTCCGCTGGATAAGGTTCTAGGTCCATCATCTACAGCAACAGGTGATTCAGGGATTCTGAAGTTGTAATGCAGAGGCAGTTTAAAATGGCTCTGTGTAAGACATGCAGTTCTTTATGTTTTTAACTGGAGTGATTGGCTCTGGGACATGGAAAATGTTTCAGCAAGCTTTTTTGGGGGCTATTCTTAATACTGAGACAGTTACAGCCCGTAAGGATATTCTGCTGGCTGGAAGAACACCATAATTCAAAAGGTCTGTTCCAAACGTAAAACATAATTTTCAGTCTTTCAGTTTTTCAGGAAAAGCAGGTTTATATATCAAACACACCAGACAGTCATATTAGACTGAAGGCATGTGGATGTAAACAGAAACGGATGCAAGCTATAAACAAATGTCTATGTGACGCGATAAACACATAATACTACTGTCACTATTGCCAAATCAACATCTTGTGGTTGTTGTCTGGAAAGGAGTGTTTGTAGGATATATCTATCACTCCCCAAAAGGGGACAGATCTTTTTTCTAACAATGACACACTCTAACAATATCATGTCCACAGCCAGTGTTGTATTCTGTAGGTCCATGTTACCGCTCAGAACAGGCAACAACAATCCCTGTCTTCCTGCCTTTGTGTCCTGGAATGTTGTGTGTGGTTACTAATGCACCGAGAGTCTTCAGAGAAGGAAAGATCCTGGATCCACTGTCAACTTAGCGTGCAACACAAGTCCATGCTATGCTGTTTGACAGCTATGCCTGGATTCACAGGCAGTACACAGTACAGTATCCCTGCTATCAAAACATGCTATAGAATGTCTCCGTGAAGAAACAGTAAATCATTACAACTGTTTGATAATATGCAGGGACAGCTAACAAGCCTTGTTTATCCAATAGGAGGCAGCTGTTTCTCCAGCAGGTGTTCCAATACACTTTTAAGGACCAGTTGAGTTGCAATTCCATTGGTTCACTTGAATCAGGTTATAGTGGAACACCCAGGTTGAAAAGAATAGGCATATATTTGTTGTTTTTCTGTAACTAACCATAAAATCACTGTGGGATGTGCATGAGCTGTTGACCACACATCCAGCAGACTTCACTCACACCTGAACAGGCCTGTTTCTGTTTATTCACCTGACCTCTAAGTCTTTATGGGCATAGAATAAGAAAGAGAGAGAGAGAGATATTGAGCCAAAGTAGAGTTAAGTAGGAAGACAGAGGGAGGGAGATGAGAAAAGAGAGGGGGAGAGGGATGGGGCTATATTGTGTCTTGTTGGACAGCGAAATTTTAATTCCCTGTCAACCCCAAGATGTAACTCTAACATAGAACTTTGCTGTACGTGTCAGATGTGCAGACGCACTGTACATGTATGGTCAATTAAGACTTTGTTTAATATTCCTTAAGACTCATTATGAATGTTCAAGAAGTGATGCACCTTTGTGCCACAACTGATTCATCCTACCCCAATATGTTAACAACTTTGGCACAATATCCTAATAGTTCCTCACTCTAAGCCAGAGGCAGACTGACCATGCAAGGCTATACCTGTCATGAAAACCTCCCCAAAGCATAAACAGTTATATTGGTCTGTTAGTACTAAGATCCTGATTCATTCCCCTAATAACATTCTCCCGCAGAGCGGGAGAGGGTGAATACGTGTGTGTCTGTGTCTGTGTGTTGGTTCTGAATCATGACTCAGTCCCTCCCTGACAGCGACTCTAAAAAAGGCAGTGTATTTCACTGCATGGTTTATCAGTGCCCTTCCCAGTCAGTCACTAGCACTCCCTGTTCCTGCTGTCTCGTGCTCCACTCTGGCATACACACACACACAGCTCAGATACGAACGGCTGAAGAGGCCTCTCTGTTCCCTGGCCGGATGCCTCACACATGACCACCATGGAAGTTTCTCTGAGAAAGAACGAGAGACCAACGGGTGGAGGGGAGGAAGTGAGAGAGGGTCTGTAGGAAACATCTGAGTCACAGAATTATGATTGTGAATCATCTGATCCAAAATCCCAAGGTCCCAAATTACACTGAAATACCTCCGCCCTCCCTCCAATTCACACACACCCACACTGGTTCACATCACACACACACACCCACACTGGTTCACATCACACACACACACACACACACCCACACTGGTTCACATCACATCACACACACACACACACACACATGCTGGTTCACATCACACACACACAAACTGGCTCAAACTTCCCTTTTTTGCGTTCATGTTTCTCTGCTATTTTCTAACAGTGTCTGTGTAGTCAAGGAGTGGCTTTGAATATAGTGGAGACTCTCGTGTGTGTATTAGGTATGTGTGTGTGAATTTGTCTGCGTGTCTTTGAATATGTGTGTGTGTGTGTGTTTGTGTATGGGTGTCTGGGCAAATGGGTACGTACGAGGGATGCAGTGTATCCACCAGGCCAGAGCGATAAGGTCTGAAGGGTGCTCCATCACAAACACACAGGCAATGGGAGCAGCTCCAAACTGATAACTCACTGAAGTGTAATGCTGACTGGAATTCTATCAGTCTGCTTGCACTCATCCAGGAAGGACTATCTCCTCCAACACCTTCCTGGACCCACTCAGGCAACTACAGGTCAGAGGCACACATGGACACTAGAGATACTGGAAACCATTTAGTCCAGTCAGCCAACCTGGATTAATAAATAACATCCACCATGAGGTTATATTTCCTTTAACTCTGTGACTTTGGCTTTGGTCAGTTACTGGGATCCTGCGCATTTTAGTAAGCAGACATATTTTTCTGCCATCTACAGTGTCCATCCATTACTGTTTCTCCCCCATAGATCCCACTAGAACAGAGCTGTTGCCTATGAAATCTTCACTCCTCTGCTTTCGATTAGAAATTTGGCACGGGCCTTTGCATGAGTCGTGCCTACCCGCAGGAGCTGTCAATGGAGACCCCATCTTTGCAGCACAGCCCCCAGGACCTGCACTGCCTTGGCCTGGCTTCTCAGCCCCCCGCCTGGTCCTCACAACCCCCTCTAGCATTTTTCCACCCCTCCACCAGGGGACTGCAACATCCAGGAACATACGCATCCAGAGCCTGCTGTGAGTGAGCAATCTTGTAACCAGGGCTAAGAAAGACTCTCCGAGGAGCTGTCGTCATGGGCGTGTCCGGCTGTGCCTCTGACCCAACTTGTCATGCTTTAGCTCAATGGATTGGATCAGACCAGTGCCTTAGGAGTTGTAAAACTCAAGGAAGGACTTGTGATCTCAGCCTGAAAGCAAGGCCACACGAAGAGCATGTCCAAAATGGGAGGGTCAGAACATGGAGTATAGGGCAGGAGTCCGGACTCACCCTCTGGTAAGCTGTTACAAACAACATGACCCCTACACATTCTCACACAGATAAAGGATCTGTTCTGCACTGTGGCTACCAGGATGCTTATCCTTACTGACATAGTACTAAAGAGCTTTGGTTTTCAGTGATTTGACATTAGCCTCCTTAAATGCTCTGCTGCCTATACTTGGCTGTAATTGTTTCCATGTCTCTAGGTTGTGGTGCAGGCCACACTGACGACACTCAGAGGAGAGTGGATGAAGCTCTGGATGACGGCAGGGGGGAGAAAGGTGGGTGGGGTCATCTCTTCTCTCTCTGGATACTGCATGTTCCCGGAGTCCGCCTTACCGATGACCGCACTCTGGAGATTTCTCAGAGAGAACTAAACACACCCACACGTTGCATGAGCAAGGCTTTCCCTTGGCCTCTTTTCACTTCTCTGTCTCCATAGCAATGATTTGGGGATGTCCCAGAACTGTTTACCAGAATCCTCATACAGGCTGTCAAAATTCTCCAGTAAGTTCTGAGGTCAGCAAAGGAAAGGAAGACAAAGTAAACTTGACGCACATGTGAAGGCAAAAACAGGTTCGTCTGTTCACTGTGGAGGCCCCACGAAAAGGAGGGTGGGATTGGAAACATATGAGTAATGTTTCGTGTGACTGATACACTCAGTCCAACAACGTACGTGTGGTGCTTCTTTGTTTGATTCTGAGAACATTCTTTGAAATGTGTAGGGATGAAAAGATGTCTTTTCACGTTTAAGTCATTAACGCTTTCGAACGTGAAACCCAGCTGAGTTTAAGTTATCACTTGTTTGAACTGCCAACGTTTTTTTTGAAAAAGGTTGGGAGAGACTGGGACACGGAGAGAGAAGAACAGTGGGAGAAGGAGAGGGTGTCTGCTGTCTCCAGGTGCTGCTGGGCTCTGCTGGCAGGTGGGCTGGTTGGACTGCACAGGTGTGCTGACCTCTGGGAGCCAGGTGCTCTCAGAAACCCTGTGATCCCTTTGATATAGGAGAGAGTAGGTGAGACCAGGACAGATGGGAGCAGGAATCCATGTGGAGTAAAGTGATTAACTCATGTCCTCTCCATCCATCAGTTAGCCAAACCCCATTGTGGTTTATTTAACATCGAGGGATTATCCAGATGCTGACTGAGTTTCATCTGTTGACTAATGAATTTTGCCAAGATAAAGAACAGGAACATTGTTGGTGACAACCAGCTTATTTGCCGTGGTTAAGAGAACCTTTGTAAGTTTTGATGGAAAAGGTCAGATGGAATGTGTCATTTGAGTGATGTGTCTTGATCTGTCATCTTGAAAGTTTGTGTTGCATAATAAAAGAAAATGAGATAGATCTAAGCTATATGAGGTGGTTGAGTGTAGTGTCAGAGACGTTTTTATCTCAGAATCGGACTCAAGTTTCTACTCTCTTCCTCACTGCCTATGAGTCCTCTCCCACTCATCCCTCCTTCAGTCTGGGGTTAGAGACTGTCTGGCTGGGGAAACAGACACCAATTGATGAGGTGGTCCAATGAGGGATAAAACACTCATGAGTAAGTTCAAACAGACAGTGGGACGGTGTCCTTTTAGATCTTATTGTGTGTGTGTTTGTATGTGTGTAAGAATGTGTGAGTTCAATACAGAGAAAAGGACTTTATGTGTCCTAGCTACTTGGAACACATAGTAACAATGACCAAACAAAACAAAGCCGTCTCCATGTGTGTGTCCTTTTCATAATCTGCAGCCAGATGTTCCCCAATGCTGTCTAAAGCATTTCAGTGAGTTCAGCCCAGCTCAGGGACTTCTGAATGTTTTGTGAGATAACATGACATGAAATGTAATTAAATAAAACATTATTTAATGTCATTGTATTGTTTCGCCCTAAGAGTGTCAAGCCAATAATGTAAATGGAAAAGCAAGTCCAACTGACAGTGATCTGAGTTGTTTTCACACTTCTGTTGAGGATGGATGGATGCATGGTTAACTCTGGATCATAAATATCTCTAACCTTCTGGGACATGTGCACCTTCACATGTTTAATGGAGAACAGTTTGCTACCAGATCAAGCCAGCTCCCATTCTGAGCCACCGTGTTCCCTCAGCCTCGCCCCAGCAGAGCAGCACCATGCTGGGGTGATGTTGCTTCCAAGCTCCTCTGTTTAACTCAGCATGGTTATTACCCTAATAAGGCACACCCTCTGCCTCTACAATGCCTCAGGTTCTACCACTCCTCCCTCCCTTTAGTTTCTAATGCTGCCTCTAGTGTTTATTTACCTCATCTTTTTACTCAATCGACCATGGACGAACCTCAATCCGGAAATGTTTACAACTAACAGTAGGTAGCACAATCATCCAACAGAATACATTTTGAGCGTTATAAGTATAAAAGGTTATACTGAAAACTCCACAAGTAACAAAACACTCGAACAGATATCAGACCTCCCTCAGCAGAGGTCTTTCGAATGATCACAAAGCAAGCAGAAAGGTAATGACGGAAAAGGCAGCTGCTTCTGCATTGCCCAACAAAGACCCTCTGACTCATAGCCTTCTTTCCTGAAACCCACTAATCAGCAAACAAGGATTCTAGCAGGAAAAAGACCTTGAGGTGGCTAAACAAAGACAGCGTTGATTCACCTGTCTGCCGCTGGGCACAGAGTGTGTTAGAGCGAGGCTGTGATTAGAGAGGTCCAGGAGGTGACCTCTTGTCCCTGGGTGAGTGGACACACTTTACAGGGGCCTAATAATGGGGTGGACATGCAAGAGAATGCCCTGGGGGTCGGAGACTGATGTTAAAGACAGAACGAGTCCTCTAATCTTTGTGTTGGACACGTGTGTAAAAGTGTGTGCATGTGTGCGTCAGTGCATGACTGGTTGTGGGTTTGAGCAATGTTGGGGGTAGAATTTAAAAGAATAAACTGGAAAAACACAGGGACATTTCTATGACGTAATTATTTCACTCACAGGCCAATGGATGGGCTGAAGAATGCAGAATGTACACATGGAAAATGTGAAAAAGGGCATTTGTGTTGACGAAAGTCCGCGGTTACAGGGATTACTCATGAGCTCACTGGGCCCTCTGCCACTGAGGCTGCAGAGAGAGAAGGGGAAGTGAGGCTGATGAACATCCGCTCTCCCAGCCAAAACATCTCACATTGGTCTGTGCCCACCTTCTAAAGGTAGCTGGAGACTCCAAATAGACAGACGATGACTGGAGCCAGACGCAGAAGATAACCCCATAAGCCTGGGAGGAGGCTCCATTAGATCCATTTGACTTGCTGTGTCTGAAACAAGAACAATGGTTTTCAACACAAGCCTCTTTAGGATTCAAGCTGGCATTTCCTGACAGACAGAAGGTAGAAGTAAAAAGAAAGAGAGGGATACAGAAAGGGAGAAAGCAGGACAAGCCAGTTTTCAGGTCAAGTCTTAATCATTAACCAACTGTTGGACCTTCAGTTCACATCATTGACCAAGAATTTATGGCAGCTTGAATCCACAGTCTATCCCCCTCTTGAGCTCAATCCCAGGGAGTGGGTGTAGAGTTACTCCTAAAATGATTTTATCCTCTCCCTGGATCCAGTCCAACAAGGGAGTCATGTAAACCTGTGGGGAGATTCGAGCTGTGTTCTCTGATGTTTCCCAGGAATGCCCTGTCAGACGCACATCTTCAAATCAAGATGAATGAAGACCCTGGGTTGCCCTCGGCTACGTGATCCTTGCGAGGCTCGTTGGGAAAGAAGCGTCCCACCTCACGAGGAAGCTCTGAGCCGGAACGTTCTCTTCAAAACAGCTGGGAGAGTTCGGCCGTTAAATGAAGTCAAGGGAGATCAAGATGGACCTTCAGCAGCGTGACAACCTAAACATCTCCTGAAGCGGGGACGTTGACCCCCCCCACCCCACCTGCCAGTGCTCTCAGGTGACCCCAGCACTAGCACAGGGCTTGAAAAACAAACTCGGCAAAGCCATGGGGTGGAGGGTATCAGAGTAGAATAAAATACTAAATCTACATTCCGGAAGGTTTGTGAAACTGACCTCTTTTCTGTAGCTGAGCTGATGATTTATTGATCAAGGACACAATTCACAAACTCACACACCCACGCACAGGCACAGATTCTGTTTTATTTTTAGAGCTAAGTCTTGGATATTTCTCTCCTCTCTGAGGGGTTTTCCTTTCCCCCTTCACCCCAGTCCCCCCCTCTCCAACCCCCTCCCCTAGTGCCTCAAACCTCCCACCCCCCATCCCTAAGTCTATAAATAACCCTTTGAGGTCATGACTGAACAGTAATTAATGCCAGCCTGTATGTTCCTAGTGTAAAGAGGGCTGAGATGTTCTGATAACCCCCCCCCCTCCTCCATGAGCTCCCTCACCAGTCCACACATCATCACCTGTTGGTCTCATGCTGGGCCTGTTGTCCCAGCGGTGATGTGAGATGCTCTTACCATCCCAGCGTGAGTGAGATCAGGCAGGGTATCAGGAGGCTAAATATCTAGCATGTAGACCCCCACTGTTACACTTCTCTCCTCCTCCTCTACTCCTCCAAACAATCCACATCATTCCAAACCAAGAACCAGTCATAACTGTGAACTGGTCCTTTCGGTAGAGATTTCACCTGCACATCACTTAGATGAGCTGACCACAATGGTGGTACCCTAATATAATGAAATGATTTGCAAGGTATAAAATATAGAAAATGAAATTAATCAAATGATGCAAGCTTCCAGGATGATTGAGTTCTAATGAAATACCAAGTCAGTTTCTCTGTCTACGTCATTAGGCCATGTTGCAGTCTAGCAGAAGCAGAATCTCTCCAAAACTCATCAAACCACGGACAACAGGACACTATCACTCTGGCTCTCTTATCAGCTTCAACCTTCCTCTGTGCTTTTTCCTGACCTGGCACCACCATAATAGTTTATTCCACTCATGGAAACAACCTGCCTTTCCTACCACCAAAGGTTTGTCTCTGGCCATGCACTCCATGACAGAAACCAAGCTCATTCCTTGCCCAGCACAGTGGGTGGAAACTGTTAGTAGTGGAGAGCACAGGGCTAGGCATTGTTTTCACAGGTAGAGACCTCTATGCCAGTGTAACAGGAAATGAGGACATTTGGAAACATGGATCAATAAATATGACTCCTGCTACCGAAATCTTAGCCTCCATAAACAAGAGGGCTGTTCTCTGGTGGGAGTTGGCGTCACTGCTCTTGTTCCTCTAGGCGGGGGCGGGGGGGGGGGACCAAATAAGAGTTGGGAACAACAGTGTATGGCTTTAATTAACTTGTGTCAGCTGAGCTACCAGGTCTGATATTTGCCATGAACAGGGGTTTTTACATGATTCACTCAGTACTTCTACAGGGAATAATATGACACTTTTCAGACAGGAAGTGACCCAACTTCCTTTCCCAGCTTCACAACTACATTTGCCCCTCTTATTCCCACCACTTGAAGAATTCCAAACAACCCTGTCTACACTCATCCTCTCAAGATCCCCACTTGACCATGTGACCAGGAAGAGGTCAGGCCCAACATAAAATGGTCTAAGATGCAACTAGACAGACAGAGCTTTGTTTTGGGGCAGAGAAGATGCAAGAGAGAAAGAGTCCATGAAGGGCAGCAGCAGCACATGGCAGCAACAGCAAAACCAAGGGAGCCTTTCTGTCTTGAGAGGTGGATTTCAACTCAGTATCCTGGAGAACTAGTGTCCTTGTCACGAACGTTCATCTCCCTGGTGTCTATCTCTGAGCTGCTTCCTGAGAACATGTTGTTTGGCCTGGTGTCATCTCACCACACTAGCAACAGGCTTGACAAGAACGTATGAGATGGTCCCTCCCTGCCTTAATCTACACAGAAATGCAATGATGCACCACCAGTACGATGATGACATCATATTGCAACATTATAGTGGTGATTTCACCAGCTATCCTTGAGCATTACAGCTGTACCCCTCTCTCGCAAGCCCTCAAAGTGCTTCACTGCTCTCAGAACAGGCCCTGACCCTGAGCAGAATGAGAGAATCATGGGATCTTTCCAAAACAAGTAAAGCGTGAAAGTATAGTAAACCACAATTGCAGATAGCTCGGGCCAAAGCAAACATAAAGCTGTTCCAAAGAGACATCCATTTTGTTTGCATTGATCAGAGGCATCATCAGAAAAGGTTTGAAGTCATGAGCTGAAGGCCTATAGAACACACACCACATCTGTCCCCTCTCCCCAGATGTCTGAGTGATGAAGTCACTCGTTTTCTTGAGTAAGATTGAGAGTATTCAGATGAGGTTATCCCCTGCTTGTTGTGAAGAGACCGTGTAAGCTCACACGCATCCCAACTTCCGTCTCTGAAGGAGAGTTGGGCCTCGGGCCAACGTTTCGGGCAGACTAGCCAGCTCTGTTACAAACCCCACTGCAGGATGGGAAACAGGACAGAGGAGAAACAATGTGTGCAAGAACGATTGGGAATCACATGAAAACTGTTTTTTGTGCGTATTCCATATTGTGTTGTATTTGAGGCCCGTTGTTAAGGAACCTGCAAGTAAGCTTTGACAAAGGTTTCCTTGGGGACAGACCAGAACAGGGAAGTGGAGGGAAACTATGTTTCAGTGGACACATGGCTGTTTTCCTCGTCTCCAGTGCATAGCTTGGCAAAGATCAGGATTTACTTTTCTATTGTTCTTTTTATGCTTGTTTTGGCACAGTTGTGTCTTTGAATCAATGACAAGATCCAAGTCGTCTGGTTTTGGCCCCAATGTGCCCATGTCGAAGCCTATAAGTGTCACTGAAGAATCATGGACAAAATAGAAACAGATTCACTGTCAATTCTGGAAGACTAGGATCAAATTTGGATAACAAACCTATAACAGAACACTCTCAAGAGTAAAGTAATGATAGATGACATTTTAAGGTTCCTTGAGGCCATGAGTACTCTGTTTTGGGAACTTCTATGAAAATGCTTTATCATCTCTTGTACTGTATGCTAAGACTAGTTCGTCAGAAACCACCCGGTAAGCTGCCTGGCAGTAGACTCTAACAGTGAGTACTATGGAAAAGACACATCACCAGATTTGCTAACTCATGACACACAGTCTCATCTATTTGTGTGTTGTGTTGTGTTGAGGTTTTACCCTCCCAAGTCCTCTTGGAAGCGATCTGGTTGCTTTCTTCAGTGATGTTCCAGACTTACAGTAATGGTGTAGGCTGCAGGTCTAACTCTCAGTCAAACCAGCACTTGAAGAACAGCATAGAGAAACAGTGAGAGTTGCTGGCCATGAATGGTACCATTTAATGAGGATTGGGGGTTGTATGAAACCGTAATGATGGCATAGCACTGGCGTCACAGGGAGTACATTCTTTCCAGACCAGGAGCAGAGCTCCGAGACTGGTGGACTGGTGGACTTTAGCGGTGTGGTTCCGTGTGGTGTGGTGAGGCTCCACTCAACCATCTTGCCTGTTCTCTCTCAGACTCAACACCGGCCAGGGGAGAGAAGAAGAATGAGCGAGTATGTTTCCTGAAGAAGTGAGCTAATTTATAACATAAAAGGTCCCTAAACATTTCCCTAAAGCTTTTAGACAAATCTGCTCCATGCTCCATCATCAACCCTGATGCTATCAATTCTGACTTAGAGTTCCGCCCATTGGAATAGCTACACAATGGAGAGACAACAGCAGGAAAAGCCAAAGAGGTAGAACACGATTCTCAGTGTCATGGACTTTTGCCACAATTGTTCCAGAGCTCCAGTGTTTGTGCATGTGTACTCAAACATGTGGTGCTTTATTTTTTAGCATAGATGACACTTCTTATTCTTTCTGTGGCAGGTCTGTAGGAAGCATATTCATGTCCCCATGTGTGCATCCTGATACTGTCTAGACATCAAAATCTCAGAGAGAGCCTGTGTGGGCAATTTGGTAACATTGGCAAAAGACCACCTCAAAAGAATCTACTTCCAGCTAGAGCTCCTACGGAACAGAGAGTAGACATTGTGTCACTTTACTCAGAAAGCAGCCTCCTGCCACTAAGTGAAAAGGGACAATATGGAAATCAACAAGAAATGGGTTTGGTCTGAATACAGGAGATATTGCTGATATGTGGAGAAACGAGGGTACAACATTTAGTTGGCTGGAGATTCCATTAAATGTCCCTTTTGAAATTAATTGCTTTCTGGAACCCTTAGTCTTTACATATACAGAAGATCATGGACTGGAAATGTTGTTTTCATGCGCTCAACTGGTTAAAAAGAAATGTTATTCTATCATGGGTATTGAGCAAGTAGACTGGCAAACAATTCCATCCCATTGAACCTGAGTGAATACTGCTCTCTAGTGGATGATGTATAGGGAGAGTGTGTCGCATCAGCTCTATAGAAAGCAATCGCCCTTTCACACACACTCTCGCTATTTTTCTTAATTTGATCGCCCCCTTTCTCATTTAAGTTTTTGAAGGCTGATCTGTGAGTCAAAGTCAAACATTTACTTGTTACAAAAGCAATGTTTCTACATTTTTTCTGATTTGAAGAAGACGGTGAATTGTTTACATCAACATGAACTAAAACAGAAAATGCATTTTTTAAATGACTTTATTTTATTTTATCATACATTTTTGTATAAAACCTTTTTGTCCTCTTTAGGCAACAGTTATCATCATATCAGTTCTCACAGCTTTGAGATGAAGTCCAAACCAAGCATGAATCAGTCTTTTCATTCGCACATTCACACACACACACACGCACACACACGCACACACAGACAATCCTACACACAAGTACATGGGTTGGATTTCGTTTAGTACAGTGGTCCCAAACCTAAACTCAGAGGAAGCCAAAGTAAACAACAGCCAAACTATTCAATGACCAGTTACTTCACAGGTAGAAAGGTATTTGAAACATCTAAATCTGTGTCTCCAGGCAACAGTAAACTTAGTGCGCAGAATTCACAGTAAGATGAGATCTTCCAATAGGGTTTGGAACCACTGCTTTGCTGCAACTCATAAGCGTGTTCATATTAAGACAATGAAAAGGCAGAGCAACATATGGAACATCTCATGCACAGCGCCTCATCCGGTGGTGATCCTGTTACGCTGGGCATGACAGAGACAGGCTGAGGCGTACTGAACCTACTGTCACATAGTGGGCTGCAGCAGAGTGGAGAGAGTCTATACATGAAGAGTCGGCACACTCACATTGGTCAGTACAAATAGACAGGCCATAAAAATACATTTAAAAGACCAAAAAAAGGATTATAGGATTGCATTTACACAGTATATACCTAACATATGTCAGTCTTTATATCATGATCACAATTACTGAATTGCAGTGCAATAGCCATCGCTTTCCTGCAACAGGCTCCCCCAATACATCAGTAACGCGCCTAAACACAGAAATGAAGGGTTACAATTCTATTATTGACGAATTCTGGTTAAACTTTGAAGATCCACCATACATCCACACACATTATTTATTGAAAAGATCTGTCTTTTGACAATAGAAAAAAAAAATATTTGTAAACCTATGATGACAGCACCTTTCTGGGGATAACACAACTAGCTAATCTTATGCAACCCCATAACTCCAAACACACATGAAAACACGTAGCCATACACACTGAACTAAACACTCAACATGCACACGCAATTTGCAAATAAGCACATAAACAATCCCATACATACATACTAAACATAAATACAATTCATGTTTTGTCATATCCTCTTTCTATAATTTATTATATATGTTTTAACTACTTCAAACAACATAGGCATGTCATTTTCTTATGACTCTTAAAATGCTATTGTCTGTATAGTAAGGGCATATTGACCTCTGATTTGAACAGATGACACTTCTTCATTAAGACATACATAAAGTGAAAACAGAGGCATGGGGAGTCGTGTTCTGTGCCTTCACAACACAGCCCACAGTGACCATGTGTGCAATGATCTCACATGCTAACAAAACCAGTGAAAAGACGCCCACATTTTCTTTCATTCATGAAACAAAGATCCTTAGGTTCTCTGTTGCTGAGTATCAAGGTGTTTCTCATTTACAAAAAGACACATTGTTAAAAGAAGTCTACTAACAATAATTGAAATGGTCAATATGACAGGTCAGACTGTCCTTTGATAAATAAAGTGGGGCTGCATGACAGATCCCAGGTAGCCTAGGAGCACAACTATGGAATAACAGAAGCCCATGGCCACCTCCTGCATGGCAGGCTTACCTTCATGTCCCAATGCAGCAGGGCCACAACACCCTGTGCCCTTTGCTTCACAACGGGCATCCAGATTAAAGAAGCAGCTACTTCAGCTGTGCCCTGCCTGTTGCAAACACGTATACAGTACACATCAAAACAAGTATCTCCAGGATTGTTAGGTCTATTCTCACAGGGGAATTCTATTAGTGGCCAAGATTTGGCTAACATGTTTACAGCACAATCCAGCTGTAAGGATGTGAGTACAAGCATGACGTTTACAATGCTAGCTTGAGGACTTTTCATAATGATTTGTGTTCAGTGTATATAGCTCAATACAACACACAAGAATGTAAGGGCACATTCTCCTCAACCCTGGCTGGATCACTCCAATCCAATGACGGAAGAAACTGCTCCCTGAAAAGGCCCACAGACCTCCAGGAGCAAATGTTTACGCTCACACCACTGGATCTTATTCTGAGATGGTATGTTACTAAACAAGACATCTATACTTTGCTATCAATTACAAACAGACCAGAAAGTTCTTTCATTAAGGCCAAGATCCTCATTACTGCACTGCCGGGGAAAGATGTGTGTGCATTTCCCCTCCTTCGCTTATCAAATGCTCATGCTCATTTCTACATGTATTTATGTTCATTGACAGTTGCTACGGTGAATTCTGACTTGTAACATCATTACGGAAAATAACAAAACTATACCATGTAGAGTACGCTTTATTTAGCTTGGGTGAAGCTATTGTGCAAAACATCGTCAGAGGTGCTAGTACTAAACCTCCGGAGGCAGTGTATAGATCTCTCCCTCTGTGGCCAGGCAGGCTTCTCCCTGGCATTGCCCGTTTGGAGGGCTCTCCTCCCCCACCTCACTCTTCTCTGAGCACAGAGCCGCCTTTGGCAAAAACTCAGCACCGTCCTGCCTGCAGGTAATGCCTCTATGCTCAATTTCTCCTCGCTCCTCTCCACCTCCTTGTTCTCTCTCTATCTTACCCTCCTTCTCCTCCTCCTCCTTCTTTTCCTCCTTATCCTTCTCCTCCTCCTCCTCCTCCGCCTCCTCTCGGGGCAGAGAGTTAAATTCCCTTGCCTCAATGGGGCTCAGCTGGTAGTAGAGCAGAGAGGCTGGGTCTTTCAGGAGGCCAGGAGGGTTCACCTCTTGGTTGTCACTGATGCAGACCACAGCAGTCCCAGATGGGAAGGGGCCCTGTAGGAGCATCCTCCCCACTCCCTCTACCCCAGCCTCTGCTGACAGCTCCCCCTGCAGGCCTCCAGGCATAAGGCACAGAGCCCGCTCCCCCAGGCCTCTCTGTGCCTCCTCCTCCTCCTCCTCCTCTCTCTCCCTCCTCTCCTGCTCCTCGGCACTCTGCAGGTGGAGGACAGCCGTCTCGTTCTCGCGTTCCAGACTGTCCTGCACTGTGAGCAGGTCCTGCATCTCCAGGACGGCCTGTACCTCCCTCTCCTCCAGCTCAGAGTCCAGCCCAGCTCCTGAGTACAGGTCTGGGGATGGAGGACTGGTGGAGGAGAGGGAGGCCATGCGGTCAGGTTCAGCATGCTGCTCGCCGGCCCTCTGGCCCAGCAGCTTCCTCTTCTCCAGGTCCAGCTTCATGATGGTGTGCAGGTAGTGTGTTCGCACGCGGAGCGGATTGAACTCAATGCGGCCAACGGAGTTTCCGCAGCCATCACGAGAGCAGCCACATGGGAAGGACATCCTATCCACCTGGGCAGAGAAGAAAGACGGAGACAGATAAAGAGAGCCACTCACTACTTCTCTCAAACTCACAAACACACCCATTCAAAAACAGTCCTCACCTGACACTTGATGCCCGCCTGGCTGCAGCCACAGTGGCGGGGATCACAGTAGAAACGGCAGTCGCAGCCACACTCCTCTCGGGACAGTCGGATGGTTCGCAGCTCAGCCTTCTCCCTGGCATCTATACGGGCGATACCAGAAGCCCGCAGCAGCGCCCGTCGCCGCTTGGTGGGGAGTGGCTGCAGGAAGAAACAGTCATCCACCTCCACACCGTCCATATCCAGGTCATCGTCTGAAACATCGTCCAGGGTCAGCAGCTCGGCCTGGGCACACTCCACAGTACCATTCCTCGTCAGCTGAAGAGAGAACGGAAGCACTTTTAGCTTTTAAAAATGATTCAATGTTCTTCACTTAGAACTGAAACTGGATCGTGTGTCAGAGGCCTAATACCTCGTAAAAATCGGAACACTTGAGATGTAGCCTTACTTTCATCTTGCGGGCATTAAGTTTCTCCTGGCGTAAATGCTGGCGTAGGGTGTGGCGGTGATTGGTCTCCTGCTCACGGGCAAACTCCCCCAGAGTGTAGCGGCGGATGGAGCAGTGGTGGCGGGCCATGCCCAGGGAACTGCCTCCCTGGCTGGGCACGCTGGTGAAACCCTGCCTCCGGGGGAAGTAGTACACCGTCACCACGTCAAACCGAACCCGTTTCCTCCCGGGGGAAGGCTTGTGTCTTCTGAGAATGGAGGTTGCTGGTGAGGAAGGTGGAAGAGACAGATTGTAAGTACAAAAATAGAAATGAAAAGGGTCCATTTTGTGTGAGTGTGGGAGGGGGCGGGGGGGCAGTGCCACTCTATAGTCACTGTTGGTCTAACGTTTGAGGGAGGTGCTGGAAGGGGGGTTGAGGCTGTCACAGCTGTCAGCACTGTCGCTGCTGGAGATGTCATCATCAGAGTCCTTTGGCGTGGAGTACGGAGAACCACTGTCTACCTCCTCAAATCTTCGCTTGAGGCTGAGAGATGAAACGGCCTCCATGGAAACTTGGCGTCTGAAGGGTGAGTGGCAGACAGGCAGTATGTCAAGTGAGAAACAGATTGTGGTTGCACACAAACACAGAAAGCCAGTCTATTATTTACACAAGGACTTTTTATATTTTTGACTTTCAAATTAAGATACTTTGTTCACCATTAATTGCTATAATGACACAACCTTAGAAGTAGGGAGGACAGCAGCAGTATTGGATCATAAGTTTACTTTGGAATTTCCATAACCACCATTTCTTTTATATAGAACTGCATCCATGAACCACAATTGAAATGATTTAGCAACATTGAGCCTTCATTAGCATAGCGGAGTGCCTTGAGTACATGTCGTTTTCTGTGGGTCGTTCCATGATAACACAGTGGGTGACATCAGTTTTTGGTCCAAGTCTCCTTTCATCTGTATTCCTGCCCCTCTCCCTTCGTCTCGCATGAAATCCTGCTCCAAAAATCATCAAGTCTGAAAAACATCACCATGGCAACTACAAAAGCAGGGTTTTCTAGAACCGCCTTAGAGCAGCTAATCTCGATTGGCTTTATGTCTTTTTAGTCCTAGTGGTCGTCACTAGCAGGGGATTTCAAACACCTCCGATGCATTTCACTATTGGGGTGAAACAAGGTCTGGATAAAAGATCCGAATGGACACAAGGCAAACTGGTGCAACTGAGAAATGCCATCCTTGTGCTTTTCAATGTCATTGTTTATATGGCTTAGACTCACTGATGCCCCATGCACTGAATACCATCCAGAGATGTGAAATCTGATCCAGCACAACCATGTTAAATGTCTGTAAGAGTTACAGAGCACTGGCCAGGGGGCTCCACTATTCTTTGCTTAAGATCATGCATATTACAGTGGAACTGCCGGAACTTAATCACGCAGGACACTCCTAATTACTGCATTGTAAATGTATGTACATTGTATACGATGAATTACAAATGATGATAGTCATCTTAGCGTTAAGCACAAATATGCATCAGAGATTCAAGCAAGAAATGCACAAACCATTAAAAAATGCATCTACATAACCATTATGGTCAATGGTATTCAACCATACATCTTGACAGCAATGCATATCATGCAGAAATATATTTCACTGAAAAAAAATAATTCCAACTATTATCTGACTGCTAAGTGTGAATGAATTGGAAGAGCATCTGCCACATGCACAGGGCGTGCAGGCAATAAACCTTTCAACAACTGCCGCAGCAAATGACAACAAACCTTTTAGACCAGCAAAGGGAAGACAATGAACAGGGTCCCGACAGCACAGCTTAATGTAAACCTGACAGACACAGGCCTGGTTCGGGCCAGTCTATTCTCTGTATCACCCCCTCACCAAGTAACACAATGACAGTCTTCCCGGTTAGTGTGAAACGCTGGACCCTCTTACCTGAGGCAGAAACAAGGACAGTCTTTCCGATGAACCCGTTCACCGTTCTTTTTACCCTGGGCCGACAACTCATTAATCTTTTGCCCGATCTTTCTTCCTTCTGATGCTTATTCGGACGAAAAGAAGCTATGTATCTTTATCATTAACAAATGCACAAAAGCAGCTGCTTACGGCCTAGCTTTTAATAAGAAAGGCAATGATTGTCAGTTTGTAGGCTAAAGCTATTTCTGCGTTAGGTTACAGTAGCTCCAATCTCGTTGTTCTACATATCTTAGAAGGTCGCTCCCATGAGTGTAAATTCCATTTAACTTAGACGTAGAAAACCTATAGCCATTTTAACAGCAGGGCAGACGGTGGGAAAGAAGGACGTCATACAGTTTAGTTGAAATTTATTGTAGGTATAATCGCTTTCATTGAGAATGAAAAAATGCCCAATTTAATCGACGAATGCTTTATCTTCCTGGTTAAAGCTTTTAAATGTTCGTACTGGAGAAGCAATCCGCTGACATCTGGGTTCGTTTATCCTTTTTCTACAAGGACGGCTTCAGTGGGCTCGATGTATCTTGCAGTCTTCAAGTATGATATGGCAATGCGGTTAGGTCCTTGTTTATTGGTAGTGCCAGATTGTTACAAATTTGCCGTATTGACGTCCTTCTTCCTTTCCTCTGCCCCGGTTTGTTACAATGTAACAATAGAGTTAAGAATGCTACACAGTAGCCATATATACTCAATGTGACATCACAAACATCCCATGCGCCACGTAGGCTGGGAAATGTAGTCATAATGAGCTCTTTGTCCATGATTTGCAACTTTTCGTTGCGATGAAACGTTAAATGTAATATAGCTAAAGCTCTAATCACGCCCAAAATGTATGTTTAAGCGACAGGATTATTCAAAAAATATATACACGGTTTAAAATTTGTCCATTAGCTTTGTTGCTTCTATTATATCCCAATCAACGACTCCGATGTGTTCTTTGTCTGTCACAAAGAACATTTTTCCATAGAAATCAAGGGAATATCATAATAGATATTCTGGTGGTAATCTAAAGCTAGTTTATATCACTCCAGTTCTACGTGTACCATCATATAACTAAATGAGTGGTATAGACATATTTGCCCTGATCTCAAAATACCTTAAATCAATGAAAATGAGGCAGGACAATAACATAAGATGGGTAAGCACAAACAACAGGCAATAAATTGGTAGGCCTTATTAGTTTAATTATTCTTAAAACATGGGCAAGGATCAAAGATGGGTAGCATCTAATGTCAGTCCATCCATACCGTTTAAGCATTTAGTAAAATAGATAGATTCAACAGAACTAAATCTGTCAACATGCGGTTTGGGGATAACAATCCACTACATGTATTAGTATTCTGAAGTGGTATATCCAAAACGATATGGCAAACAAAATGCATATTTAACCTTTAAAAAAAGCAGGAAAACGTTTTTAAAAAAGAGCTATAAAACATAAACACATGATTCACAATGAATGTTCTTTGTAGACAATCTACTCAAATTGAGGAATTTAATTAAAAATCCCTCATTCATAAATTGTTGAGAATAAAACCGATAGTAAGGGGTCTGTGGGGTGATATCATGTAGACAGAGCGGGCAGGGGGAGGCTGCTTGCTGGTGTTGCCACTATGATAACTAACAGAGAGGATCTGATCATCACACAGCATAGCCAGTGCAAGTCACTTGGGATGATGAGTACACAACACTAGGTCGCAACAGTTTTCAGAGGTCTTGGAAAGCATAACAGAGGTTCTCTCACAAGTAAAAGGCTCACAAGAACACACTTGATAGACTCTTGGTTTTCCCCATGAGTGTCATGGAAGGGACATTACTGCTGTTAGGGTTGTTATGGTTGCCAAAGTCGGCTCACTTCCTGATCAGGAACATCTCTTGAAGCTACCGTCCAGTGCAAGTGCTGCCATGGCAGATGTCTAACCATGGCCACTCTCCTATCAGACTAACTACCCCCTGTAGTCTGGCAGCCTAGAAGAAGGAACAACATTCCTGTACCTTGTTGTTCAGATAATACTAAATAGAAACATGGGAACGAAAAACTCGTGATTTGGAAGCAGGGGCACTTTGGCACACCAGATGCCATCCATTCTCTTCTTTTGACGAGATAAGGGACAGGGGCAGTACAACTACACCACATCACGTCAGTGGCCGAGGCAAAGAAAGGGTTTCTTCAACATGGCAAGCGAAACAGAGCCACTCCTTTTAAAGTAAGACAATAAGGTGTTGGGCAGGGTGAGGTGCTTCAGTCATACGCTCCCATAGCTGCCTCGTTGAGAGTGCTCCAGGAAAAGCCAAGGAAGAGTGTCCAGCACAGTCCAGGAACATCAGGTCAGGGGGCTGAGGCTGAGGAGGGGCTGGCAGGGCTGGGTGAACAGGAGAGAGAGGGGGCTACACCGCCCCCAGTCAGTCTTCACTTTAAGATGATGTGGTAGCCATCGTTTGTCTCAGCTGCCAATGGAGAAACACACATTGTTTCAAGGTGAGATACAAATCAATGCAAAGCTTGAATAAATCTGTTTATACAACTCCCTATGTTTACAAACTGTAAATATAGCACAGATTAACATTAGCATCATCTTAAAAGAACCACACAAAAAAAGTTTCAACAGGTAAAACCGCTATTATGTCAGAGCAGAGAATCTTTTCTATTTTACTTGTACCTTTCATGGTATCCAGAACAAAACAGACCTCATCCTGGAAGTTCTGAATCATCTGTGAGGAGAGAGTGGCATGTAAAACACACACGCACACATGACAATAAAGATGACATTGCCAGACAAAAGATGAGATGTGAGAGTGGACCACGGTGTCTAACCTCGTCGCTGACCAGGACGTGGATGCCTGTGGGGCCCTGTTTAAAGATCTGGCTGATCTGTCTGGGTGAGATGTTGAACAGCTGAGCAATCTTCTCTGTCAGCTCAGTAGCTGTCAGCTCCTCCAAGTAGATGGCATGATACACTGCGCGCACGCACACACATGCATACACACAACCATACCCAGACACAACCACACACAGACACACACACACAACCAGAATGAGTCTGATGCACCATTTCCACCATGTGTAGCAGTGTTAAAAGTGATGTGTTACAGATGTTTGGACTGTTCCTTTTGTGTCACTATCACAATATTCAAGGCCATCGTGAGCATAGCTACACAGCTTCAGGTTCTTCTGTTTTGCATTTTGACATCAAGTTCTAATAGATAAGCAATAACTCCTACAGACCAAAGAAGGTGTTGCTGGCAGCATCTCCATTCTCGTGTTTCTGCTGCTGTTCCCGTGCCTGCTGAGATTCCTGGCACACGTACACAGTCAGCCTGGGGCGCACCACCCTGCACACAGACACACATCAAGAAACAGAGCTTGTTGGAGGAAGCCACACTCAGCAGGATTTTCCATACTGCAGTCGGCATTGACAGGAAGGATGTGTTCCTACCTTCCTTTCAGAGCGTTGAAGAGTCTAATGCCATCTGCCGGTCCGCAGATCTGGATGACGTCCTCTCTGGTCAGCTTCAACAGGTCCGCCCCTGGAACACAACAGCTGTTCATTATTTCGGTGCTGACAGGACATAATTCAACAAAACAACAGATACCTGTGTAATGAAGGATGGTTACAAATGCTTTCAACAGGTTTCCAAACAGGCCCATTTACCAACAAATGTGAAATGTGTCAGTGGGCATCTTACCTGAGAAATTGGTAAATAGCCGACAGAAAGGTGAGAAACGGTTTCTATGTAGCCACTGTTGTGCGTCCTGGGGCGTTGCCGTGGGTAACAGATTCTGCTGCGGAAGAGAGAGACACGGAAGAAGAGAATAAAAAAAGAAAGGAAGCAGGCAGATGAGAAGAGAAACAACCATTTTCCTAAGACCTTTAACTACAATGGTAGTTAGTGCAAGCACAGAGAGAAACACAGAATAAATACACAAAAGATTGTTGTTCAGTTCAATTGCTATTTAGAGGAGAAAAAAAAATGATGGGAGCTAAGCTTGAGATACTCTGCTTCATCTTTGCTTCTGAAAAGGTCAAAACATTCAACATTCACACAAACGGTCAGAAAATAAATTCATATATACCTGATGGCTTTCACTTTCTCCTCTAAGAAGATGGGACGACAACTGAAAGGCAGAACGTCTCTCAATTTTACAATTTTATAGCAAACGTTTAAAACTTATGGAGATGCAACTTATAAGGGGACATGTGACAACAGGAAAAGCAATGCCTTTGTTACCAGGCCACATTTTTATCACAACAGACAAAATCCAGTGAGTATTTCTCCAGCCATCAGGACTGCATAGTGCACATTCTGGCATTCACAAAGGGTTGACAGGAGATTCTATGAAGCATTTATGGAACCTTCACATAAAAATGCAGGCATACCAATGGTGCGTTATGCAGTTTTAAAAAGTACTAAATATTATCCTACATTTTCTCCACCATCACTGTGTCCTGGAAGTTCATATATTGTGGTATCTTGAATCTGTAGTATCTTGAAACACAAAACTAAAGTATATATCTCCTCTCTTTTGTTGCCAGTTTAATTGAACACAGAAAACATACAGTAGAGCACATGGCAAAACACAGTCAAGTCATCATTCTCATTTGGAGCAGTGGTTCTCCCTCCGGTCCTCAGGGAGCCCCTGTCCTGCATGTTTCACATGTTTCTTGACTCCAACACACCTGATGAAGTTACATCAAGATGTTATCTAGCTCTGAAGGAGCCAGGTAAATGAAGATGTTTTTAAATCAGGTGTAAAACATGCAGGGCAGGGGTTCCCTGAGGACTGGAAAAGAGAACTACTGATTTAGAGGGCATTGTTACCCTTTGCTTTATGCCAATAATTGTTTTATACAAAAATGATAAAACACAATGCATGCCTTTAAAGAAGAGTTATTATGCGAACTGAATTAACCTCATGTGCCCTGAGTCCCAATATTAAGCAGTCGTTCAGATCTTACATCTACATACTTTCCAACAGAATGTCAGTGAGAGTGAAACCCAAACTCTAAACAAACCACAGCGTATTAGAGTGAACTATATAAGCGTACCATTACATATGATCGGAAAATAAGTGAGATTGATAAGCAAGGATGTATCAGCTATAAAACGTCAAGGATCTAAAACACACAGGAGCAAGGAAGAAGATACTTACATCAGCCACCTGGACAACTGGCTCTGGCTGGTGATTGGGTGATCCATTTCTGAGAAGGAGGGGCATATCTTCACATTTTCAGAGTCACATACTATACAGAAGTTCCTTCCCATCATATAGTTAAATCTACAAACATAATGTTAGAGGCTAACGGACAACAACATGAACCGAGATGAGAATTAGTAGCACTAGTGAGTAGCTGTGGGCTCCATGTTCCCTACCCCTCAGCCACTGGGAAACTGTTGTGTGTGCTGTTGAAGCCAGGCGATGGAGAGTTGTTGACATAGGTGATTTCAGGCCATGGAGAGCACTGCAACAGAAAATGTCAATTAATCCCAGGGCACTGGACTTTGAAGCATCACACAACCTTGTCAGGAAATGGAATGCAGTGAAAATGAAATAGTTACAGGTAGAAGTGTCCACTCCACCTTTATAACCCTTTTTTTTAAAGAACTGGACAGTAGCTGCTTCTACATATAAGGATATCCACCTCACGTACACCACACAACCTAGTATACCTTCAAGGTTAGAAAGGATTGTAACCTCTGTCAGGATGGTGGTTTCATAGGAGGGCTGATACTTCTCCTTCTCTTGTGGGGCTCGTTTCTCCATCTTCTCTCTGTCTGTCTTCTGCTTCCTGTCTGCACCTTTAGGCTGTCAACATAGAGGGAGAGCGGGGAGAGCGTTCACCAGAGGTAACAGGACAGTGTCACATGGAGCTGAGCATCTTCCTCCCAAAGCCAACAGACATGTCTGAGGTTCAAGTCGTTCATCTCACCTTGAAGACTTTGACCTGGCAGCTGGCAGAGTGCAGGTGCTCTGTGTATTCTCCACCTTCGTTTTCTTTGAAAGTGTCGATCTGAATGCGAAAAGGCACGCCCTTCTCCCCCCCGTGCTTTCTCATGGTGAACTCTGTGCTGATGCAGTGGACCTGGAACAAGGTATTGCATATATAATTGAAACATACGCGGAATAACAAAATCATATCTATCGCAATTCAGCACTGAAACGTTCCATCAAAATTTCATCATGGTTTCAGAAAACGTGAACATTAGTGTGTGAGATCACGCTACCTGGATAAAAACGGAGGTTCTTTTCGATGGGTCCCAGAGGAACTCCACAGTGTTTAGCTGAGTAGGGTTGGCCCTGGGGTCAACCATGCCAACTGACATAGGTATATCTGCAATGTGAAAAAAAGCAATGATCAAAAGTGCCATGTGGTTAGCTAAAAATGTTCTCTTAAGAATGGTGCCCTTCATTTCACTTCCTGACTCCTCGCTACATATCTTCAAAGATCCATTTGAGAGTGAGCAGAAAAACGATCATACGAGTCTTGTTTCCCAGTTCTGACTACAATACAATCAGTCCCAGTGAGAGCTCTGTGCTTACCCAGGTCCAGGATGCGGTCCCCAGGCCGGTTCCAGCGCCAGCCCTCCAGCTGCTGGTGCTCTGTGTACTGGAGGCGTCGGTCATGGAACACCACACGGATGATACTCTGAAGAGACACACACACAAATCCACTCTGAACTACAACACTTGTCAAAGGTCCTGAATCAAGCTCACGCAACAGCTCACAGGGCTTCATGAGTGGACTTGATCACAACTGCCTTACCTTCACCATTTTGCCAGTGATCTCCGGAAGTTCTCCCATTTTTCGATTATCAAGCATTCGAATTTCATAGGACTGCCCTGAAATGAAATATATCAAGCTTTTCACATTGACTCAATACCATTCCGGAATATCGTTGTACAGTATTGCCATGATCTGGTAGGCCAATTGTCTTGGCTGTTCAAATTAGATGAATCAAAGAGCTGACCTTGGTTGAGGTAGGTGAGTGTTTCATCATGCAGTTTGACGGCAGGCGAGGTAGCTGCACACAGAACGTACTGGAAGGGAAGAATCTTGTTGTCGCTGTCAGGGGGCAGGTTGGACTCTTCCTGCTTGAAGATGGGAAGGGCCAGCACATCACTGTCGGGACAAAAGGGTCCCAACATTGACACACAAAAAGGTTCATAAATTTGACAGGGTTCTTTGCCTTAGTTAAATATTGTTATTGTACGTCATATAAATGCTATTGGCATATAGAAACAATTACTTTCACAAGGCCAGACCTTTTAATGTAAAACTCTTACAACAGCACACTTTCTGAAGACTTCAAGCATCTTGCTACTCAATGGCCCTGCTTATTAGCAAAACAATTAAGATCTTTTAAAGATGCAAGGTGATTTATGATGGTTCTCTCATTTTTATTAGCAGTGGAAAATAACTGGGCAATACCATAAACTATCAGTCCCTAGCCTGTGTAGCTTATAATAGCCCTCAACAGAGGAATTCTGTGAACAAAAAGGCACTCTGCTTTAGTATCATGCAACTGAGCACTACATTAACTAACAAAAGAAGCCTGCGAGAGCTACTTCCAACCCTAGCCAGGAACAAAGAATGTATGAGTCAGCAAACACCAAACTAAGACTGTGCTAAGAATTTCCTTCAACACACCAGTGTAAAGGATGAGTAAAGGTTATTCATGCATAGTGCAGTCTACATCAAAGGAATCGGGTGACTAACACATGTAGGCTTTCACAAAACAAATGTAAAACTTACATTTCAAGTTCAAATGCCCCCCAATGTATTGATGCTATGTGGTTGTCATCATGGAAACACTAAGTGCATTGAGACTACTACGAGAAAACCATGTCTCCTTAAAGAGCTGTGTTTATGCTTGATATGGCTTGGCTTTGATTAAGACACATGGACACGTCCGGACCTGGTAGAATAACACCAGCAGCTCAACATCATAGCAGGCTGACTAGGCCACAGAAAACACACACAACTGCTACCTCACACCAAAGGAAAAGAACATTTATTGGGGGAAACACAGATGTATTAGACATGCAACACATATACAAAGTTCTATTCAATACATTGCCATCAGCCATATAAAATGAAGTGTAAAATAATGATAAGGTTAATGTCATGGCACTAAGAAGTACTTGCTCATGTAGGAAATGAGTATTCTACCTGCAATTTAGACCTGAAATCTGTCTCAATGAAGTAGTGTGATTAGCAAAGGATTCCCATACCTCATGCTGTACGCCCCTGCTCCAAGCTCTTGTCCGATGCCAGAGAGACTGGCATCGAAATCCTGGACCAGACCCGATTCAATCACTTCATCAGTGAGCGGCAACTTCAGAGCCCAAGCCATGACGACAACGACGATATTAGCTTTGTGTGTCCAATTCCAATCAATCGTGAATTTAACAAGGGCCTGGGAAGTCCATACAAAAATTCAAATGAAAAAATGAAAAGAAGACAGTAGTGACTGGAGAGAAAACGTTACACAATCTGTTGGTGTTTATAACGTCTACTAGAACATTAGATGGAGTTGTCTAATTGAATTTATAATCTAAGGAGTTTGCAATCTGTGTTGATGTAAATATCCCGCCAGGCATGACTCCCAGTGCTTGTTTATCTGTCTAAAGAAAGTAGGTTACTGTACTACTACTGTACTACAAAAGACAAACTAAACCCAGCAAAGAGAACAATGTGCTGGGATTTCACTTCGCCTGTTTTGATGAACGGAACCAAGACAGCCTCTCCGTGTCTACTACAGTACGTAGTAACCGAGTGTTGGTTAACGCTAGACTACTAACACAAAATAACGTCATTCTAATAATTCGCTCTTCATAGGACCTGGGCGCCAACACGTTTTGTCCACATGTCATTCGCTAGCTTGTCATTATGGAGCATGTAGCTCCGTAACTCTGACACTCTGTATGCTGTTTAAACTACATATATTTAGAAACCTATATATAGAGAGGTTACCTAGAAAATGTACTGATGTAGTTGTCTAATAAGTAGGCTAACTTGCTGGCTACCGTTAGCCACAATATAATCTACTATTGAATATTAATGATAAACATACCGTTACTAGCGGAGACGTTAGTTAGCTAGCTAACAATGTAGCTAACAGTTTCATGCCATGTCCACTCTTAGTTGCTTCCTCGTTCCAGCAGCACTAAAATAAACATGTCGAGCTTTTCTATGAAAAAGCAGCTGGCTGATTGGGAACTCAAGTTGATGGTGAATAGTGAGGTTTTGCCTGATTATGTGAATAGTAAGAACACTAATAAGTCCTGCTTTAAATTTGTAAATTCGAACAAGTACAATTGCTTTTGGGTTGTAGTAGACCGAAATATACAAAAATTAAAGGTTTGTTTATTTCTTCGTCAGCGACAGTGCTTTCGTAATATCCGGAATCTTCTTCTATGGGGTTTTGTGCGCATATGTCTTGACCAAAGCCACCTACTGTTTTGGAATGGAATTATAATTTTTACGCGATAATAAAGGAGACACACATGGGTAAGAATATCAATACTTTATTGTGTTATACAGACAGTTGTTAATTTACAAAACCCTTGGATTATATGCAGTCGTTCGCTGATTTATATGGCTGTACACCATATTATTCGCTCAAAACAAGTACAACTAATTGCAGATACATATTTTCTTTAGAGGCAGTTAAAAGGAATAATTAGAAGTGTATGCATGATATGCTTGTGTACTTGATGGCTGTTGTTAGAATATGTTTTTGCTACATTTTTCAAAGATGTAGGTTGCAAAATATAAGAACAGAACTCTGACAGGGACTCAAACATCCTCAATCAATGTTGTACTTTCAGCACGTGATCATTGTCTAAAATCATCAAACAGAGAAACAGACCCGGTAGCTCCAGGGGACTGGGTGTGCTCTGTACTTGTATGACAGAACTGTAGTAATACACTTAACTCCATAAGGAATCAGGCCACAAATACGGCGCGTACGAGTACACAATTATAGATACAACAGAGAACATGGATAGCTGGAATGGTTTTAAGTGCTCAGATTTTTTTTTCTATTTCTATCAGTCAGATTGGGATGATCAATTGTCCAAGAATGTATCTTAAACCTAAACATATCTTACAAATTGACTTCGAAAAGACTAGAAATAATCATCTTAATATTTAGTATACTGACCCGTCAATTAATTCAAACACACACATTTGTAATCAATTAATCAATTTGATTAAGTTTGATTAGTTTTTATTTTAAGAACCTTCAATACAGAGATGAAGCCGCTGTTTTTTGAAGCAGCCAACTTGTTAAAATGGACGAAGCAGGCTGTACTCAGTCTTTACCATGGTAAACAAAGGGGCAATGTTCTTTTCTGACACAGAATACTTCCTTTAGGTAGAACACTCACACATTACATAAGCACAAATATAGAAACATGATAACTGAATAAGCATATATAAACCTACTGTAAGGTGGCACCAGCATAATTGTAACAATGTTACAATGCAATGAGTAACAATGGGACCTAATATTGAAGAATATTTTGCCCCAAATTCTATATACAATCACTTACAAACCTGTATTGCAAGTGTATAAAACCACTTGTATCAAATTCAATTCATTGTCATACAGAATAGTATGATGCTGTATATTTACGGATTAAACAAAGTTAGAAATTATGCTAAAGGACCTAACAATGTTGATCCTTAATCTCTCGTTTACATGCAATTTCTTTTTTCTCTTTATCCTCTCTTTCACTCACACACACAAGCACATCCCAAATATGGTGATGAATTCTGAGCACTTAACGTTCATATAGCAAGATTACATTTAAGTGCTACTTTCTCCACTCTGCCTGCTAACCTTAACATTTTCCAATTTAGCATTTCCCCAACAGCTCCCCAGACAGTGTTACTGCTGAACCTGAAATACGTTGATCTTGCTTGTGTTTTTCAGAGTCTGCCGACGATTGCAGAACCACACACGGACCACCTCCCGGTCATAGTTGAGCTCCTTGGCAATCTCTGTGATCTCCTGGCCGGTGGGTAGGGCATTCTTCTCAAAATAGGTGTTCAGTACCTCGATAGCCTGTGGGGTGAAGCTAGTGCGACGTTTGCGTTTCTTGGAAGGCTCCCCACCCACAAACTCCATCAGATTCTGCTGGCCCTTTTGGTTCCAAAGCTCTGCTTCAGCCAGCCACCTCTCCAACACAGGCTTCAACTTCTGAGCACTCTTAGGTGTGATGTCTAACTTCTCAAACCTGCAATAGAGACCAGACCCAACATGCAAAAACCAGTATGGATGTCATTTTAGAATAAATCAATCCGTCCACTGCACTACTCAGCATACTATAACCACTCAATGAAAAGAGATTTTACCTGCAGATAGCAGACTGACTGTAAGCTGGCCCTTCAGTTGCAGTGAGAGCTTGTCCCACTTGTGTCTGTGTTAGCCCTAGGGAAAGCCTTCGGATCTTAAAGTTCTTGGCAAACTCTCGAATCTCTTCCAGATTAATACCCTCTTCATCACCGACTGCTTGTTGTGGCTCTAAAGACATGAGGGGGGCAGTTATTAATATCCACCTACTTTACTAACTCTCGCTTTGGAGAAGGGGTGCATTGACCAGGTGGATGTACTTACTACTGACGAGCTGACCAACTGTGGCGGTGTCTCCACAGGCAATGGGAATGGAGGAGAGGGAGGTAACAGTTTTCATCACGGATGGTTGTGGGGCGATGACCACAGGCGACTGAGAGACAACTGCTGTCGCTGCCTGGTGGGGAACACCACGGCGTGCGTTAATGAAGGTGCAGGTGATAAATTAGGTCATTCGACCTTGCTGCTCTAATACACATTTTCAAAAACATTCAGAGGAAACATTCCAGGATCAGGACCCTACTGGAATATCTAGGTGGTCAAGTTGCATGTACAGTAAAGCTACAATTGACAGTTTGTAAAACACGCTTACAACAAAATAACAACTTTTGTATGACCCAAGGACTGTACCTGGCTACTGGGCTTGGCGAGTGTCAGAGTGGCAGCTGGCTTGGGCAGAACAGCTGTGGAGGTGGGGACTGCAGGTCCATTCCCTATGGTGGCTATGATCTGGCCCTGAGTGTTGAGGATCAGCTGCGGGGCAACAGCCTGGACCTGCAGGCCCTGGAGAGGCAGAGCTTGTGTGGCTGCACCTCCTGTTAGAGAGGCAGGATTCACTAGCAGAGGGAGAGTCCCAATCACCTGCAGAACAAAGTACATGACTGAACTTTCAAATATGATACAGAAATACACGTTTTATGAACAGGTTATGGATGATGACTTTTACCACTCTTAATGTTTAACTATACAGTATGTAGTTACTTTGTAAAGAGGTAAACTGTAATTTGTTTTCACCCAAACGTATGGTTATGCCATTAACCTACCTGTCCTTGTGCATTGGTGATGATCTGGCTGGTGAGACCTGACATGGCGTTGGCAAAGATGGGGGTGGAAGCCAGGGAGCTTATGAACTGGGTCTGAGCCCCCAAAGATGCAGCGCTGATCTGAGAAGGAAGAATCAGTTCTCTGAATATTTGCTGTACAATCACACGGCCAATGACATACTTTGGAATATCTACAGTGTATTCATGACCCATATACAAAGCCAAATTATTAAACATCTTCTCCACCAGTTGTCATCTAATACATGGATATGACAAAATACCAGCAGTACAGTACAAGCTGACTGAATTTCGAAAGGTGTTCTTACAATGGCAGGGTTGATGGAGAGTCCTGCTGTCTGGAGTGTTGCCACGGACACATTGGGCTGAGAGATTGTTGTCATGGCTGAAGCCATCTGGGCTGCAGTAACCTGGGCAGTGGTTACCTGCGTAGGCTGAGATGACACCTGCTGTACTGCTGCCTGCATTGACTGTAGAGAGGCTGTCTGAGGCTGAAAGACTGTCTGGGTAGGATTCTGCAGCTGAGGCTGGACGGAGTTTAGTACTGTGGCAGCTGAGGTGAAAAGGTAAACAGAGGAGAAGCTGAAGCTTTAGTGTCGACATTAACGTAGGACGTTGTTCACTCTCAAAGATAAACATCCCCACTCACAGAAACATACAGACTGAGTTCATGTCAAATGTACTACCTTGCAGACCAGCAAAGGGTAGTTTGAGAAGGCCTCCTGCAGGGTTGGTGGCTGCGAGTCCAGGGAGGGTGGCTACGTTGGTAGTGGGGAAGGTTAGCACAGCCAGGCCTCCCTGGCCCCCCATTGACCCGGCCATGCTGAGGGGGATGAGCAGAGGCTGGCCCAGGGACCCAGTCTGGGCCATCATTCCTGTCATCAGAGTGGCCAAGCCATCCTGGGTCAAGACCTACAGTGCCAAGGGGAATGGATAAGGGGGTAAGTTGAATTAGATCCAGAAGAAGACAGAGAGGAAGGAAATATCCAGTGTGATGCATATTGAGTAAGGGAGTTGGAAAACAAAAACACAAATAAATAAGGGTCATGATCTTACCTGTGGACAGCCCTGAACAGTTATGGGCATGGTGGCCTGGGTCTGTGCCAGCGCCACACTGATGGGAGCTGCTGAAGCCAGGTTCTGAACAGCGGAGACTGCTGCTTCGACAGACACCACCTGGTCACCTAGCACTGACAGTGGCAAACACAATACTATTGCTGCTTCTGTTGTTCGGAAGATAAATGTCATGTTCCTAACACGTAAAATACATTGACAACATACCACATTCTTTACTCTTTTAAATCTATGCATTATTACTTTTAAAAAGAAACATAACTAGGGTCTGACCAACTCTGCAAAGTGCTCACCAACTCCCCCAGTGTTGTGTGGGGCAATCGGGCTGTCTTGAGTGCTGGCCTCAGACTGCTCTGGGGCCAGACCACCTCCATCCTCGGGCCCAGAATCAGTCCTCCCATCAGGCGCAGAGGATGGAAGAGCAGCATCCACCTCCACTTCTAACACACGGATTGTCTCATGGCCAGACATCACAATCACCTGAACAGCAGTGGGGACAGCATAATACCAAGTCATGTAAAAATGTTACTTTACTGATACTTGTACACTGTATGGCCTGTGATGGACATGCTGTCATTCAGTTATATCAAGGAAAAAAAATATGATAGTCTCGACACACAATAACAGTTTGGTAACGACACACCATTACTAGGATCATACCTAGGTTCAGTACAAGTCCCCCAGATTATGGAATTTATGATCCGTCATATAGACTCATCTGGAAGCATTGGTGCCCCCTGGGAGAGTGTAAACAGCTCTGCAGTGGTTTACCTTCCAGAGGAACCACACAATGTCTGTGCTTACACAGTTGCAGACCATGCAGCAGACCTCTACTTGTACTTCTTTACATTTGCATCTTCAGGGACGTATGTGACTTAGGAGTGAATGCAGCAGTCACAGACTGGATGAAAGGCAGACAGATGACTTGAACTGGAGGCTGAGATGCAGCAGAACAACGCAGGAGAGGAGAAGATGCATACCTGGTTGTCTTTGGCAGGGAATTTCAAAGTGCAGGAACCTAATTGCTGAAAAAAGACCTCTGCAGTCAGACAGTGAATGGCTAAAGAAAACAGAGAAGCCAAGCACATGTTAGGACACAATGAACCAAAACAAAAGGACACAAATGACATGGCCACAACAACACGACAGAGAGCATCAGCCAACAAGCGGTTAAAGCAATGCTTTATGAAAGTTCCCTTGTCATCCATGAAATACATTGCTTTGTTTGCTGACTATGAGTATGTGGGACATAGTCAGCGGAGTAGTTAAAACTATATCGCTCAATAAGGATAAGAGACTGTCGCTTAAATCTACTGGACACAAAGAAAGACATATCAGCTAAAGACATATCATGTGATTGTCAGCCTTGTATTTCTTTGTTTTTAGTGAAGCATTCCAAATATGATATGGCGACATATGGAGGTTGTGACCATTTATGACAGGATGTCAGGCTAGGAAGCAGAGGCAACACAGGAGTTTCTGGAATGTTAGATGGGCATATCAGGTAGTGTTGACAAAGACAGGGAAAGTGATACCTGTTCATTGACAGTAAGGGGAGCATCATTTGCAGGCAGTCCCTGGGAGTCCATGGTTCACTGCTCACACCACCAAGTGGTTCACTTTCCTCCTTGCATTCTATGAAAACAGAAATATCTTTATAAACAGACTGCCTACATCAGTCAGTACTTTTTCGTTACACGTCTGAACTGATGCTTTTTCAACAGTATATGATATTGTATAGGATACTGTAAAGGCCTTTGGATGTCAGAATATGACTGATTTCACCATGAAATATCAGCAAAACGAGTTAGATATCCGTGACTTCCGTGCAAAATAAGGAATAGTGTACACAGCATTTCATAAACTGTAAGGCCCTTTAGAACTGTAGGTTTGACTAAATGCACACACACGAATAACTGTTTTTGAAGGCCCAGGTCTCTTGTGTTTCACACGTCTTGAATATGATATCTGCCAATCGTCATCGTTGTCCCCAAATTCCCAATAGAACGTCACAAACCATCAGTAACGTGGCGCACCATATAGAAATATACCAGCTATATGCCAAAACTTCAGAATCTGCACCCCACCCCCATCCTATTTTAATAAAGTATTGCCGCGAGACTGCGGCGATAAAAACCATACACTGGTCCATTTTCTAAGTACAAATGTTATGTATTTCCCTCTCTTTATCATAAATATATAAATTATGCTAATTAAGAGCATTGCATATTAACCAAAAACTCATTTCCTCTCGCCATTTCGTCGTGGAAGGCGTACGGCAATTTTGAAATAGAACCAGATCTGTCTTGACAACTTACCGTAAATAGGTGTTCTATTTTCAGTGATTCTTCCCTTTAAAGAAGGTTTGCCACAGTTTGTTTTAGTCACCCATCATTAAAAATTCATCTCACAGCTTCCAGACAGGCGCTATGGCAGCTCACAAAAGAAGTATTTGCATTGTTAAGCAGGGTTGACAACGTTAGGATCTGTCTTTCTCTATATTTTGAGATGGTCTCTTTTCTACTGCTGTCCAGATCACCAAACAATGGCAGAAGTGTCGCCTAAAACCATACTTCTGATGCAAAGTCCACCTAAATTACCACAAAATTGGCCTTTTACACTACGTCATGAACATAATTTATGCAAGAAAAATCTTGCATTGAAAAATGTCTGCCTCGACTTGAGAAGAGCCATGGCTGCCTTAAAGTGAACGTACTCGTTATACGCACTTGAAGCCTGACCATGTTAGGTGCGGGGACACAATGTGCTAATATCTTGCACCTTAGTGAAACAGGAGAAACAAAAAAAGTCTCAATATTTACATGGTATTGGATGTAAAATTAATAAAGAAAACTACACAATGTACATTTTTCTTTATTTTATATTTTATAGCATGCACTTTTATAAACAAATGTTCGAAGAATACCATATATCGTAGCTATTATCCAACGAGTTAATTGTCTTATATGGTCATCGTTGTTTTCCATCTTTTTACAGCCAGCTGGCAGCGAGTGGTATTTGCATGCATTTGTACTGGATTGTCATGGAGCTCAAAGGAAGAGCTAAGATTGTTAACCTTTAGAGCTCTGTATAATACTGGTGTATATGCACCTCCAATAATTGTGTTTTAACCAGTCTGCAATTACTGAATATGGTTGTAGGACTGCGCTTTCCATTGCATTCTATTAAGCAACGTATGCTTGTTTTACATTTATTTTAGTATCTCACTCGGTGTGTATGTGTGGGGGTTGGAGGGGTAGCACATATGCTGCATTAAAAACCCCACCTATATTACCATCTTGATTCAGTGGCTAGCTTTCTCTAGTCTGTATAATATTGTCCATTTTACATTAGGTAATTGCTGTATTGTATTAAAACGCATGCACAGGCTTGTAAGTTCATGCAAAAACCATGCACTTTCACCCTTAGAAATGGGAGTGGCGAAGACGAAATGACGTAACTGCAGTCACCCACCATAACAACATTCGCAAGCTGAAAACCCGTAGAAAACAAGGAAGTGAACTGTCATCTAGTCTGAAGGCCCAGCTGTTGTATAACTATATTCCGTTTTCTTCGACTAAAAGGCCTACAGATCTTTTCAGAACAATGAACAACAAAGGTAGCTAACATATTCAGATATTGTAAACGATCTAACTGCAAGGTCCAGACATTTCAGATAGCTTGTATCTGCAGCTTTGTCCAAGATCATCTTGTTTATGTTACGAGTGCGGCCGCCAGTGTGCTAAATGATTTATTTATTTTATACGAATCTAATGGTTCGGCGTATACAAATATTTTCCACGACTGTCTATGAATGTATATTTAACGATATATTGTCCACGAAATATAATTTTTATCTATCAACACAAATATACCCTGCCTGAAATAGCCACACGATTTTAGCTAGACGCTCCGCCTTTATCATTTTGGTTTGTCCACGTGACCTGGTATTACCTGGGTTGTATGAAACGAGCTCATACCACTAAGGCAGCTTGTTAGCTTAGCTACAGCAGTGGGTTATTATAAAACCGATGGCTATTGTTTGTGGTCGTCAACGCAACGTTCGTTTCCTGTTATTACAACCCTACCAATCTTCTGTATTACCGCAAAGGTTACTTGTACAATTCACAATACATGAGCTATCCGTTCTAATCAACTGATTGACCTCAATAGATGCTAATTGTAGATTCTAGCAATATGGCTGCTACCCATTTTCCTTCACCATTTTTTCTTACTCAACGATGTATTTAATAAAGCTGAACGTGTTCTCTCATTTACCAAACGAATTTATTACAGGTTCATATCCCCAGCAAGCTGTGTACCCTCAGCAGAACAGTGCACCTATGTACCCACCTGCAATGCAAGTGACTCCTCAGGCACCTCCTTACACAGATGCACCACCTGCATATTCTGAGGTAAGAAAAAAAAAAAACATTTAAAAAACAAAACAAGAAAACACATGTCCATCTCATTCATGTGCAGTCCCCAGCTAACACTTTTGCAATTTTTGCAGATATACCAACCCAGATATATGCATCCATCTCAGGCAGCTGGCCAGTTGCCCCAGATGTCTGCTGGCTACCCTGGTACTCAAATGTACATGCCCCTACAGCAGACCATGCCTGTTGGAGCAATGGGTCACAATGTTCCCATGGCATACTACCCCATGGGAGCCATGTATCCCCCTGGCTCTACAGTGCTGGTGGAAGGAGGCTATGATGCTGGAGCTCGCTTTGGGGCTGGCAACAACGTTTCCATTCCTGTAAGTGGAAAATCCCAATCACTTTAAGATATTGATTGGCTAGTGGTGTTCTCAAACTGGTAATCATTAGATTGAATATCTGAACTTCTTAAGTATTAATGCACATGTTTAATTGTTTTCATTCCACATTGAAGCCCCCACCTCCAGGACACCCCCCTAATGCAGCACAGCTAGCAGCAATGCAAGGGGCCAACGTCATGATGACCCAGCGCAAGAACAACTTCTTCATGGGTGGCTCCAATGGAGGGTATACCATCTGGTAACAGCAAGCATTTTCCTCGTCAACTTCACCTTTACCGTTGTCCTCCATTCCTACCCTCTCCTGTTCCATCTGCCTTCCCCTACAGGCTGCTTGGACGTGCCACGATACTGATATCACCTAATGGAATGTAATACTTGTCTTTAGAGCCCTGATCAAGGTACAGCACTCCACCTCTAATCTAGAGTCAGACCAGTGAACAGTACTAACAATGCTGCCTCTAGAGGGGAGACGGTAATTAGTGATGAAAGCAGTTTGTAGAATGCAGAACTGACTCCCTGGCCCTTACAAACATGGGTGAATGACAACAATTGCAGGATTTTCACATGCAAATATGATGGTGGTTTTCTGTACCTTATCGGGTAACTGTAGATAAACATAATCAGGTGCCAAAGAGCACTGGACTTAGCCTAAATAAAAAATAAATTAACTTAAGTAAACTTTAAAAAAATTCAAGGGATGAAATTCAGTGCAATTCCAAATTTAGATTTGGATAGAAAGGGTTGGTTGGCTTAACATTTTAGCAAGTTGTTTATTCTTCATTCCCAGTCGGATACCCAGCGTTGTACATCTGTGTTTGATTATGTAGAAAACAATGACTCATTTTTTTGTCTACAAATGTAATGTAAGCTTGAACATATAAAATTAGGAGTTTTGAGTTTTTATGCCACTAGAATAATTTAGCTTGTATGACTTTTAAGGTTAAAATAAAAAAATTAAGCTTTTATATTTCATTTCAGTATTTTCTGTACTCCTTTTGCACATCTTTAGGTGGTATGTTTTACTTAATTGCTAGTTATTTACTTAGTATAACCAATGAGCTGGTTGTACCAAAGATCGGGTCTAGAATGCACTTAATGTTTGGTTGTGACTTATGTAACTTTAATCATTCAAATGGCACAATTTAAAAGCAAACATATCAAATTAATGAAGCAGTGATTAAGTTGTTGGTACCTAGACCTTCAATCTGGAATGTCTGTGGTTGCTGTCTTATGTACTAGAGTACGTCGATGTAATTTCTTGTAAATGTAATCTCATTGTTCTGCATGCACTTTTTCATCCTTTAGTTTTTAAAATGTTGCTGTAGATTTAGATACTTTCCATACCAACACTACAAACATGGATTCTATTTGCACTGCTATTCACTTGGACTCTACTATATTACTAATGCATTCCAAACCCTCAGCTCATTTAAGACAACATAAAAAATAATGATAATCCATTATTGGATAACAAGGATGCATTGCTGTTTACACAACTATTGATCATTTTTTGCTGCTAATTAAACTACCTTATGTGCAGAAAGTAATAAGATCATTTAGAACACATTTTCACCAATCATCCGAATTCAGTTAATAGGAATTTCTGTAGACTTTCACATTTAATTTGGTGTCCTTCGTATCGCCTCATGTAGGAGACATGTCATACGTGTCCAGCTAGGATAACACTGGGTATCCGACAATGTTTTTTGATTGTTGTGGCCCTCGTGAAACTAGTACTCAGTGAAAAATGAATTAAAAGTTCCTATGGTCAGGTTACAGTTGACCAGCTGTCTGGAAATCTGTTAGCATGCAGCCTATAGCACATACTGTAATATCAGAAGAATTGTATCCACAGTAAAACTAGGCACACAACCAGTTACCTTTCTTGACATGCTTGGCATGTCCGTCATTATGCATGAGTCTTTACACCTCCAAAATACATACTGATGCTTCTAAAGGGTCACAGCTTTCAAAATGTACAAATGAACAAACCTATGTATTGTCTTTCTTTATATTCCATACATTTACATTGTTGTGCTTGTAATGTAACATAATGGAGGCTTGGTCCCAGCAATATAATGTACTGTAAAGCTTGCCAGTAGATGCCATGCCAACCACAGCCAGTGTGGAGTAGAAGTCTCTCTGTCGAAGGATTTATGGACATTTATAGTTCAGGGATTCTCTTTGAAATTTTTATAATATGGATAAATGTATTAAAGTGATTTGATGGACTTTGGAACACATTCTATCTTTTAAGGTTACTAAGAAGGAGATGAGTGTCACTGGTTTTCTGAGACACGTGGCAAAGATGTAGCTCTTTGCAGAAGAACTTTAGGTGCACTTAACTTTTTTTACACTAAACTTAAAATTTAAGATGAAAATTTAGAATAAAGGCTATTTTGGACATTTGAAATGCTACCTGTTCTTTAGTTGTAAGTTGAGTGGTTTTGTTTCTTTTCAGATAATTATTTATTTTTTTAACCCACGATACACTCAAGCGGGATTTCATCACTTCTATATTACATAAATACGCATTTACCTGTTGACACATTCACTTCTATATTCTTTCAATTCACATTTACTTGTTAACACATTCACTTTTATATTCTTTCAATCCACATTTACTTGTTAACACATTTACTTCCATATTCGGTCAATACACATTTAGCTGCTGACACATTACAGACAGCTGTAAAAAAGAAAAAGCTTTATTGTCATCCAGATGTCTCTGATAACAGCATGTCATATCAGTGACCAAATCTTCAAAATTAGATCATGCAAACATAAGTTTAGCCAGTAAGAGTATTATGATCTGTAACATGGTGCATGCGTACAACATTTAGCTGCCAATACTTAACAGAAAGAAATGACCAATAGTCAAGTATGACAAGTTTATAAATAACAACATAATACATTGACTTTAACTCCATGGCAAAAAAGTCAAAATTGCTCCATGGACACACTTAGCTAAAGAATAACAAAGAAAGTAATAAAAACTCAAATAGCAGATATAATAACAATAGTAATAAAGTTGGGAGTAGGGAGACTCAATAAAGCGAACCTGTCCTACTACTTCTTCAGATGTTAAGATACCTTCTACCTGCATACACCTGTCCCTCTACCTGCATACACCTGCCCCTCTACCTGCATCCACCTGCCCCTCTACCTGCATACACCTGCCCTACATCAAACTGTATAATCAGTGGTTTTCTTCCCGCTCATTTACCCAAATGAATGATTGTGTTTCACAGAGAAGAATCTCTATAAGGAAACCTTCCTATGTAGGACTATCATATATGGTGGTGTCCGTTTTTACAGGCAATCCATTCTTTCCTCAGGGTAGAGGACTTCCTATATGTTTGCCTTGAACCTAGTTTAAATGAAGTACTCCTTCTTTTCATCAGCCACTGGTTCCCTGCGGTCCAGATCAGGGTCATCACCAGGAGCAAGTTCCCCAGTGGTTCTGTAGTCTCCTTTGTTATGACACAAGTAGCGGTAGAGGAAGAAACCTAGACCAGCAAGAGTCAGCAGTACAAGGACGATAACCACTAAGGAGAGAACGACACACTGTGAGACACTGGGAAACCAGCTGGACTTTATGATTTGACATAATCACCATTGGTCTAGTACCCTGGCTACAGGTTCAAAATGTCATGTACACACAGTCTAATAATATATTATTATATCTGTAGCCTTTGTTGTAGACCAATGTAAGAAGGTGTTGCCAACCTGATTGACATGACATTGATGGAAATTACCTGCGATCACAGTGGAGTCTGTATGCATGGCAGACGCTGTCCTGAGAGTGATATCTGTTGCTGATACATGCAAGCATGATAACATGAAAAAAGGTGAGTATGGCCTCTGCTCCTCATGTGAAAGTGGCTAATGTTTTCACTATGAGTAAGAACTTTTGGGTTACTAAGCTGATTATTAAGGGCTGAAACAGAAACAAGGCAGCACTTCAGGTCAAATCCTGCTTTAATTTGCATCTATCTGACATTACACAATGTCTCAATCAGAGCACGTTAACTTTGCAGGTCTGGAAAAGGTGAAGCGTTACCATGAGAATAAACGTGGCAAATTTGTTGCCAAATATACCCAACTTGGGAAAACAGCCTCTAATGTGTACATATTTAATTTAGTATTGGACGTGAAACAGTGGTGTAAGGTAAGAAACCTCCAAAATCCATTTTACTGCACAAATATGTAAGCTGAAATATTTATGCTTTGTTTAACAGGAAACGAGTTTCCATCTTACCAGTTATGGGTGGAATGGAAGTCATGTTGGCTGGTGTCAGCAGTTGGATCTAGTAATTATATCAATAAAATACTGTAAACAAGTAGGCCTACTTAGCGGTTCAAATAACATCCCTCTAACTTGAACAGTTACCGACTCATAACAAATTCAATCCCAGACACACGAAGTAATCCAGAGAAAGGTTCACACTCCTTTAAACAGCTGTACAGAAACCGGTTGCTTGTTGTCAATGTCACATCACAGAAACATGGAGAATAGCAGGAGGCTTTATAGACCAATTTCCAGGATAATCTTTAGTCACAAAAAGACTTCGTACAAGGGCACTTCACGTTTAATTCAGGCTATTTTATGTAAGTAGCTGGCTACTAAGCACAAACCTAATTGGCTTGCTCAATCAATACGTTAAATAGTAATTACTCATTAGCTAGCTAGCCCTCAAACTTCCTAGTTAGCTAGCATGCAATGTCGTTATGAGTTAGGCATGATTCATCACACGGTGATTTTGGTGGAAAAAAAACTTACCTAAACGTTGTCAGTTTTTCTAGTCACTGAAAGCAATTGAGTGCAATTCGACGTAGATTCCAACTAAACAAAACCTAAAAAATACCAGCTAACTAACGAGCACATACCCAACCCATCAGTAGCACAAGAGAAATTCTTTACTCAAGGCGTGTTGTTGGCTGAAACTTTACTGATGCCTTTTTTTGTGTGCGCGGGATTCGCGCGTTCACTGCATGCACGGGTTTTCCTATACACCGGGGAGTGACCTAATGTGTGACAGGCTAAACTTGCTGTAAAAACTCATCTTAATCAAACCACAGTCGTGTTTTGTGCCTTTAATCATGAATTCTGTCATCAATGTTCGCTATTCAAACTATATTCAAAATCAATGACCAAACACCATAATTAGTGTAAATACATTTTAAAGAGACAAAAATTTCGTATTTTCTTAATACATGATACAAATTTCACAGGATGATCTGATAACTGGACATTATTACTTCTCTAACCTTCAGTAGCCTAAAAACCACAGTCATTTAAAGAGATACATTATCCCAAGTGCACAGCAATAAAACAAATTATTTATGAAATACATAATTATCCAATTAAGAACATTACATTCATGGAAATGAAAATTGTTTCCACATAGCAAGGCATTTGGCACAGATTTCCTGATCTTGCTCCTTTGCCATCTTATCATGACCTCAGTCTTTATTTAAACTAAAGCTAGTGCTGTGAACAGGAAAAATGCAGCAAACCTAGACATATGGCATTGCGATCAATGTTGTCTCAAACATTACCATAGACAAGCACTATACAGATTTAATTAGAGTAAAATCATGATAATCTTCATTTTAACCATTTCTTTAAAATGACTCTCCATGAACCTCTTGTTCAGATGGTTACTCTGCATGCCTCTCTGATCACATGCGAAAGCAAACCTTTACATATCTCTTAGACTTCTGTTGTTCTGTCAACCTGTAATTCAAGCAAAGCCAGGGATACAGTTACCCTACAGTGGATTAACATTTGTGACAAAGGATAACTAGAAAATATTAGAACTGGATTTATTTGGGTCTTGCCAGCAGCTCACCTTTTGAATGCATGCAGAGCCATTGAGGTCATGGTCAAGGCTGTCAGAGACCTCACCATTCTTTAAACCATTGCCTTCTGGCAGCCCAGGGACAACAGGGTTCTCTGTGGTCTCCTCAATGTGGAGCTTGGGAAAGTGGTTGATATCTGGGGGATCTATCTCTGTTGAAGGTGTGCATTCTCCTTGTGTTTTCTTATCTGAAGCAATATCATGTTGATCTGCAGATGGCTTAGCCTCATCCTCCTTCACTACTTCATCTTCCTTCTCCAGTTTGTTCTCCTCTCCCTCTACATCATGGCCACCCCCAGAGGCCTCTGAAGCAGGATCCTTCCCACTAGGCTCCGACATCTCCTCTCCCAGGGAACCATCACTACGGATTGAGGCTGCATCCTGTTCCCTGACCTCTATGGCAGGTTCCTCCACAGGCTGGGACTGAGGGGAGACTGAAAGAGTACTGCTTTGTGCCTCATTATAGTGCAGCCTATCAGGGGACCTTAAACTGGACCTGGAATGGCTTGGTTTAGGACTGTAGCTTGAATGGAAGTCAGAGAAGCTGGCCTTCCATGCTTTGGGAGACATGAGTGAGCGTCTTTTCAAAGAGCCAGTTCTAAAAAGTAATGCAGCACAACAAAACATTTTAGCCAATAATTTGATTTAACCTGGATTTTGATTTAACTCTGATTACGTCTAAGGAATACATGTAAATCCCACTTACCGCTGCAATCCTTTAACAACAAACACCTTGTCTGGATGTTGGGCCTGTAGATCTTTTATCACACTTTGTAAATCTTTGTTGAGCTGGAACAAAGTGTTGTGTCACTTTATGAATTAAACTCACATATAAACTCAAACTTACCAAAACAATATGTTGATATTTATAGAAAATGTAGACGAACTGAATCAAATATATTCAATCTGTAATACAAAATTCATAAAAACCAACATACCGTGCTCATTTCTTTGAAGAAAATATCCCTTAGATTTGAAACTGCCGTAAAGACTGACACATAGCATCCAACGCGGCTTCAGAAAGAGATAGTAGAACCATTTGTTCATAAACACTTAGATGAGTGCAATGTTTGGAGCTTTAATCATTATTTACATAGCTAATCATATTAATAATCCAGGGTCCTCCCTATACCTGTCAAAGAGGACAGGAAGCTCATCTCTTAGTTCTCTGTTGATTCCTTCAAAGACATTCTGAGCAATGCTCACTTCATCTTCTGCCTGCATAGAATGAAGTACATCAGTATGTGTATTAGTCAAATGTTTATTTAAATTTAACTGACATTGCCAGTTCTCTGACCTTGGCAATTTTGGTGTCATCTCTCTTCTTAGCAGTCTGTAGCGCCTCCAAGTGGTGACGGGAAGAATCATAGTCCACCAATTTCCTGCCTCGTTTAGCCACCCTCTCCTGAAAAATGCACACAAAATCAAATAAAGCCTTGGATAGGTGTGTGTGGGTGTGTGCGTCACGGATGCCCTCCCCATAAACCATGTCTACACAAATTATGCAAGCATGTTTTTGACCTTAACTTACCCTGACATCTGGAAACTGGCTCATATAAGACTCCATTGTACGGAATGCTTGGTCTACCAGCTTCGTCTCATAGTCATTCCATAGGAGGTCCTCACCCTAATAAGGATATCAAAAAGGAGAAGTTATACTTCCTTTTTAGGGCTTCACACAACATTGAATGGTACACAACATTCCCTGACTAACCTCTACTATTGCTCCTAAATCTTCTTCTCCTTCCCAGTCACTTTCATAAATTTCAAACAGACACTGGGAAAGGCGTTTTGAAGCTTCCCGCATTTCTGTGGAAAGTGGAGCAATACACCGCATCATTATGAATATATGATACTATTGGGCCTTGAGCACTGGTAAGGGTTTAAAGATGGAGAACTATTCCCAATAGGGACATTACCATGTCTTAGCTAATGTAAACACCATACACAATACAAATGCTCACCATTGACAGCGTTAATGTAGATCTTCAGGTCCTTGAACAGCCTGTGCCCATCACTCTGAAAAGAGAGTAGCACACACTAATGCATGCATTTGCTACTCAAGTCAATTTATTATTTGGCATGGAGACTTTCCCCAGAAGTCGGTTTTATCCTAACAGACACAAATTGCTGTAGAAGAGACATTACACCGATAATGAAATACAGAGGACATTATATGGTTTCATCAATTTCATGTAAAATAGTTGAAGCTATTATTGGTATTTATGTGTAGCATACATTAAAAAAATACCTGTTGGTCATTTAAACACTGGAGGCATTTGTCAAATTCTTCATCTTTGGTTTCCGCTGACTTTCCTAGTTTTTGCAGGACCTGGTGAATACAAACAGAGAAGCCAATCACAACTCATCAAACAGGTGGACCTCCAATAAATTGAGTGAGATCGAACCAATAGCAGAATGAAGGTCCTTGTGTAAGCTTTATATATAGAAAAATATGGAGCTTCCAAAGAGGATCGTACCTTTTCCTTCCCCCTGCTCAGCTGCCTTTGGACTCGTTTGGCAAAGACCACTGCACCTCCTTTTGGACTGTTGCCCTCTGCCATTGTGTGTCGTTATCTTTTCTTAGCTCTTATTTTTATACATATGTCTAAAAGTATAAATACATTTAGGAGAATGCAGGTCAGTTCAACCTTTTGCATTTAAAATATTATTCAGCCAGATGCAGTAACATTTCACATATGCATCATGAAAATGGGCATTTTCTTCAGATGGCTTTGGATGTTGAACCAAGACTACAATTCCCAGGATTCAACAAAAACGCGTTCGTATTTTCTAAATCCTCTTCTTCACTTCTTAACTCCCCTATAGTTGAATCTCCTTAGACGTTTAAGCAGCGCTCTTCCGCTCAATACACATCACATGTGAAGGAATATCCTGTTGCTGTAAGTGTGATGCTTTTAAGTCTGTTAGTGTGGACAAGTGATGTAAGGGAAGGTCAGAAAATGGGACAAGCAGCCAGCAATAGTCACTTCCTACAATTGCCATGTTAGCATGGAAGTAGTGAACTTTACATACTTTGTGTGACACCACTGGGTTGGACTCATGTTGGAATACCATTTCGATCTTCAGAAATTGTCGGACATGATAATGGGTAGCACGTTAGTGAAGTGTGCAGCCACCGATCTCGGAATCCAGTGGGCTGGTTGGGCTATAGCTGCAGCTCTCAAAACCGAAAAGTTCTATGATTTAGCAGGTAACGTTATTATCTTATATTTTAAGGGAATGCGTGACGAATTTCGCTGCAGCGTCTGTCTTGTTATTATCGACAGTGCCAATACCGATAATGAATACATGTTATCTGATTAATTTTTAGATCGTTTTAATTAGGTTTAATTAGATAGCTAATTTAGGTTTAGATTCGCAACGTATCCCCCCAAAATCATTAGAATACTTGTAAAAGGTCATTGTTATAAAACCCTGTTATCCAAACAGCTTTGTTGCGAAACGGCTCGAAGACTCCTCCTTGAGTTTATTCCTTTAAGTAAGCCTAGTTTACGAGCGACTGACATAATTCCGAGAATGGAGTGACCGGCTAAAGTTGTTGCCCATGATGTTACAGGTTGCGAACTGCAATTTTAAGAACGATTTTGCATTTCGGACATGACACTTTGAACGCTATTGTGTGCTTTAAAAACAGTCCCACTCTGATTTGGTTTTTAGGAATAATAATCTATTACCACACGTTAAAAAAACTGTAATATTTAGATATAGGTGATAAAATAATGAAGAGTAAATCACAAAGTTTCAACAATTACATGCTCATAGGTTATATACAGCTACAACTTACCTGCAGAATATCATTAATTTGCTTTTTTTGTCAGTTCAACAAATGAATGACACTTCTTTCACTCGTCTTCTTACGCTTCACTTCTGTGATCTGCGCTCTGCACTCATGGAAATGTTTTAGCCTACCCTTGAACTTTGGAGCCAATTGTCTGTAGGTTCTGGGTAAAATATTCATTGAACACGCCTTTGTGTGCAACAAGTATGATAGCAGTGTTAGTGGGCTGAGCCATGGTGCACCATGCCTAGGAGACTAATTTCACATGCAGAACCATGACTTTATTTTGTTTTTTCAGGATCAGGCACGTTCATACTGCTTGCCCACTTGAGTCGTTTCTGGGGAGGGACTGGTCATGTGCGACAGAATGTGCAGACTGGACTAGTGACAGCATGGGGACTTAGGTAAAACCCCGGGACCTCCGCACTGTGACACCAACCCACACTGTGATACCCACAATAAACAGCAGCAAAGATATCAATGGATCTAGAGCTGGAGCACCAAACCCCATGTATACCCTATATCTAGTCCTTATGTCAGCTGGAACACAGAGCATGGGTTGCTTCAGAGGATGTAAGTCATTAAAGCTTGGTTAATGAATAATGTTTGGGTTAATGTGACAGCCTTGTTCTTTCTGCAGGCTTGGTACATTCCTGTTCATGCGGATCCTGAAGGACGGCCAGGATCGGCGCTTTAACAATGTCAGAGACAGCCCAGGGACTTTCTTTGTGTACTGGAGTGTTCAAGGTACTTGGAGTCATCATGGCCGCCTCCTCACCTGTACACAGCAGTGATTTCCATCATCCTTGTGTAACCTTGTGAGCTGGGTTGGTGGGATCCACTCTTTACTTCTCAGCACATTGATCTTTACAAATGCATACAGCCAGACGTGCCACTGACACTGATACCAGCCTGGTTTGTTCAAATAATTCGTCTTGAGAATCATGTTGTGATTTTTCCCACTTTCTTTCAGCTGTCTGGGTGTTTATGACTCTGTTGCCCACTCTCATGCTCAACAGTGAGAGGAGAGATGAGCCCTTGGGCGTGAGAGACTATGTTGGCTGGGGGATATGGGGCCTAGGCTTTGCCACTGAGGCCATTGCTGACCAGCAGAAGTGGCTATTTAAGCAGAATCCGGATAATGCTGTAAGCCGATTTAGTCATGCCATCAGTAACTAAGAGAACTAGGAAACAACTTGGAAATTCAGAGATGTTTTAATCTCTCAATGAACTGTCTTTTCAGGGAAAGTTCATCCAGAGTGGATTGTGGGCCTACAGTCGGCACCCCAACTACCTGGGCGAGATCCTGCAGTGGTCAGGCCTCTGGCTGTCTGCTTCATCTGTGATGCAGGGTCCCCAGTACTTGAGTGCCGTGTCCCCTCTGTTTGTCTGGTTCCTGCTGCGTCATGTCAGTGGCATTCCTATACTGGAGAAGCAGGCATTGAGGAAGTGGGGTTCTGACCCTGGCTTTCAGGAATATGTTAAGAACACTCCTCTTCTATGGCCACATCCCAAGTTTTGATGTTCTTTGTCTCCTTGGCTCATGCTAATAAATTGACATTTATTGCACAACTTTCTGTGCCCTGTCTGCCCAACATGGCTGTTCTTTTACCAAAGTCCATTCCTACACTTAATGGTTGTACTATTATTGGTCAAAAATTGCTTATGACTTATATACATTGACTATGAAATATTTATCAACTTGATGCAGTTGCGGCACATATTGTTATACTTCACTGGTAATTGACAATAAACTGTTCCACATTTGATGATTTATTGTTTTGTAGTATTTATCATTTTTGTAAGTATTTATCGTTATGAAATTATACATTTTGGCTCATTTGGGCTCACAACCAGATCTGTGCAGCCTTTCCATCAAACACAAGCCACATCCAAAAAATCAGTAAGATGAACCACTGGCCACGGTGTTTGGGAGACTGCCAGGTTTACACTTTGGTGTCAGTAATGAAGGACAACATTAAAACGCTCTTTTTTTAAATGTACTGTATTAAGCATTTACAGACGACAGACTCCACAAATCAGTTCAAATGTCACAATTTCGTTTGCAATGTCTATTATAATTGGTAAAAATTCAATGGTAATGAACACCAGTGATCTAATCAACCTCCTCTTATGGAAACATCAGAGGGAAGTAAATGATCATAAAGATCCACTAGAATGCCAACAGAACAGCAGTATTATTCTGTTCATATTATGACACAGTCCAAAGACCATTTGGAGTGTAGCCTATAGGACACTCAACATAAAAAAAGATGAAATGTCTTAAAACATGCAGTCTGTACATTAACACACCTTAGAGCTGCTTGCTTACTAATATGCATATATCTGATTAATAAAATCCCTCAAACTTTACCAAGTTGTATGCTGCTAAACATCTTAAAATCACCTGCTGTGGCTTCACTGATACAAACAGAAATTAAACATGTCCACTCTAAATGACAAAGAACTGTTAATTTGCCTGACAGCAGAATGCAAACATTACAAATACAATAGAATTGTCACATGTAACCTTACTTTAACAGCTCAACTTAATTTAAATGTCAGGCAAGTAAGGTGATTTTTCAACTACTGAGTGACACATGAGTTGAATAGTATTTTGAATTAAACATTTTTTTAACGTAAATCGGGCAACACTGCACAAGCATACAAATCCCTCTTACTGGATAATCACAGCAGGCTACAAACATCATTGGTTCTGATAGGAAAAAGAAGAGCAAACAGAAGCTCCCAAAACAAAGCTGTAAAAACCACTGGCAGAGTTGGATAGACTTTGGCTGCTTTACGGTCACACATACAAAAACATTTCTTACCATTTTGAAAGTATAAAACACAAAAAAGAGGTTTATAGTTACTGTAGACACACTGTTGGATTATATGGAATGTAGACTTTTGTTGTTGTAAGTATTGCTGATTATTGCAGGCTTTCCCGACAGATGAGCCCAGTGACTGTCCAGATGGATTCCTGACTTGGATTACTTGAGGAGTGGAGAGGCAAAAAAGTTGCCTTGGCGAGAAAATCCAACCGCAGATTTGCTTTTACTCCCAAATCTGTCAGACACAAACATTTGTTGTGGTTAATCGATTGAGGACATTTTCATAAAATATATCATATGAAATAATCTGGTTACAACGCTCCAAATGAATACATTCACTTTTGTTAGGGTCAGCCAAATATAAATATGGTATTTAGAGAAACATGAATTACACTAACACTCTAAACACAATTATTGGGGACAATAGTGTTGGCAGTACGTAATCACTCATTACAGACAATCACAAGTTCTACTGGATATTCTATTGATGTTGTCCAACAATAATAGAAATACTGGGTGACAAGGGACAGGCAGGTCCTAAATATAGATCAATGCTGTTATACAGACTACTTTTTCACATCGTGTATTCAATTATTCTTTGTTGATATCGGTGTCCTGTTGTCTCAGGTGATTACTTAGACCAACTGCATTCAGGTTGAATATCCACCGTAATTGCCTTGTAACCTCGTTAAGACTGTATGGATAAAGTGTGCTGGGAGCTGTTTGCAACTTAAATGTTCTCCTGAAGTATGGGCCTTTCAATGGATTTTGGCAAGTTTGACTTCTTTCCTCCAATAAGGCGATTTAAGCAGTCAAGTGGACCTCTCCATCCAAGACGTGCACTATCTGGTATCAGCTGAGGAGAGGGCTTACTTGGGTGTTTTGGTCAGAGTGGACTTCACACGCTGAGACAGGGAACTGGTAGATGGGGTTTTGTTCATCTGGTGCTCTGGAGTGGTGAGGGGGCCCAGCATGCTCACTGTGCAACAACCAAGGAGAAGAAGAAGAAGAAAGTTAATACTATAATTACACAAACATCCCTTTTCATAATGCAATGTCGGGTAGTTGAAGCGGTAAGGCCTACATGCATAATGCCAGTTATGGCTCACCTTTCTGGTCAGGAGTGGCGTAGCAGTTGGCATTCTCAATGATCATGTGGTCTGGGTGAGGGTGCTCCTGGTCCACCATCATGAACTGGCTCCAATACTCCACTGGCAGGGCCAGTAAACGCTCCACAACCTGGAGGAATCAGGATAAGGCAAGAAATATGAACCTTAATCGCCTTCTAGAAATTACAGCATATTGCACCATCGTTATTCCCATGGAATGCTACAGGCTAGAATACAAGATGATAAGAGGCTTCTGTTAGTCAAATACAAGGGTGATGGAATCCTGTGACGTAAAGTGGAGCAGTACCATCAGTCAAAACAAGCCGCAGTGCTGTTTCTCTATGTCTAGTACCTTAGGCTGGCGTTTAGTGTCCTGCAGGATTGTCATGGGGTCTGGGTCAGGCACGGCATGAGCAACAATGGTTGGGCCAAACACCCGAGCCAGATTGGAGGCATCCATTTTTGTGTCCACACTTTGAGCGACTCTGAAAGACAGGTGTCATTTTATAGCGACAACAATGACATGTCATGACTGATTCCAATTCTTTATGCTAAAATTATACTTCCTGGTGAAGGTTTGAAAACAAGATGGGAGCTAACCTCTGTAGATGAATGATCAGGAAGGCTAGGGTGTCCCTGTTGGCCTGGGGCAGGTCACTGATGGTTTGGTACATCAGAGCAATGCTGTTGTCCTCATCGGTTAACTCTGAGGGAGAGGGCAGCATGCTAAGACATCAGGGAAACTTACTGACGATACATAAGGTGGATCTTATGACAGACATACGTGGGAGTATGATGAAGGAATGTCATAAAGTGACTGACAAAGCAATTAACATTCAGCATGGCAATAGCAGAGCTCAAGATGCTAAATCAACCAAGGCATAATGAAAACCAGTTCATTATTTTCTCTGCCCTAGTCCTCCTCCACCCACCTGCTGCCTCCATGAAGGCACGGTTCAGACGGAAAGTGAGGAGAGGTTCCTTCAGGTTCCTCAGGAAGTCCTTAAGCAGGCCTGTGATGGCGTGGATGTCATCCACCTTGCACAGCAGTGGAACTGTCTTGCCACGCAGGAACTTCTCTTTCAGATCCTTTACCGTGCGGTCTGAACCAGACAGGCGGTACAGCCCCACCTGGATGAACGTGACAACAGTTAGGTGGTGATGCGTCATGAGCAGAGTGCAGCCCAGGTTCAGACAGGACACACTACTCACCTCATGCAGCCCCCTCTGCTCAATCTCATTGACACAGTGCACCACCAGAGAGGGAATCATAGGAGCTGTGGCAGAGACGTAGTCTGCCAGCGTGCCCTTGACCAACACACAGCAAGATAGTTTAGCTCATCATTCACTACGTTTAGAGTTCATAAAAACAATGAAGACGTTGATTGATTAGGATGTTGTCCGCTGTACCTCTCCGATTTTGACAGGAGTGCCACCGAGGTTGGGTATGCAGGGCAAGGGACACCTTTCACGGCACTCTGGATGAGTAACAACTCTACAGTCACGGCACTTCAGTGATATCTTCCCAAATTTGATCCTTTTACCACAGGGCACGCATGACTCAGGCTTAATAACCTGTTCAGGAGATGAAAAAGAGTGCTTGTTAAAAGCCAATATAAAAAGACTGATTAAACAGTCTGTTATGCTTTTGCCTCCAACAAAGACAAAATACCAACTAGTACCCTGAACAAGAGTGAAAGTGACAAGCGTTTTAATGACAAAGCATTCACTACAGAAATTGTTTCTCCCTTCAGCAATGAGTGATATTTAACTAAGACTCGCACCGTTTTAGAGCAGAACTCATGAAGACGAACGCCCCCATTGCTCTGTGGGGTGCTAGGTGTCCTTGTCTCTCTCTCAGGCCTGCTGGGCTGTTTGAAGACACTCTCAGACTGGCCAGACTCAGAGTCCCACTCCATGGCAGCTTTACATGCAAGAGGGATTCATCCAAATTGACTCACAATACAGCAAGGGTTATGAAGTCATTTCAATGCAATATGATGTGGCGGAAGTGGACATATTATTGATCCGATCTCACCAGTCGATCTCTTGCTGCGGGTCCAATAGGGAACAGCCTCGATAGTGGAGATGGCCTCCACAGGCCCTCCATCAGCAGGCACAGTTACTGTGGTCTTGGCAACAATAGACTCATTTCCCTGTCACAACAAAGACAACATTGAATTTCTGAATACTGAGAACTTATTTCCTTTTCTTCCATTTATTGTCATACTGTACATATTTACCCTGTCAGAAGTTCTGCCAGTTGAACGGGATCTTTTGGAAGCACATGGTGGACCATCAATGTGGTTACGGGATGAGCGCTGAAATAAAGTGTAACCACATTAGCTGCTAATGAATACCCTATACTTGTAACAAGTATTGTGTTAAAGAAACGCATTAATTCACCCTCTTCTCTCGCTTCTTGAGTCGCACAGTCCTCACTACGGAGGAGTCCCAGTCCTGCAATTGATTCACACAGACCCAATTCAAACAGAGCTGATCAACTGACCCCTATTATTTCTGTGGTCAAAGTGTAAGCAGAATTGACAGTAAAGATTTGTTTCCCCCCAAACTTACCAAGGAGTCATCGGTTTTATCATAGCTAATGTCTGATAGAATGGAAGCTGACTCATCAATGGTGGTCAGTCTACAGAGCAGAAAACCCAAAAGAATTCATCACACATCTGAAGACCAGCTAGTCTATTGACAGCAGACTGAAACTAATTAAAGCGTTCCAATTATGGTCAAACTACAAGAAACATCTCAATTCAAATAATAACAGCAGCAAACATTTCGAGTCCTCAGTCATGGGTCCCAGTAGACTCCACCTATGATTGTGGCTCCGTACCTCCGGCTTGTGTTGAGGTTAGGTGGTGCCTGAGAGCGAGCATTGAGGAAGGCCAAAGCGGAGCGCTGCTCCTCGTTAAGCTGGATGCTGTGGCTGGACCCCTCAGTTATCAGCAGTTCTCTGATCAGTTGGATTTGACGATCCTGTAGCAAAGCAGACCCAGAGAGTTTGTAGTGAGGAGTTTGTATGTCTCCTGGGGAGTGACCCAGTCTTAGGAGGTAGAGTCAACAGTACAAAATAGATGAAACTAGCAGTAAAGGAAAGAAGCTCTTCTTACCAACTTTTCACAGTCTGCTTCAGCCTTCTGGCGTCTGCGGATTTCTACATCAATTTGATTACGAGCATGCTTAAGTTGGACCTCCAAGGCTCCCCGTTCTGTCTCTGCCTTGGATAGCACTTCCTTACAAGACCCCAAATCTTGCTCAACCCTGAGCCATCTACGACGACAGTCCTCAAAGTTGACTGCCATCTGAATGAACTCTTTAAAAGAAGAATAAAAAATAATGTGATATTTAATAATGTCGAGGTTGTCGAATTGCTAGATAAATTGATGATAGCTCGCATTAGTTATTCATTTTCCAAACACGTTGTAAAGGGTGGCCAATCTTTTCCAGATCAATAGTTAACGTTACTTACGGGGCTCAATGCTCTCATTTAGAATGTCAACTTGAGACCTCATATTATCGAACAGGCCGTGCAGATTTAGCACAGCAGTTTCCATGATGGTCTGAGGGGGAAAGTCACACAAACCACAAATGAACATTTATTCTGCCTCTATGCTAGCTCCTTTGGCAAGACTTACGCATTTTTACACAAGACTAGATAGCTGTTAGCACTAAAAACTACGAAATAGCATGGCACAATCTAGGTACAGTAGAGCTAGCTCTCGATAACTACGGTAGCACATATGTTTACAATTAAACTGTAGCTAACTGTAGTTAGCACTAGCATGTTAAGTAACGTTAGACGATAAAGACATTGCGATTTAGTAATTTACCAGTGTGTTCTCTCCTCTTGGTGATGGTAAAATCAGTCCACACAATTACAAAATTATGTCTAACAAATAGACCTCTGATTTTAGTTGATAATGTTTGATATTTTCTAGCCGAAATCTTTGAACGAATGCTGCTCAGCACCCAAGAATGTAGAATCAGTTCAGCAGGCTGAGCGCGTTCTATTTCAAATTCACTCCGGTGGGCGAAACAGCCAATCATATCACCGTTCTATGTGCGTCGGCCCAAACAGGGCTGGGATTGTTGTAAACTCCTTTATAAGAGGCGCCCTCTTATTGCAGGTCTAGGAATCGTTACGGCTCCATTGATGAGGGCGAAAATCCAGTTAACGGTCAAAAATCTGTTATGGTACGCTTAAAGAAATTATAAGTACGTTTCGCTGGGCTCACCTTAAAAACATATAACGACAAAAGAGGTTGAGTTAGCTGTAAATAACGAACTGCTGGACGACCAACACTCATAAAATAATAATAATAATAATAATAACGCAAACACAGTATGGATGATGTCTCTAAATAATAGTGGGTGTAGTTATGTGCTATTTAATGTGTCATTTATGTTACTATGTGATAATATATTTGGACAGACAGAATTGCTGAGCCAGATGTTCTGACTTTCTACACCCTGCCTTGATTTAATCTGAGGTGATCGGTTATTGATCGTAAAGCAGTGAGCGATTGACCGTGCATGATGGTAAACCACATAAACAGACAGGCAGACAAAAAGGGGGGGCGTTAAGAGATATAGAGTGTGTGTGTGAGAGAGAGAGAGAGAGAGAGAGAGAGAGAGAGAGAGAGAGAGAGTGTGTGTGTGTGTGTGTGTGTGAGAGAGAGAGATTTCTTGATCAACTTGAGAACAGCGCAATAGCATGCAGTACATGCAAGCAGCAAAACGCGATCTACGTTTTTTAAAACCATTCTAGAAGACTATTGTTCAAACCCGCAAAGATGATTGCCACCACTCAACAAAACATGACCACTGACCTGGTATTGTTTGTTTAAGTTATTATGCATTTATGTTGTGGCAGTTTATTTAACGAGTATGGCATGTCTAGCAGGTGTGTGTGTGTGTGTGTGTGTGTGTGTGTGTGTGTGTGTGTGTGTTTGTGTATTAGCTACTTAATTCTGTGCGAAGTCAGCGATTCTTCGTCAAATCGGCGTAATGTGACACTCGATTCATGGACTTCTTCATGGATTTACATATCAGGTTTTCATTCATACTTTTAAAATCAACCAAATCACCTCTTCCCTTGAGCCAGACTGACTTCTTCCACTGCAGTGCTGGTCCAGCATCCACACTACACGATCTTTCTTTTTTGATGGTGGCAGCCTATCTTAGTGAGTTTTGCTCAGTTTCACTACATTGTTACATGTTATCATTTCAAAGCACAGTTCCAACAAGAAGTAATTTTAGACCTAAGTCCTTAAATTATGTTGTTAAAACTTTATCATGGAATCATAAACATTGCAGCGCAGTTTGTTACTATCTGACTATATGAAAAATATTTGATATTTATGATCCCAGTCATTCATCCTGTAGTCTGATTTGAAGCAGTTCACTGTAAAGCATTTTAAGCAATGCTGGGGTCTTAGCCTTCTTTCAACTTGGATAAAATGCTTGAGAATATGTTTGAACTGATAACCATTTTCAATAACATTATACAATACTTACATTAAAAAGAAATCCTCTATTTTTTTCCACACACGTTTTGGTCTTAAGCTACCAGTCTGACACTGGTAGCTTAAGCACTGCCTAGTCGTCAGGGTACATGGGATGTAAAATCCTCAAGATATAAATGTCTGTCAGGATAACAGCAATAATCTTTGAATCCTGCAGGGTGCTTGTGACATATTTTTTTACATTATTGAAATAGTCGACATGTATGGCTCCATGTATTTTCTTAAACAAACACATATATTTATGGTCAACCTGCATGGAATGTAACTTGTGAAATGTATGGAATTTAAAAATGGCAAAGCATGTGGTGCCAATTTGGGATGAGCCTTTTTTAGTTGAGTAAGGCCAGTATGCTACTAAACACTATGCATGCAGACATAATCTTTTCTTTGGAATTTGTTGCACTGTGTTACTGGCCAATCCTAATCAATGAACAGCTAAGAAAAACACACTTTATTAGCAACTTGAGCATTGTGTTTTTAAAATTTTGTAGAAATTACTGTATACTGTTAGCTTGTGCACTAGATTTAATGAAGACCCATAGATCTGGTTGTGTGAATGCACAGTATACTGTCTATCCGAGAAGAGCTTGTATCCGTTTGTGGCAGAACATCAACATCTACCACACATATCTCACAATGGCATCAACAAGCCTTTTTCTTTCAGGCATGAGCTCTGAGGGGAAGGATATAGATTGGGCTGAGGCTGCATGGCAAAGGCTAAAGCCCTTTTATGCTGTAACTTGCTAATGCTTGGTGGGATGCATGAAAGGAAGAAGCCAGGGTGGCTGCCTTGCAGCACGGTAGGCTACAGCTGTAGGATCTTTATGGGGCTGAGACCAGTGCTGCATTGGGTGGCGTTTGTCTGGAGGGCAAACTGTCAGCCCACTTCATCTTACACATTATCTCATCTCTCCTACCTTGTTCAGATGGGAACGACTAAGGAAGCGATTGTAATTCTGGGTAGAGCAATACGGTAAATAATGGGTAGAGAAAAAGAAAAGGCATGTGAAATCAGTCATGCCTTTACCTATTTTGTGTATGGTATAATCTAAACATCAATCTAAGCACAGCGATACATTCAATAACTTTGGATTCATGCCAGAATCCCGATGATGCAAAACCAAGTGAAAATTGCACACTTTTGTGGACATCCAAATCATTATTTGACCCCGATATTTACAATGAAATTAAATGATATCCAACAAGATACATTGAAAACATTTATTTTTCAAATATTTTGTCTTATTTTACAAGATTTTGCCTTACAGAGGAATTGTTTAATAGGAGAGACCCTTTGTTGATTTGTATTTGCTGGGGCTGAGGAGGAGCTGTGCAGATCATTTTCAGTATCCTTCAACAGTTGCTTAACTGCCTGCGGAATGATTTATTGCAGTATTCCCCCACCTCAACTGTAGAGGATAGAGTTAAGGACATCCCTTGAGTCTTGTTCATGAATGGTGATGCTCCTTGGAATCTCCACCAACCACTGAACTGCAGCTGTGGTGCAGACGGTGCACCAAGTGAGTAATTGCATCTGCTGTAGCTCCTTATGTGTCCATGCTCAGTCAGTGCAACGAGATTCCTTTGATTATGTGTTTCATTTAATTTTAAAGGATACAGTCAGCCAAATACCTCCTGGCTAAAAATGATAATATTTGGGACTTGCTGTCTGTAGGTATGCTGCTATTCCTTAGAATGTGTCACAATGTGCTTTGCTGGGAGAGTCTCTCTAGTGGGCCTTTTTAACCAAAAGCCCCGATTACAGTCTGCAATCCTTCTATTAATTGTTTCCCACTGGACCTTGTTCTACTGCACCTTGCATCGATCCTCCCAGTTGAGTTAGTGGATTTTCCCTCACTGTTCTGGCAACTGTAGTAGCTCCGTTTCCTCCAATGCAACTTAACTAATGTTTGTAGAGGTCTTTCACAACGTACTTTTCCCAGGACATGGTTATCCATACGTCAAAAGCTAGATTTTGCGGTGCAAAGCCACCTTTTTATTTGACTGACAGCTTTATCAATACCTCACCGTAAGCTCTTCTGGACCTGAGCAGCATGGATTGATGGTTCACACAAGAATACGGAAGCCTCGGTTTACATCTGGCTCAGCAGAAAGTCTGCACTGAGATATTGTGATGTCCATCAAACAAGATAGATGTGGTCTGTCCCACAACCAATCTGTTAACTGACTGCCAACGCCTGCAGTTCAGACCATAAGGACCACGCACTACTAGGTACTCACCACTCGGCTGTGATTCTGTATTCACTGGGGATTTGGTTCTGCTAACTGTGTCTCATTTGCAAATTTAACAAAACTCTCCCCCTAACACAGGATTTATCCTGTCTGTCTTACAAGAGTGTGACCTTAATTGGAAGTGTAGTCTAATTTCTGTTCCTATGGGTATTGATGGAGTCTGAGGCATGGTGCATCCCGTTAGGTTGTGATGGTGGGGGATGATTTAGCACTGATGCACACAGTGATAGCGGAGCACACATCAGAAAGCACTGTTATTAGCTGGGTGTATACTATTCACAATCCCAATATCTCACATAAACCCATCAAACGGAATGGTGTAATCCCAATGTATACTGATGAACTGAGGGCAAACAAGGAATCTGATCAAGTAGAAAAGGGATAAAAGAGACAGCCCAGGAGAAGAGCCTTGCTTACTGGGACACCAGCTCTGGCTGTTCGCAAGAGGGTGGAAACATCACTTTGTGTGTCTCCCTGCTGGCCCAGCTGTAGGGCTTTCATTTGAACGTGTTATAAAGAAGGAGCCAGGGCTATCTATTAAAGATGAGACCTTGGCGGGTGCCCATGCTGGCAACCCATCAAGATATGGGTCCTATCTCTCGTTTTCCATGATGTCTCATCCCAAGCGGAGGGACACACTGCCTTGGAATGCAGGTGATAGCTCTCAGTCAGGGAGGAAAGGTGTTGTGGTATCTCAAAAGAACCACACTTAAACACATCTGAAAGATCTACGTCGGTACCTTTTAATTTATTTTTAATTTTTCCGTCGTATATTTAGTCTATTTCCATAATATTTCTATTCATAATGAGGGCTGTAGCTTGTGAAGGCCTGTGGATATGTACATTAGAAGTATATGTGAGTCTGCAGTGGCTTATTGCAGTTACTCAGAGACAGCTGGTGACACACAGGGAGAGCGGAGGAATGGTAATCTGTCAACCAGTCAACCGGATGGATGCATTGCCATACAAGCCCCCTTCTCCTCCCCTCCCGCCGTGTACAAGGCCTGGAGGAAGGTGCTGGGATGTCTGAAGCTCCGAGGACAGGACTGGCAGAGAGGTGGGCCATGACAAAGGCCGAGCTCTATGTCTGCTCTGTGATGGAGCTCTCACACTCCACCCCTAGCACAGAGCCGCAGCCTCTCATTACCAGGGAGCGGGGGGGAGCCCGGGAATGGTCTGAAATTGTGTTTAATTGTGACTGATAGCTGTGGCTCCTTCATTCCATCAGTTCCCTGTGCTTGCCTGAGTAGAGAATGGAGGCTGCAAAGAAGCTACTCCTTTTACTCTCTCGCAGGCTGGCAACAATGGTCATGTATGGGTATTGTATAATATTAAACTTAGCGTATGCTTAATTCTAATCAGTTATTAATGCCGTTTTTTATTTCCTCAATGTCAGTTGAATGCCATGTATGTGTATGCAAATCATGCTGCAGGGTGTATAGCACCTTTTTGCTATGGATTTAAACAAAGTTTTCCTTTCAGTAAGCTTAATATCTATGTTCCAAGTCCCATTATTTTTCATGTTTCATGATCCCATATCACCCACATCTCGTACGCCGCCCCCATCCTGGTACCTTCCCCCCACACACACGCACACATGCCCCATTAGAGTTATAACAGGTGAAATGAGGCGACAAAATGGGGAAATTATGGCATCTCAAAATTATTTCAGCCTTCAATTAACTTCAAATGTTTTACTGGCACACAGTCTTTCGCTGATTTTAAATGGACTTCTGTCATTGTGGGGCTGCTTTTCCTCCCCAGAAGCTCATTGTACTTATATACGCATGTCGAGGAGACATCCCCAACTGTGAGATGGTGGAAATGAAGCAGCACTAATGTTTGCTCCCTCAGCTGTGCCAACACTCATTGCAGAATGTTGTTTGTGTGTTTTCTGTGTATGTGTGTTTGCGTGTGTGTGTGTATGTGTGTACTTTTTCCTGCAGGATTTGGGTAGTGCAGGGGGTCCTCCACGGAATTGGAAAGGCATTGGAATC